>JAHWFO010095468.1:1304553-1418166 GCA_023313115.1 Rhysida immarginata | reverse complement strand
ATAATAATAATAATAATAATAATAATAATAATAATAATAATAATAATGTTTAATAATAATTTAATTTTAATAAAAGACAAAACAATTCAACATTATACAAAATCCATACAAATCAAGATTCATCTTATTCACAGCCCTCAATTTTACCGCCTTCCCGCCTTTCTCTCCTCACTCGGCCTCCAAGTTTCCTACCGCTCATCGAGCCCATGCTTTCGCTCTCTTAATCCCCCTATCCAAACACACACCGATAATTTCTCCCGTTCCGGAGTTTATGGATTTTGCGATAAATACTATATAAGCCTATCGACCCGCAATTTCAATAAACGATTCAAAGAACACATGGACTCCTAGGACTCCTACAAGAAACAAGATAATAATTCACACTACGCGATCCACCTTGCCCGCACGGGACATGCCCCCAAAGAGCAAAGTGAAACCATGACCATTCTCCATCTATGCAACGACCCATTCAAGACTGCCACTCTCGAAGCTATTGAGATCTTTAAAGCTAAGATCTCCTCTCCAGATCACCTCCTCAATTGCCAAACCGTTTTTGATATTCATTCAATTTTAAATTCTTTATCCGATATCTTGTAATTTTTCAAATTTGTATAGTTACTTTCCTTTCCATTTTTTATTGATACCTTAGTTTACGTTAACTCCGGGTGAGTCTTCTTCTAGGTCCGCGTTTTCAATTTTGTTTGTGTTATGACATCACTTTTTCCTTTATATTTCAATTAATTTTCCTTATAATTTCATTGTTCTCATTCGATGTTCTCATTCTGTACCATATTTTCTGTATATAATGGCTTATGTCCTCTTCTGTGTATCCTTGATAAAGCTGGGAATAAATGGCGAAACTAGTCGGAAACTCTATTCTCCCTTTGTTGTGTTGTAAAGTCTCTACCAATTTTATTTTTAATAATAATAATAATAATTGTTCAATTCACTTAAAAAAAAAAAATTCCACAAAGTTTACAGGATTCATATATACATCAGAAATTTTGATAAAAAAAAAAAGAAAATTCAAAATGTCATAGAGCAAAGCAAACTTGGTCTTAGTCCCTCATTAGAGAAGCCTCATAATAATAATATCAGGTTGTTGCAAAAGTTTTTTCCGGATTTTTATTCAAACACAAAAACGACTGAACTTGAATGACAGATTCAGCTCATGCAGATGCCGGGCAATGGTTTAAAAGTGAACCTTGAACTGTTCTGCGAGTTCCCTCGTTGTTAAATTGTGACCTTCATCAATTGCTTGGCGTAGATCACCATCTGAAATCATGATTGGCCGACCAGAGAGGTGCATCTTGAAGAGTGCTATCTCCGCGTCTGAACCGGCGATACCATTCTTCTATTGTACGTAAACTAACAGTGCCATCACCTAAACGTTGGTAAATGTTTCGGTGACTTTGCGCAGCAGTGATCTTTCCAGAATACTCGTAGAAGATTATTGCTCGAATATGCTCGCGTGAAAGGTCCATTTCAGACCGTTGATGGCACTCACAGATGTATAGTCAGAAAGTTGATTCTTGGATGTAATATAGCAAAGATATTTAGGAATCGAATAATTTGTTTGAAAACATATGAACATCCCCCTCGGAAAATGAGCCCTTCTTGGGC
Source organism: Rhysida immarginata (assembly GCA_023313115.1). Taxonomy (NCBI): domain Eukaryota; kingdom Metazoa; phylum Arthropoda; class Chilopoda; order Scolopendromorpha; family Scolopendridae; genus Rhysida; species Rhysida immarginata. The sequence continues at coordinate 1,416,543 of JAHWFO010095468.1, read as the reverse complement.
ACGGGTTCTAGAACCGGAAGAAACTTTTGCAACAACCTGATAATAATAATAATAATAATAATAATAATAATAATAATAATAATAATAATAACAACTTTCCCTCCCTTGCATTTGAGTCCCTTGGACTTGGCCCTCTCTTGGATCCGCCTCTGGGATTGGCTTCCGGACTTGATCCGAGTTTGGCTTCCCCAAACAATAATAAAAATATCTCGTTACTCCTTGGGGGCTGCTTCGAAAGAGAATTAGGAATACTTGCGTTAATTACTGTGATTAGCTGGTAAAATTGGACGTACCGTTACCATGATAATCAACAGTCGTTTGTGATGCAAAGAATTGTGGCTTCTTTTGCGCGGATACTAATAAAAGAGGACACTAATATCACTGGTTAATAGATTAAAGTCGCACTGATCAATCGTTTGTTACAAGCGGTTTATAAATCAATGAAACCATCAAGATTGCGAGTATGAAAAATCAATTAGTATGTCTTTCGTTTCTTCATCTTAGTACGCATAATCAAAACGTTTTAGATCGAAATTAAAAGTATCTTTCATACTCACTGTGAAATTGCCACAGCTGTTGGTTCTGCATCTATTCATTAAAGGTAGCATCTGCATATCCATTAATTCTGAGATACGTGGCTTCGTATTGTCTAGCGTGTCAGCAGATATTTGATTTTTGGCTTTTCTCTATTTCTAATAAGGATGATCACATAATTATGTTCAAAATGCTGCAAAATATATGATATATTTTCAAATTCGGCCATAGTCGAATTATTTATATGCAAAATTAAACTGCAGATTAGGAATACGGTGTAGCTTTTTCGTACAACTTTAAGGTGCATAGGTAAGACATCAACACTGCAGACGTTTTGAAAAATTAGACATAGTCTTCTTTACAGCAGTTAAACTTATAATATACGTTTTTTAACAGCGATGCCTTACGCAGTTAAACTTCGCAACTCATATTACGCAACACCAGCGTCTCACAGTGCATGCATTCCTAGATTGCTGTCAGGCCTTCTGTAACAGCCGCCACTGACTTCATTCTGCCACACGACATAAAACCAGACGCACTTGAGCGTCTTATTTTTACTCAGGTGTCTTTCGAGGATAGAAAAATTTTAATTAAAATTTTAATTAAAATAGCACGAAACATGGTGGATTGCTCTGCTAATATTTGTTTTCGGGTCGAATCTTCCTTAAATGCGGTGTAAATTACAGATGGTTCGCCGTACACATTAATGACGTATTCAGTTTCATTCCAACAAATTGTACTTTTAACACAAGAGAGCCTGAAAAGCGATATCGGAATCGAAACCGTTGAGTCTATGTAATTGGAGCCTGTTTAATGAACTGGTTCAACACAATTAAAAGCCAACACCATTATTAGGATCGAAATGTAAAAGTAAATCTCTGTTCGCAAATATGACCACTCATTAAACAGACTGAGATCTTATGATCATAAAAACATCAAAACAATCAAAATTCAATTTCCATTGGATTTAGCCACAATCAGTGTCGATGTCACTCAATTTGGTTTTAAAATGATAATAACACAGAATACGATATTTAATTAAATAATTATCCTTCGTTTCCATTTGTATTCGTAAGCCCTCGGGTGAAAATCTCAGTTTAATTATCATACAATAATTCACTTAATTGATTTTCTAGATTTTTAAAATGTGGGCAGAAGTTATTTAAGATTTAGTCTGTCCCAAAATGATAGAACTATCGTCTTCACGTGTCGTACCATCTTTAATATTTTTTTAAACAACATGATGTGTACATATAATAAATTCTGATTCAACTTGAACTATTTTGCATATGTAAACATTATTTTGTTGTTTAAGCATCTTGTTATACTCACAGATTGTATTGAAAGTGACAGTTTGCTTGTTTCAGAATGATAGCACCATCTAACATAAATGGAATAGCCCTGAAACTATTTATGTAAATGAAAAAAACTTTACAGCACAAATTTAAACGGTATTGATAGCTTTTACGGTTGGGGGTAAGTAGCCTATTATCTGGTCAATTTATTTTCTAAACAAGAGATGGTTGTCACAAATAATTCCGAGAATTTTGATAGTCGATTTTTGCTTAGCTAGTTTAGAACAATGGAAATATTTTGTTTTTGTACGACTTAGACTTAGTCCTCGCTTTGTATACCACTGTTCACCAATTCTGCAATCTGCTTCAGTGTTCTGAAGTAATCTTTTAAGTTGTTTTCCAAAAGTCATAGAACGAAGATAAACATCATCTGAATTTGAAAAAGGACAAATCATAGAACCGTGTAAGCAAAATACTTCCATTCGAGCTACTGCAAAGAAAATAAACAAGTCCCAACATTTTGTGCTAATATTTTGCAAATCCAATGGAAATTATGGTCAAAACAAGTCCACTGGTAGAAGGGATACCCTGACTGCCCGCCAAGAAAAGAGATTACAAGTCAAAATCAAAAATCTGTGGACAACATTATTTTTAAGTTAATGGTTTTCTTTATTGAGCTGTAGATGAATAATTATCAGACCTACAACCATGAAATACATAAGACGGATTGTTTATTCAAATATCATGTTTATAAAAAATCAAAAAAATATATTAAGCAAAACTAAAAATAAAAGGCGCAAAATAATCAAAGCTTGTGTCAAAATACTGTGGACACAAAAAAACAAAAATCATAATACTGTGGACAATGCTATTTTTAATATAAAATTTATTCTCTATGAGGTAATTTGCATAGGGATCAGTTCACTATCGAATTATAGGTATAAGGTTTATACTTTTACATTACTTAATTAAGAAAATGGCTTCAACAAAAGCAATACCACTCGAAATTCGTGAACGCATAATTGAATGCCATAAACACAAAGAATCAATCAGAAAAATTGCTATAAAATTTAAACTATCAAAAAGTGCAGTTCACAAAATAGTGAACTAGTTTAAAACAGTCGGCAATGTTAAAATTAAGAAGCCAACAAACGAATGCTTCATTCTATCATCAAGAAAAATAGATTTGTTCAAGGACCACACTGAGTCAACAGTGGTCAGCCAGCATCGGGAAAACAGTATCTGTATCAATCACATATCGCCGTATCCGTCAACTTGGGTATAAATTTTATACACCGAAAATAAAACCATTTCTCACAAAGGTGCAAAAGTATAAACGTGTGAAGTAGGCAAAAGAGCGAGCTGATTGGTCTATTGAACAATGGAACAAAGTGGTATTTAGTGATGAATCCACATTTCAACTTTTTGTGGGTAACCAAATTGGGAAAAAAGTGCTGAGAAAAAAGAATGAGGCTAATAACTCTAATTGTATAAAAAGAAGTGTTAAGTTTCCAGCATCATGCATGGTCTGGGGTTGTGTAAGTGCCAAAGGGACTGGAAAATTACATTTCATTGATGGAACTATGAATGCTGAGAAATATTTAAGTGTTTTGGAAACCAGCCTTCTTCCATCAATCGCCTCATTTCGCCTTGGTCGTACCAGCATCTTTCAGCAGGATGGAGCATCCTGCCACACAGGCAAGTCAACCAAAGAATGGCTTGCAAGAAAACGAGTGAATGTTATGGAATGGCCTGCGAATTCTCCAGACATGAACCCTATAGAGAATATTTGGGGAATTTTGAAAAGTGAAGTAAAGAAAGCTGGACCAACAACAATGGATGAATTAAGAGTTCAGGTGCAGGATGAATGGAATAAAATAACACCAGAAACATGCAGCAAGCTGATATATTCCATGCCACGAAGAATAACTGCACTTTTTAAGGCACATGGAGATGCCACTAAATACTGAGTGTGCACTGTGCAGCTAAAATATCATTGTCCACAGTATTATGATTTTTCTTTTTTTGTGTCCACAGTATTTTGACACAAGCTTTGAATATTTTGTGCCTTTTATTTTAAGTTGTGTTTAATATATTTTTTTTGATTTTTTTATATCAAGCATGATATTTGAATAAACAATCCGTCTTATGTATTTCATGGTTGTAGGTCTGATAATTATTCATCTACAGCTCAATAAAGAAAACATTAACTTAAAAATAATGTTGTCCACAGATTTTTGATTTTGACTTGTATAAGGCAAATGAGCTATTTCACAATGAGTTTAAGGCAAATAGCTCCATAACCCAACATAAATGTTTCCAAATCAATAGTTTATCGAGCAGTAACACAATATAGCTACATTAAAAACTGCAAACGCAAAACAACTACTCTTCTAAAACAGCATCATAAACAAGAGAGCCAAATATCATATCTCGTGATAGGATGAATTCAACAGGATAATATGAACTGAGAATATAAGTTTAACCTTGATAGGCCAGATGGATGGAATCATTATTGGCACGATTTAAGTAAAGAAGAACGACTGTTTTCTAAATGGCAACAAGGAGGTGATTGCATGGGCAGGTTTTGGAGAAGGAGGAGGAGGAGGAAAGACGTCTGCTATTGCATATCAAAGAATGCTTGAAGAATACTTTCTGCTATTTTCTGCTATACTTTCTGGACATTTTTTATATTGCAGCAAGATAATGCACCTGTCCACAATGGAACATGCACTAGTAAATGCACTTTGGATAATGGAATTCACGTTACGGGCTGGCCACCGTGCTATCTGGACGGAGAACTCTTTCTAGAAAAGTTTACCAAGATAAACGACAATTTGATTTTATGGACGGCCTAAAACAAGCAATAACGATAGCATGGGAAAAAATTGAGATGTCCAGTTTACAAAGATTGATTAAATCTATACTAGACAGACGTAAAAAAAGTGTTGCAAAATAAGGGTATTTTTATTGGTTATTAAATTTGTTGTATAAAAGTCTCTCCCACTGGTTCTATCATTCTGAGACAAGCAAACCGTCACGTTCAATGCAATATGTGAATAAGCAAGGAAGTTTAAACAATAAAATTATATTCACATGTGCAAAATGGTTCAAGTTGAATCAGAATTCATTAATTGTTTTCATCAAGTTGTTTAAAAAAGTATTAGAGATGTTTCTATCATTTTGGGAGAGACTTTGCTTTTAAGCATAACTGCTTTTTTGTTTTTTGTTTTCATCACTAATAATAGATTTCATTTGTTATCATGTGCCTCGAAAACTTAAATATCAGATGAAAGAGCAGCTTAATAAAAGTTTATGCAATGTTTTTACGAAATCATTTTGCTAACAATGGGTGTAATAAAACTCTGCACAATCCCTTCGTTCTGTCCTTAAGAAATACGGCGCAAATGATAGAAGAGGAGCTGTAAGTTCTTCACAAAGGATCGTAATTCTATACTTAATCGTAACTCTATATTTAGATCACCATAAATATCAAGAATTCAGGCCATAATCGTTTGTAACAAAAAGATAAAATCGGTTTTTAAACAGTCTCAGATAATCGGCTTAAAGTTATCATTCTCCTTATCGGTTTTCTGATTGGAAAGGCTTCCATTCCAATGAATAAGAAATTTTAATCTCATAATTGAAACGGCTACAAATTTCACACGAAATATATGGCTACTTTAAATTATAGATAATTGTTGAATTAATTAAATGAAAAATAACTGCTTCCAACAACAATTACTTCCCCATCATGTTCCCAACTTATTATTATTATTATTCAATTCAAAGGCAACAGACTCCGTGCAGTTTACTAGAAATAATAGCATCATATTAGCATTATCACTGAAAGGAAAACAGAGTCATAACACAATAACCTTTAAAAAATTCAAACGCTTTTCAAGGTCAATGAAGTAATGGTTATCGACAAGATTACGATGGAAAGATCATGTTCTATTTTCAACGTCATGTTGCAATCACGGCTAGGAGAAAGAGCTCAAGATTTAAAGTTTTCTTCACTCCATTTATCATCAATCGAAGGTCTCTTCCTAGCCATGCAGAGCAAACAACACTTCTGCTGCTCTCAAACTATAAAAAATTAGCCTTCTAAATTTAACCAAAGGTGGGACAAGACAAACATAAAGATAAAGAGATTTCTTTGCATTAGCCCATTTGCGATAAACAGCACTCTTGAGTGCGGAATGAATCGATTGTTTTTCCAACATGGGGGCGCGTTTACACGGGTAATGACGTCGGCGCCCACTTTGACGTCACCAATTATTGCCTTCAAGGACGCCGCCAGCTCCTCCACCCCCACACCCATCTAAAGAACTCCGCAGAGATTTTTTTCCTCCTTCAAAGAAGCTTCCTTCTCACCAACAGATAGCGTCAATGGAGCTTCTTTGACGAAACTCAAGAACCGTCTATGCGCAAAAAAGGAGTCGATATCCACCACCCGCGTTACGAAATGCATTGGAGAAAAGGACTTCAAATGAAGAACTCTTTGCAAATGGCAATCTTTTAACTTCAAACTTATTTGATGCCTCCACTAAGAGAAGACGTTTAACGGCCGCTTATTTTTTTCTCTACGGGACTAAGTAAAATGCACGTTAATAACTCCAAGCAGAATTGCAGTGTAAAAAGAATATTTCCCAAAACATGCGTTTCAAACCTTCTGGGTACTTTTAACCTAACCATCCACTTTCTTTCTTTAACCTAAACACTTTTCAACTGCCAACGCGGGAGTTTATCTGTTCGATTGTTTTTATGAATTGTTTTTCATGATAATAGCGCATTTCAGAACTTGTAAGCCATATCAAACACTCAAACTTCCTTAACGTGGAGATTTTTATGTCCAACAAATTAAAAACACTATTCCACAATTGTTCAACTTTTTTCAGTTTCGGAAATGAAATGTGACATTACTTGATGAAATTCACATGTTGAATTCAAATATAACAAGGAAAGTTGTCAATTTGCTCTAGTTTTCATGCAAACGGAGAGGTTACGTTTTTCAACAATGGGTAACATGAGGTCTGTTTAAAAAGTAATGAGAATGCATGAACAGTAACTCAGGAGGCGTCTCCCTCTAGTGGTAGTTTAGACAAACATATGCGCGTAAGTATACCTTGGAAGCGATGGCGTTGAGCGGTAGCGGAAGTGGAAAAAAACAACATGGCGGCATGGTCCAAACAGAATCGTTAACGGCAGTCACCAAAGAATTGTATTTACAGCAGCGTTATTAAGTTAAAACCTTAATTTTCTGTACAATTTATCGTCTCGAAATAATTTATAAGATGCGGTAAGCAACCACGAATATTTATTTAATTTAAAATTATAGAGCACCGCGATATATACCCCTCTCACCAACGCATATTTGTATTCTCGGCTGCCCTATTAGATCACTCGACACCCCTGCCCTCGTTTCACTCGCGAATAGGTTTGGTTGGTTTATTAGAAACTTTGGCGTCGACTACCAAGGTCATTTTGCGCCTTTTACACAAGTTATATCTGTACGCAGCCCGGAACAAACACAAACATCCCATGCCCATGGCGGGATTCGAACCCACGACCAGGAGGACTCGAGAACTAGAAAGCCCTCTTGGCCACCTGACCGGCCACTCGCGAAAACCTGATGCCAGCCACGGAAAATTTACGAAGATTACCGAATTAATTAATAAAATTAAATAATAAATTAAGGAAATGGTTATTAATCACTGTACACATTTTTTTCTACTGGATGACAATTGGCTAGTTTTAATAAACTATTTTTAAAAAAATAAGTTTGTTTAGAAAGTTTAAAATCCATTTGTTTGTCGTCTGCTGCTCTCAGGAAGGAGTTCCAATGTTTTAACAGGGAAGAACATTAGTGGGAAGCGAAGCTCTAACTGTTCCAATGCTAAATTTTTGATGCCAAAACAGCGCCAGCATTCTGTAGCGGATGAGGCGAAATGGGTACCAGCTTCCGCTATTGTACAAGTGCGACAACCTCCCTATGAGCATTCAAGAATTGGCTGTTCTGTTCAACCCCCTATTGAGATCTTATTCCCATTTTACAGTACTTCTTTTAATGCTTCCGGTAATTTAGTTAATATTGATACTGTTCGAATGGACAGTTTTCTGTGAGGATGTGAAAATTCTTGCCGAACTTCTACCTTTGATTCCCTTAAGGCGTGAAGTCCGATACATGAAAGAAACATCGTTGGACATGAACTCCTAACTGATTTTGAGATTTACGCTTTGCCTGAAGAACAGCCAATCAGTTGCACGCCGTGCATTCGTAACGTACTTCGTATCTTTAATGCAATTACAAAGATATCTAATTTAATAACCTATTATGAAATTTAAATCAATTAAAATTATGAAAAATTATATTTTTAAGAATAGATATGTAATTAAATTATATTTTTGTTTCAAATAAGTATAAAATAATTGTGTGTTTAAAATTGGATAAACTATATACATTTTTGATAAAAATGATTTGGAAATTTTTCAGTATACATGTGTATTTAAAATTCATTTCTAGAAATAATTATATAATTAGTTATTGTGTTAATGATACGAAAATGCAGTATGAATGCACGGCGTGAAAACTGAAATTATTCAAACCTTTTGGGCGCGTTCGACATCGCGCACTAAACGCCTTTGTGCGTCCACTAAACGCACTAACGTATTCGCCATGGAACCCGCGCGTGTTCGTCTTCGCGAGTGCGCGCACTACCGGGCGTATCGTGCGCGCACCAAATGACCCTAGGTTAGAAGCAGAGTCGTTTAGTGCGTTGCAAGATGACGCTGCCCTAGAGCTTGAAATGTAGCGATAGATAGTTCGGAGTTTTAGTTACAGTACATGTACCGTTAAAGAGCCAACAGGTATAATAAAATAATTGAAATCTGTATATCGTTTAAACTGACATTGAAATCTACTGTGTAATGATCGATTTCGGCGTATTATATGAATGCACATGTTATGATAGGTTTTATTTTGAGCAGTAGGCTTACTATTCATGATAGCACGGGTGAGATGAACATCCCACTTTCGTGCTCTTTCCCGTTTTTCATGACACACACAAAATGCGCTACACTTTTTTCACCGCTCGCTCTGAGGGAGGTCACTAGGTGCATTTAGTGTGCACATGTCGAACGCGCCCTTTGTTTTGATTGGTCCAAGTTTCTCAGGGGGCAAGCGAAAGTCACTGAGCATGCTATTGCTTTCGGTTTCAATTTTAGCCATTTCGCCTCATCCGTTTGGTGTGCTAGTTGTTTCCGGGCATCAAAAATCAGCGGGAGCTTCGCTACCCATTAACCTTATTCCCTGGCTTTAATTTGAAGTGGATTCGTGCGTATTGATGAGCGGTGGAGGAAAGAAGTTCCGTCAAGCATGTTAATTAGAGGACTGCATTCACATATTTTTCGCTCGGCGGAAAAACATTACTATAAAATCCGCTAGGTGGCAAATGGTCGTGATAGAACGAGCGAAAAAGACTCGGTCAGATTTACCAACGGTATGGGATAGGATATTCTGTTTATCCCATAAAGGCAGGAAGTGGGCAGTGGGACGAACTGTTTTAAACGTTCAAACGAAGCTGATCGCAAGCTTCTAGATTCGTATATTCGTTATTACTTTTACAAACAAGTATTTATTGTAAATAAACTTATAAATTTTTAGTTGGAAAAATTTTTCCGTAAAAAAAGTGAATTGAAGTCCTGCTTTCGTGATTCTCGTTATTCAACTGTGAATATACGTAGGTTTTATGGTTTAAACTTTATCCCTTAGGAGAGGGATAAAAATTTTGTTTACCTATTTTTATACTCCGAAAGTAATATTAAATTTCTATAGTTTTTTAATAATTTTTTGAGTGTACAGTATTTTGGCAAATTGGAACTTTACAGCAAGATTTATAATCTCCCTTGCAAGTAGTGGACTGTTCTGTTGCGTTTAGCAGCAAAGCCCAACTCCGGGCGGCAGCTCACAACGAACGTAGTACGCTCGAGTGAATTCGAGTGAGCGAAACACGCCGGTGCAGTCCTCTAATATTAATACAAAGACCACTTTAACTACGGTGTAACAATGGAGTCTTTGTATGGCTTTGTGCGCTCAAGTTTTTTCGTTGAAAGAAACAAAATTTCGCGATTTCTTATTTTGCAAGCATCAATATTATTTAGTTTTCAATGAGTAAAATATTTCAATTTTGTATGAAATTGTAAGATAAGGCTCAGATGGTTCCTCTGTAAGTTTAAAACGTTTAAAAGCTTAAATTTCTCACTATTTTATCTTCGGTTTGTGTCGCTTCGGCTTTTTTGGCTTTTCTCTTGTAAAAGAGAAAATACACGACTTTTACAGGCCGTACTCCATTAGGCCATTGCTTATATCATGGAAACTAGAGCTAATCAGCTTTTTCAAATGTCATTTTCGTTTTTAGCAAGCCCAAATTATTTAAGATCAACTGTTTTCATGCCTGCAACATTTTACCTGTAGAACAGTGTAATTAGCATTTCTGCAATGAGATAACGGCCAGACAGAATCCAAATAAAACAGCAAATCCCAAGGAAGTTTACTTCGAACCATTTTCCTGTCTGCAAATATATTTGGGTACCGATTCTACAAAAGAGATTAGAAGCACTAAAAATTCTCGACGGAATATGGCCTTATGCGAGCACGTTAATCTATTGCTGCAGGATATTTCAGCGCTCTCTTAATCGAAAACCTCGCAAGCGCCAACCTATCCTAACCGTTAGCGACTGCCTCCGATACCCAGGTCACGGTTCGAATCCCGCTAGGGCATGGATGTCTCTCCCAATAATAACCTCATTATTGGACAAGAAGTCTGATGGGAATCAATCAGTTAATTAAACCACAAGACCTACATCATTTACTGCTTTGTTATTTTCCATTACATACTGACTAAAAAGGTGTGGCTAAATTCACGAATTTGCAAGCTAAATTTCTATTAAAAAAATTACAAATCAAGAACAACATTTCACCGTATCTAAAGTTGCAATAACCTCATTTCTTCTAAATTAAAAAGCAGCGAGTTTAAGATTTTCAGGTAAACAATAAAGACCTAAATTTCTTATCGAAATTTAAAACTACATCATTAAATTTTAATCTCATTTAGGAAAATCTTCTTTTACTCTTCAATAAATACATCCAATCCGCCTATATCGATTCAGTGACGGTTCCTTCTAAGCTGAGCTCATTGTTGATAAAAACTTGTTATTCTACTGGAACGCTTTTACACTAATAAGCGGTTGCTATTCAACTCACCCCAGGTGATCCCCCACCCTCGCTTACTTCCTTTATCTTTTGAGACGAATCGTTATTCGGTAATCTCAATGAAAGACAATGAATGGCGTTTCAAAGAATTTTATGGGTCGGGAAAACAATGTGCCTAGGCAACGCCGAAAACATAGCAAATTAAATCGGCAATAATTAACCTACGAGAAATTGGCCTTGCTGCTTTCAACATAAACAATTTGATTTTTCATTCGAAGAGATATAAAAAAATCGTTCTTCTCATTCGAGAGACAGGACAAGAAGTCGGATTTTTATAAGAAGGGTTTATAGTTCCCATATACAGAATTCCTATGCATTCTATTGTATTATGGCATGCTTCTTCAGGCGACTGCAAAGACTGGCATGCTTCCTAGCAACGGTCCAATAGTGCAAATAAAGGATCTAGGTAATGCCGATACATAAAATGAATCATTAAGCATAAGTATATGAAGAACAAATAGAATTACCTATAACCATCTGTCAATGCCAAATTAGATTAGTCAAGTTTTCAAATCCGCAGTACTAGAAAAATACTGCGGTTTATCCAGCCTAGAAGGTTATAATATCCATTCCTTGGCGTACTCTTTTAAAGTATTCGCGCTTCCAGCGCCATGAATGTGGTAGCATTTGTAAAACAAAATGGTTAAGCACATGGTACTGTCACGGCCTTCTAAAAGCTAACAAGCCTGAACATGGAAAAGATAACTTCAATGTCCCCTTGGCTTCAACAATACATTATTGACGTCATGTTCAGGCCAGTTAGTTTCTAGAAGGCCGTGGTACTGTCGAGGTTAATCTTCAAAATCAGTTTGGTCCAGATATAGATTCTATAAGCGACAAAAAAGATGTTCCTCGAAGGGCAAGAAGCTGTTTTTGTGCTTTCAGACAAGTGCAATAAATGCAAAGCCTCATGAAATATATGTCCGTATCAGCGAAAACGAAACGTTCAGCTTCAAATGCTTGTATAAGCTGTGATTTCCGAGTAGTATCAGCACTGCTAAGAAAAACCAGACAATTAATCATATGTGCTACCAAAAAAAGTACCGTCTGAAATTAGCATAGCATAAAAAATTGTTGTGAAAAATACATAAAAAAAAGGAAAATAACAAATGACGTTACTAAAGAGATTAAAGCTTATGAATGGAACAATATTAATACCAAAAACAAATTTTTTAGGATGGCAATTCAAGAACTGGAAGACTTCAGTTGCACTGTTAGGGAACAACTTTGGAGCAAGATGCAAAAGAATGCCAACTTTTGTCCACTTACCAACGTTGAAAAATTATGCCATCTTAGTAGACACCAAGGAAATACGAGGGGAGTTCAATAAGTAACGCAACACATTTTTTTCTGAAAAAGGGGGTTGTTTTATTCAGCATTCAAATACACCACGTTATTCCCCAATCTTTTAGCTACACAACACTATTTTTCAACGTAATCTCCATTCAATGCTACGGCTTTACGCCACCTTGAAGTGAGGGCCTGTATGCCTGCACGATACCATTCCACTGGTTGATGTCGGAGCCAACGTCGTGCTGCATCAATAACTGCTTCATCATCCGCGTAGTGCGTCCCACGGATTGCGTTCTTCATTGAGCCAAACAGATGAAAATCGATCTGCTCGAATGAGAGTGTTCGCATGTTCCGACATTGCAGGAGTCAGAGCTGTGCACGGCCGGCCGCTCGCGGGAGATCAGACAGTTTTGCTTGACCTTGCGGCGATGATGACACACGCTTTGCCCAACGACTGACCGTGCTTTTGTCCACTGCCAGATCACCGTAGACATTCTGCAAGCGCCTATGAACATATGAGATGCCCTGGTTTTCCGCCAAAAGAAACTCAATCACTGCCCGTTGTTTGGAACGCACCTCCATTGTAGACGCCATTTTTACAGCTCACTGTAGCGCTGTCACCTATCGGACGTCAATGAAACTATACGAGACGAAGCGGAAATGTTTGAAAATGTTCCACAAGAAATGTCCAGTTTTTTCAACCAAAATTGGCCGAGAAAAAATGTGTTGCATTACTTATTGAACTCCCCTCGTACTTTCCAGCTAACTGAAGAGAAACAAGAAACAGTTCAGAGGACATTCCTACAAATTTTTCTAACATCAATTTTGTCACTGTATAAAGCAGATAGAGCAACGAAAAGTGTCTCTTCAACACTATATGAGCAGCCTGTTTGTCCGTTTGACACGCTGTTGCAGCCTATCATACTTGAACGCATGGTCACGCTGTTTCTTTGTATGTGCACTGGGAAACTGTGTCTTGAAGAAATAAAATCTACATTTAAACCTACATCTATAAATTTTTCTAAGAAAAAAATCACGGCAACACAGAATTATGCAGCAACAGTGTCACAAATAAAAGTGAATTGTGAATGTCTGGAAAGAAAGTGCGCATCACCGGTTCTGTGCGTTACAATTTTAACGTACTGCAACAGAAACCCTGATTGGGATAAGTAAATCACTCGTCTACTGAAATCATCTCTTAAAGGAAACAAGGTTAAACACTTACGAAGCTCACGAAGAGCCAATTGGTAGAGGCAACGAGCGTGATTGATCCTCGTGGTTCCTGGTTCAAATCCAGGTCGTGGAATTTTCCTTCCATTTTTTTAAAAATAATATCCTTATGCTTGGAGCATTATCTCCAGTCAGTTTCCATTGAATAATTTCTTAATTATGAAGATGTTGCATTTAATTTATTTACTTCCAGCCTGGGTCAAATCGCAGATCTCAGAAAATTTCTAGAATTTCTTCTGATGGAAGACCGTAAGAAAACAATATCATTGAAGCACTAATGGAATCAAATTTATTTATAAGCCGACATTATTTAAATTCAATGTCTATTTTTATTCAACCAAAGAAGTGAAACTCTAACCCACAAGGAGAATTGAAATACCGGATACGTATTTCGGCTACCAGATATCAGCGGTGAGAGAAAAAAGTAAAAAAGGCTTTTTTTATTTTTTTTTCTTTAGTGTTGCTTTTTATACAGATCGTTTGAATGTTTATTAAATAATCACTTAAAATTTTTAAAAGCGGTTTAAATTTAAATAAAATAACAAAAATTCTCTAAGCACATTTAGAGGTGGTCTCGGTTATTGTTTCAAAACTTTGGAACGGGTTGATCAAATTTTAAATGTAATGACATTTTGGAGAGCTTAGTAAGGGAGCTTTAAGGTTATCCATTCAAAGTGGATATTTAATTTTTTAAAACATAAATACTGGCAACTGTATTCTGAGTGTCCAAACCTTTGCGCCAACCTAATAAATGGACATAGTGCGCACACACCCCAAATAAATCAACATGGTTTATACGGAGAAACCTATACGCCAATCTTTTTACTTGTTTGACTCGTGAAATAAACAATTTGAAAATTTATTTGCATTAAAACTGATTAAAAAATTAGTTTTAGCTGCACATGTAAAAAGACTGATTTTTTTCATGGGGTCACCTAACGAGCGACTTGTATTACATCTGTGGGATGGCACTATGTAAAAATCAACTTCATTAAATACAAATATCCAAAATTAGTTTCACTCTTCTAATTTGATGTTTGCTTGTTTCCATCGAATTTTTCTTTTGTCTGTCATCGCTGAAGAATGCTACCTGGGAGCCGAAATACGTATCCGGAATATACAGTTCCTTTTCTCTATAAAGTAAGATCTTATTATGAAATATAACATAGTTCACTGAAGACCGTGTCGAAAATGGATCCGGCTGCAGTTCTGAAGAAAACCGAATAAGATTTGCAGAAAATATAAATGTAACTGGAAATTAAAATTTTAAGCTCCAATTTATTGAAAAAAAAAAAGTTTTATGGAAAAGTTTTACGAGACAAAAAATATCCTATTTCGTTACAACGAAATAAAATGAGATTCCTCTTCATCCTTTCTATTCCAAAATTAAAGTTTGGTATCTCTTTGGGATTGCGTTTCCAATTTTATCAAAAATCGGTGCACCCATTAAAAGTTGCATGCAGTCAGGCAAATCGATAGCAATGTAGTTCTCATCAAGATGAAACCTATAAAAAGTTCCATTATAAGGGGGAAAATACAAAAACCCATTTGTGAAATGGATATCCACACAAGGGAAACAAAAAGAAAGGCGATGCAGGGTTATTTGGATTGTATAACTTCCTTAAGAAAAAACTATCTAACTCCAAAGACTGACATTCTATATGTCTTTGTCCACAAATATTTCTCCTCATTAATAAGCACGAGGAAAAAAAAAGATAAAACAAATTCCTAAATACTCGCAATATGCTTTCAAATGCTGGAATAACGGTTGCTCGCAAAAATCATAAGGCTTTATGACATCGCCTAAATAGACAAAACAGCTCGACACCAATGTGTTAAGAGTGTTATCACCTAATTTGAAGTTTACGACTTTCTTTTTAAAAAAGCTGTCTAAAGAAGAATGACAAAGGAAAAGGCAAGACTAGATTCTTTCTTCACGATACATAACATAGGAATTCAACAACAAATTCATTTGTGTTTAAAAATTTCGACCGAAGATCATATAATAACAATTTTAGTTGTCTGGCCATCTTTATGATTCATGTTTGTTTTTTAATAAAATACTTCATTATAGTATACAAAATCAACAACGCCAACCATGAGCAATCGTGAACGTATCATATGATTTTTGCAGTTTAATGCGGCATCGGTCGAACTTTCTACACACAGCCTGCAGAATTCTAGAATTGAGATACATGTACAAAAGGAGAAAAAAAAAATCTCGTAATTTCTTTTTACAATAAGAGATTTATTATACGAAGATTAAATGGTAAGTGACCAATCGTATAAAATAAGTTTCCCGACAAAATGTGGTATCAAAACGAAGGATTTTTTTCCCTGCGATAGAAGGTATTACTTATCAATCAACCTCCGTAAAAAATACCGTATTTTAGTAGTATGACGGAAAATAAAGAATTTTTATATGGATGATGGAGGCTTTAACCATAATGTGGTTCCCTTGGGAATTTTGGCATTCTACAAGACAGAAACTTAAAGTTCACTGTCACATTAACAAAAAATCGTTAATTACACAAATTTTAAACGTCGGCCACTAGTTGTTTCTGAAAATATACTAAAGTCAAGTTCGGCTTCCAAGATAAATTTTTATTGCACAAGAATGAAAAAAATGTTTAATTTGTGCTGAAATTCGAGTCATTAATATGTGCAGAGTTGTGTTCTCTTTTTTTGTTTGTTTGTTTCGTTATAGTTATGCAACATGAAACATACTACTGTACTACAGGATTTTTACCATACGATTTCATTTACCATTTTATTACGATTCCAGGAGTCTGTTCAATGTTCCTATTAACGGCGAGCTATACACAAGGGTTCTCACAGCCTTGGGTGGGAGAAGATGTTCCAAGGGAGATACGAGGCAAGACTTTGCGTGCTTAGTTATTCTCGGCCTGTTTACTAAAAAGCACTTGCCCTAGTACGTATGCTGGTGATCAATCGTGATCTATTAAACATCGGCAGCCCGTCAAGCTAAACAATCACAGAAGTGTAAAAATTATTATAGTAAATGTGATTTTATAAGATAAAATTGATGCAATAACTACAATTTACGGAATTATTTACTTTAATGATGCGTTACTATTCAATCATGATATACACTATCTAATTCTGCAAATCTAAGCAAACGTTTTTAGCTCAGATATAACTATTTTAGCCCAAACAAAGAATACTTAATCCTTTTCCATAAGTATTTTGCAGGCCCAACTTTAGCCTTGGCTTGCGTGATAAACTGTCAAATAGTATAAAAAAAAAAACCTTTTACACTTTTATACAACAAACACGGATCGTTCGTACAGAACAAAATGTCATACGATGCTTTTCTTTACATTATACATCCCTGTTTTCATTCAGCTTAGAACAATGCTAAATGATAAAATTAGAACTGCACATTTAACGATATTTCACTACAACCACAAGTATTTAGTTGAATTCAAAGTTGGTCCCCCAAGCCCTATTAACTGATATCTGCTTGTAGATATTTCCATTTTATGTTCTAAAAATTTACACCATTGGTTAAATGGAATTGGAATGTGTCTATAATCAAAATTTAATTAAATCCAGTTGGGGAAAAATATAAAATAAATCTAAAAATAAATGTATGTACATAAGAATGTTTTTGAAGGAAAATTAAAAACACCGGACTGTCATAATCACAAAGCAATATAAAACATTGGATTTAATTAAACTTTGCTTATTGACCATGTTTACTTATTTATTTACTTATTAATAAAACGTACCGAACAGCTAGGCCGTGAAAAGAGCAAAAGAAAATCAAAATTAATAAAATTCAAAAATGTGTTCAGTATAAAAATGCTCAATATACGAGGGGTGATCAAAAGTAAGGTTACAAAGCCTGCATTGAAACGTGTACATTTTATTTCATACAACCAATACAGCCAACTGATAGTACATACATTAGGCTATTTTTTCGACATAGTCTCCATATCGGTTTAGGCTCTTGTCGGTTCGTGGGATGAGTTTGAATATTACCTCCTGGTAAAAATCCTGTCCTTGCGTGTTCAGCCACGTTGTCGCAAATATTCAGTTTACCAGGAGGGAATATTCAAACTCATCCCACCGACAAGAGCCTAAACCGATATGGAGACTATGTCGAAAAATAACCTACTATAGATAGCCAATAACCGAGAATGGAATGATTTGCCAATAAACATATGTACCATTCCGATTGAATGTAAATCTCCTAAATGCCGACTGACCTGCAGACATTATAAAGCAAGCATAAAAGAATATTATTTAACAAAACTATAATTAGAGAGACCAACAGGTCATGTAAAGATTTTAAATTGTTTTACTTTGACGCCCGTTTCTAATTAATGGGTATACTTTGCCTTTTGGCCAACTATTCCTTTGGAATGCTCACTAATAATAATAAACAATCAGTTGGCTGCATTGGTTGTATGAAATAAAACGTACACGTTTCACTGCAGGCTTTGTAACCTTACTTTTTGATCACCCCTCGTATATGTACAATAATTCGAGAATGGTCCATCAATAAATTAAAATCATTAAAGTATATGCTTCAATTTGTCATTTCGATATGCTTGAAGATGTTTCTTCAATTTATTTATTATCTTATGTTTGAATTAAAGAATATGCTAAATAACATTTGAAAACGGACTTTAGGATTTTCCCTCTACAATAAAAGACTGAAAAAGAACGCAAACTATAATAAGAAATACAAAATGTAAAGTGAGAGATAAAATCACTAAGAACTAAAGGAAGAAAATCCATGGTTGTAAAAAATATATATTATAAAAGCGTTTCAGAGAGATTGGCAGACACTTTAAAATTAAACAAAAAATATAATATAAGAGTAGGAGTTGAATAATGTATAATTAATTTAAAAAATGATAAATTTTTCTGAATGTTCACAATCATTTTAATATTTCTCTTAATAAGACTGTTCTAGATTGGAGTAGCACAATTAAGACGGGAAAGCACAAAAGCATCATGAAGGCGACAGTAGGAAAGATAGTCACTAAAATTAGAAGTAAATTCTGGTAATCAGGCCTAACGATTTGCTGAATTACAAATACAATTAACATGAACATCAAAAGTTAGCCGAGAATCAAAAATGACCCCCAAATCTCTAACGTTTAGAACAATGTCATGGTACTTCCTGTGATAGCATATAAATGTTTAACAGGTTTACGAATTCGGGAAAAAGTTATAGAACAACGTTTATTATAATTAAGAGTAAGGTTATTAGCAGTATACCAATTTACAGCATCTTTAAACATAGCCAGTTATAACTGAAAACAACTTAGGGCCAGTTCATTATGTACACTCTCAGCTGAGTCTTCTCAACTGAGTATTTAGCAACAATACACTGACACTGTTGTAACCAAGTGTTCCTCATCTCAATAATACTAATTCATTGTTGCTGAAGACTCAGTTGAGAAGACTCACTTGAGAAATGAGATAATGAACTGGACCTTAATGTCATCTTTAAAGAATAAAGAAGATCATTAATAAATTATAACTGGAATGACTAAATAATTGTGAAAAACCAGGATATTTTGAAAACGAAACCTTTAAATTTAAACCAGTTTTTTTAATGTCCTACACTTGTACTGTTAAGGAAAATCATGGTAGCACCACCAATCACGTAAAGATGTGGGCCATTTGGAGCAGTCCTCCTGGTATTTCCTGTTTTCTCGTATATTTAGAAAAGGAATATTATTCATGCATTCCAGATATTAATTTAAAAAAATTCTGCAATTAAGATTTTCACTAAATTTTCCCTCCCACAATGGTTTGATCTTTAAACAGTAAGGCCTCAAAGTGCACTACTCCAACTGCTGTCCAAAAAACAGTCAGCAACACTTTCTTTGGGTGCAAGTCCTGTTTTGGGATTTTTCTAGGAGATTGGTTATTTACATATTAAAGCTTAAAAGCTATCGAAGTTTTCTGATCTACATTAAAAATTATAACTGGAATTATAATTTGCCAATTCAGAACATAAACAACTGCAAGAAAGTTTTCGCCAGCATTCTCCAGGAAATTTAAAGAAAAAAAATTTGAGTCGCTGTCAATATCATGACAGTGTTGTCGCTCCATCTGCCAAAGCAAACAAAGTAAAAAAATATTTACATTCTCTCGGTTAAAGTACATTATTAAAACTGGCTCAGCAGCTCGGACTCTTATTATTTTTTTTTACGGTGTTAACCAGTCTTGATAACGGTGCGTTGTATATACATATTATGCTTTTACAAGGCTAGACATTTAAACATAAACTGACACTTACCGTGTAGGTGGTGGTTCCAACTGGTTGAGTCATCGTCCGCACCACCTGCCTCTTCTCCTTGTCCGGGGGGATTTCAAGGTGTGCATCGGCTTCTGTCAATCAAAACAGACAAAAAAAAATCATCAACACCAGGAAAGCCATATAGCGGCAGGATATCAGCAAAGAATACGCAATAACGAACAAATGAGTACCTTAAGAGCTGAATGCTAAATCTATATTTAAATGTTAATTTTACAATCATAGACTTTTAAGTAAACGCATGCATGCGTGAATCCTGTCCAGCTCGCATTATTCGGGTAATCTTTACCGAAACTAGCTTTTTAAATTTCAAAACTGCCCTCGATTTATCTTTTAAAGGACAGCAATACAATGAGATCAGACTTAAATGGACGAAATAATAATTATAATAATCAAAATGTACAATTTATTTTAAAATCATTTCTACGAAATAAACACAATAAAAATTAAGGACAATTATGAAATTTTAAAAACTCGCATTACATTTGTGAATATTTAATTATGTATTCTCTTTGAATTCGTTTCATTCAATAGACCGCATTCCGTTCGGCTAATAACCTCGCTCTTCGTAAATATTTTAATCATTAAAATTCAAGGGAAAATACATTTCAAATTAATATCATATTACACATGAAAGCTTTATCTTCATAGACTATTTCTTTGCAATCAGCATCATTTTCCCATTGAAATGATACAGCAAAATCTTCCATTAAAGTCGAGTGTAAAGTTTATGCTGCAATAATTAAACTGAATCTTTTTGTCGAAGATCCTTGCATTCTACAAACACCATTGAAAAGTCGGAAATGTATAATACACGCTTTGCAGAACCTCTTTGACGTATTGCAAATAAAACAAAATAAAAAAAATCATTAAAAGAAGAAAAAAAGGAGGAAGGGGATGGTTAAGATGTACTTTATAAAATTTGTTCAAAGTGAAACCTTTGAGTGAAAATACAACGTAGATCTCCAGAAGCGAAAAAATACGAACACAAGAAGAACCGATTTCTTATCTGTTAATTGTTTCTTCAGTTGAAATTCAGTTCTGTTTTAATACCAGGTAACCACAAAAGTTTTTGCCGTTTTTATGTTGCCATAAAAGGAAGTGCCATATGCAAATGGGTGTATAAAAACTGTCAGGGGGGAGCAGGAAGGTTAGCCTGTATAAATACCGGGCTGTTGGGCATTCACATCAATCACATCTCGTGCAGAAGTGAAAACAAATGGAGGTATCGAAAGAGATGGTTAGGTGTTGTTTGCTTTATGACTTCAAAGTGGGCTAGTCAGCAGCAGCATCAAGTCGCCGAATGTGTCTTGCGTTTGGGAATGATGCTGTGAATGAACGCACTGCAAGGCGTTCCAGAAATTCAGATCGGGAGAATTAGCCATTTCTGATGAACCCCGCAGTGGTCGACCACAAGCCTTAGATGACCAGGCCCTGAAAACGGCAGGACAGCTGTTTAATATATGGTGAAATTGCCAGATGGTATCAGGTTTCTGATGAAACAGTTAGACGTCACCTGCACAGCCTAGGAAAGACGTAAAAGTTGAGCAAATGAGTACCCCACAGATTATCGGAATCCAACAAGAATCAACGAGTGACGGCCTGCATGTCGTTGCTTTCTCGATATCGTAACGCACCCATATTTAATCGAATATTTACCAGTGACGAAAAGTAAATCCTGTATGACACTGTGATAACCTTCAAAAACACGCCTACATCCCTCTGTGTCTGTGAACTAGACGCCAAATGGTTCACTACGAGCTGTTATCAACTGGCCAAACCATCACTGGGGACCTGTACTCCCAGCAGTTGGAACGTGTGCAACACCCATTGCAACAGAAGGAGCCAGCATTGGTGAATCGAAAAGGGGTACTCTTCCTTCATGACAATGCCTGGGCACGTGTGGCGTTGGTGGCCACGGAAACCATAGAGCGGTTTGGCTGGGAAACTTTCTGTCATCCACCTTACTCACCAGATCTGCTCCTACGGATTATCACCTTTTCCATTCTCTGGACAATCATCTTCGTGGAAAATCCTACACCAAAGATACAGACCTGCGAAAGGCGCTCACGGACTTCTTTGAGTCCAAGACCGGCAAGTTTTACAGCCAGGGGATTGATCAACTGGAGACACGTTGGCAGAAGATGCTAGATGCCAATGGGGATTACTTTGAGGAATAGCGATACGCTACTTTTATGTACATCATTTTGTATTCCGGAATTAAAAACGGCAAGAACTGTTTTTTGTTTTACCGAAAAGAGCTTTGGTTACCTGGCCGTTAAAAATTCTACCAAAAAGAGCCTTAGATATTATATTTTAGTAAGCTAATAGATTAAATTACTGAGCTGAATCGATTGAGCCAACAAAACCAGCATTAAAATTTAGTTTAAGAGATAATGGAAATTGAAGTGAAAATTCATTATTAGAAACAGAAATTTAAATTAAATTTTAAAGTTTAATTTTCATGTAGTAGAGAAAATTCCATTATATAGAGATTAAAAAAATTTGAAAATGTGGTATTTAAGAATCTTCCATACGTATTTTATCCATATCAACAAGTTATGTAGCAGAGAAAAACTGATTGGATAAGCAAAAATCGACTTTTTAATTCAGCAAACATCTCTTGTTTATCTTTCTCTTCGTAAATTTTCTACAAATTTCATTAAAAAAACCCATGAAAATAGCTTTCTCCTGTTTAATCAACTAAACCCACATTTAGAATTTTCAACGACGAAGCCTTCTTTCCAAATCAATAAACGCTATCATTTTCTACGACCTTTCCTGAAAGTTTCTAATGCAAAATAAATTGAAATTTGAACCAATTTCTGTTTATTTGTGATTTCTACTGAATTATCTACGAAATGTAATTCAGAAAAGTAATTTATTTCCTATTAATAACAAAATCCCAAACAACTTTCACATACAAAAAATATTTAAGTCTATTTGTCTACATACTCAAGAGCTTTATTAAACTGGTGGAGAGACACTAGACCAATTACAGAAACTTCCAGATATTCTGTCTCATTCCTTGTTATCGATTTTTTAAAGTCGGGACATCGACTGGGTTTTTTTTTTTCTTATTGCAATAACAGCCTGCTATTATGAACGAAGTAAAGATCTTAAATAAATGCACTACGTAGGTAGCAACTTGAGCAAATCTTCAATTTTCCAAGGGAATGCGGATTTTCTCAAATTTTAAATTTATCCAGTGACAAGAAGCTGGGTCCAACTTTTTAATGAGGTGAGAAATACTTGCAGGGGTTTTTAAAAATTCACGCTGAAAACTTTAGGCCTATCCTTCCTAGTCTATTATTTAACAAATTCAAAGTTAATTCAAGCGTCAAGCAATAAGCTCCAGTTTTTATATTCATCGAGAAATAAAAACTAAATTAATAAAGTTAACTGAAATATGCGAATTTTCAATTTTATTTAAATTTGAATTTACATAGATTATTGCCAGTCAAATTATAAAATACAGGATGGGGCAGAAATAATTAGACGATTAATAACTTGAAAATGAACAGTTTAATTGAAAACTAAATATCCATTGGACACCTCTACACCATGTCTGACATTGTCCTAACCTTTGTTCGCACAGTTCGAGGGCGATCATGAGGTTTCTTGTTGACAACGGATGTACTAAAGCTGAATTGTGTGACCCAATTCAATATCGTTTGGCGTATCGCAACGTTTCCGCAACTTCCAACGTCAAAATGTCGTCGAAAACTCGTTGCTTTACAGTAGCAGAGTCGTTGTCTTTGAAGAACGTTTCCATAGCAACAGCTCGATGCTCTTCCGACCATCGCTGCATGATGACCAAAGGTGATGTGTATTTCACTGTGTCACCTGCAAAGATATCAGCGTGGCGCCAAATTTAAATCGTCTAATTGTTTCTGCCCCACCATGTACAAGATACTACTTTCATCGCAATCAATTAATGTCCTCAGATACTGTGCTTATAACTTAATATCTTAGACTCCCATTGCCTTCACTTGCGTCGATTGCTTATTGACTATGTGTATTTCGCAAATCACGTTAATTAAATTTACTGAATTTCTTCCAGTTCGAAATCAAACTTACCGAAGGCAATACAAGAGTGGCATTTCTCAACCTTTGGATCGCGAAATGATAAAAAATTATATACACATTATAAATAATTCAAATCAGGTAGCCAATATTGGGTCGCGGTTTTAGTCAAACAAATTGTTAGTTTGCATTGTAAAAAAATAAGTTAGAAATATGAAAAAAAAAAAAAATTCGTATCCGATATTTCTATGTTCTCCTTGTGGATTTGAGGTTCTCACTTTATAGTTAGTTCCATTCCACAAATATTTCATATTATTTTGGTAGCAAATAGGCAAACACGTCTTTAAAAAATATAATAACTCATTTAAAAATCAGATACAGCACTTTACATGAATAATTGTGTTCTACCATTAAGAATTTACACTTTACACCAGGTCTAATGCAGTCTACAAAGTATTTTCCTCTCTTTAAATAACCAGAATATACGAGTAAAATAATTAAAATACTCAACATAACCGACTCGGTGGCCGAGAACGCTAAGGCGCAGTCTGGTCGCTCTCGAGACCAGTGAATCGCGGGTTCAAATCCCACTGAGGGCATAGATGTTTCTATTTCTCCCTTTACTTGGAAGAAACAAGAGCAAGCAAAGTCTCAGTGGGCTGATCTCCTACTTAGGTCCAATGGTTATTTAACAACCGAAAAGGTAAAAGAAGAATAGAAACGATAAATAGAAGCCAACATAAAAAAATGTCCTGCAGACAAGTAAAGTCACTTATAATTAGTTTACTCCTTATATTTGATTATATATCTCACCGCTGGAGTTTTCATAATATAATTTACACCTTATGTACGTGACTTTTCTATTATTATTTTTCTGTCACTGTACAGCGAGTTCACTCGGAAATGGTAATCCAACCGAAGATGGATAAGCGCCTAACAATGTTTTTCATCAGAAGCGCCATGTGAGTGGATTCGTTTGCTCCTAAGGAGATTAACGGGTAATGAAGACAAGGGGACAAGGAACCAAAACATAAAATAAGGAGTACCAGCGGGAGGGAGGGGTCATTTTTTCAACTAAGAAAGGTGGAGGGTATAAAATAAAAAGAAAGGAAAAAAAACAATTACCGGGAATTATCTTGTTTGCTTAGTGATGAGTTTGTCTAGGGGGTCCATTACAGGGTAAGTTCAATGGGAGAGGAGAAGATGTGGGTATGGTGGAGTAAGGGTATGGGATTCTTTTGTGAGATGGGATGGGATTTCTTTTGCCATTCAGCTCATTCCCTAAAGAATCCTCGCTCCACTCACTTCTTCGAGGACTTCTACACTCGTTAGCCTTAATTAAGCAAACTTTACTTTCACTTTTCGGTAAATATTTCAAGAAGCAAAGAATCGAAGCCAAAGTTCTTAACGGCAAAAAAATGTTAATACCTCCTAAATTCTTTTCGGGGCACACAACGCACGTACAAGTAAATGACAAAGGTGACAGGAAGAAGGGGGGAAGAGAGAGAAAAAAAGTTATAAAAAATAAATATTCATACTTAAAGTTTTATTTTTCAAGTTTTGCTATAAAAATTAATCTTTAAAGAAATAAATCTTCAGAAGATGGTTTAATAGATGATAATCAGCCAAAATTTTAGAAACCAAAATGCATTATAAAGAATTCTCATCTTAAACTTGCTTAAATCCTCACAAAATAAATAAAGAAGAAAAATTTCTTTGAATAATAAATGTATTAACTTTACTTCTAAAATAAATTTTACAAGGATGGTGATTCCTTGATATAGGTTTGAATTTAGATCCATCAGCTGATTTTATGTAGCCTTATCAGCAGTAAATTAGATTGGCTGGTCAAGAGATCAGTATAGTGGTCTACAAAACCCACATCCCGCCAGGGGCATGGTCTTATCAAACGTCCCTTTAAGAGCACGTCTTTAGAGAGCTATAAATAAAGGAAACTTTATTATCATAAATTACAATAAATAAAGATAACATAAATACGAATTATATAAGTAAGTGATATACAAAGAAGGAAACGTTATTTTTAATGGTCACGAAGAGATTAATCTGAAATCTCGAAGATTACAGTTGCGTTTCAAACTTTCAGACTTCTTTCAAGATTTTTATTGATTTCTTTAAAGAGCATTAAGCATTTTTAATACGATATATTTAAATACTCATTTTAAAATATCTTAAGGCAAACAAACTAACTCCAACCTAAACTCATAATATAAAAACTGAAAAAAAACCATTCAGTACAATGCGTCACCTTATTACTTCAACTTGATTTGGATTGGCTCTTGTTAAGATCACCTGGTACAGATTTTAATAAATTGTTTTAATTTTTAGCTATAGTGGTATCATGTTTCATATGATTTGTTTTATTTGGTATTCAAAAACGGTCATTTGTTCTCTGTGTAAATATCTTTCTCTAATTATTTCTAGTTCTCTTTTTAAAAAAGAAAAAAAAATTAAGGATAAGCTCCCTGGCATTACATCATGACTATAACACATATATAAGCCACTTTTTTCTAGTTGGCTAATAAAGGACAAATACAATTCGCTCGAGATCCAAAAAGCCTGTGACTCAACGTTCTCGGTCACGGCAGCGATTTTTGAATTGCGTCGCCTTTACTATGTAGCTTTTCAAGTTAGTTACTCCGTGAAATGTGATTTCATTGAGAAATTTCTTCAATGGACAGAGATAACAATTTGTGTCCTTCAAGGAATTGTTAGTCGAAATCTTTAAGAATAATTAATTACTTTATTTTGTAATTACTTACATGGTGAAGACGACTTACGAACTGTTTAAGTACGAGTATGATTTATATTTGTAAGATTGCAAAAATACTTTGGATTTGCAATTTCGCATTTTTTAAGTGAAAATTTATTTGCTATTTTGCTAGGATTTTTAATTAGTCTAACTTTATATGAAAACTGTAGTACTTTTATAAATTATACGGTTTTTACAGATTGTACAAAAAACAAATTCTTTTCAGGAATTTTATTTTTTAAATTTATTTCGTTTTCAAGTTTATAATTATATAATTTATAATTAATTACTATATTTACTTCAACCTATAGGCTGTTTATAATTAAACTTTCCTTAGTTAACCCACCCTGGACAGGAAACTGTTTATAGTACGAGTACCAAACTCGGTTGGAATAACATCCTGATTATGGAACGCTAGATTTGCCTGGCTCATCGCTTCGATTTGTACCATACAAGATCATCGCTTTCTATTATCGTTTATAGGTGTTGTAACAGTAACAGTGCAGTTGTTGAAGAGTACACATGGGCTTAGACAATAAGATCAAGGCGTTATTGGTGATGCTTTCAGACTGTCCTGGACCTGATGGGCACCATTTCGAGTACACGTTGTTGTCTGATGGACGATACGTCCACAATATCTAGGCATAGTGTATGACATCGCAACGCAACATAAGTGTTTAATGGTTATTCAATATTTCTTTTCCGCATGTCCTTGGCAGTGTTCATGTTACAGTTCCTCTTTGTGCGATCGCTCGTTTTCCATATAGAGATGGTTAATTAGGGAAAGGTTAATTATAACCATCCTGTATATACAACAGTTAGCTGAGCAAGGGTATTTTAAAATTGTTCAAATGCCGTTTTTAAAGTGCGACTTATATATTGTCTTTTCATGAATTTTTCTCGAAAGTTTGTTAATGCGACTTATATAAAGATGCCATGTATATAACAGAAAATACGGCACAATCAGAGAAATTACCAAATAAGTATTATAAGATTTGGGTATTAAAATAAAGATTTTGTTATAATTCTATTGATATTAATATCTTAGACAATATTTCATATTCATTTATGAGTTTTGTATCACTAAGGATACGAAATGCTTAATGAAACTGCATTACTATAAGCAAAATCTTATCTGATGTAACCGTTTTCATTCGTCTTGGTTAAAAGTCAGATTTGAATAACCAATAATTTCTCTCTTCTATTGGGCGATGAAATAGTAAATACAAGGGGAAAAGTTTTGTAAAAAAATACACACAATTTCACGAAACTCCTGTGAATCCTAGAAAATGCACCCATATTTTGACAAAGATACTTTACCTTTTGAACCAGGTATGATAGCAAATCTAATAACTCATCCAATAACTACACATAGGCTACTTCTGATCCATCACAATACTTCAATGCAACATGTCATTATTTTTTATTGTTACTCCATAAAACTTATTTTTTCAGTTAACATAAAATCGAGCTAAGTTGTTATTTTTTATATTTTAAATACAAATGAAAACAAAATTTTATTGCATGCCTTTAATAAAAAACAAACAAACAAAAAACCAATCATTTAATTTTCAAAAAAACAACTGTACAAAGTGGTGCCCCAGGCCGAGCGAGTTAAGTCTCTTCTACCCAGGAGGTAATAAACTCGAAGCCATATCCCGTTCATTTGCGACAGTGGAGATATATGGAACCGGGAGGGAGGGGGGGGGGGAGGGGAGAGAGCGAAGGGGAGAAAAGGGGTGGGTGTCCAATACCCCTGCAAAGGACCGTGGGCGTATGTGGATTTCGTTTCCTCCTTTGCACACGTGACGTAATCAGTTGCGAAGCAGTGGATCCCGCAGGGGCTCCTAAACCTCGGCACCGATCGATCGACCCTTTTCCTTCACTTTCATCCACCCACGCGTTCGAGGGTACGATGTGCACTTGTAGGCAGGTGGGAGAGCTTCCACCCACACACCTAAGGTAATCTCAGGTAATATATGGCGGTGGCATTTCAACCTCCTTCGTTCGGCGTGTGGAAAATTTTCAAACCATCTGCAGCCACCCCGACGGACGCAACAACATCAACAGCGGCGGCGGCAATCGTTATGAATTGGCCTCCAGAATAGGGACGAACAAGAGTAATGAGATTTAAGCAAAATGGAAACCATTAAGCGCATCTAATTGCATCCAAGACTTAAAAAAAAAAAAGAAAAAAGAGAGAGAGAGAGAAAAGTCTACTTCTAATGAATTTCTTCTGCTTGTCTCCACCCAGACTGGCGAGACAAATTTGTTAGACCACGAGGAAGCTAAGATGGCACAGTGTCATTATTTTTTTGATTTAAGTTATTAACAACAAATGAAAAAAAAGGTAATCTACGACGATAATTAAAAAATAAAAAATAAAACTATGCGGAAAAGCTTCTTAAAAGAGAAATTTCCAATAACAACGTGAAACAACATATGTGCAGCAAGAAAATATAGAAAATAAAATTCATGAAAAAACCCAGAGGCGGAGAAACTTGTCGATAAATTGAAACAGATATGTAAAAATTTCAGAGATGAATTCTTTCCTAAGGGATAGCAAATGCATTACGAAAAACTAGAAACATTTTTCAACTTGGAACTAAAGAGAAACTTTCCTTCCCACAATTCATTCACGATTATCGTCAAACGAAAAACATTCTTAGCCACATATCCTAAAAAAACGAATCAAGAACCGATATAAAATTACCTTTTTTTAATTATCTAGACAGAAGGAAAGAAACTCGCAGCGATAATTTTTTAAACTCTCAATGGTAATATGAAGATTTGTAAAAAAAAAAAAAAAAAAAAAAAGTACGCAATGCGTATTTGATAAATTATTCATTATTGTTATTACCACTTCCACCCATTACTCCTTCTGAACTGCAATCTATTTTTTATCAATGAAGGGAAATGAGCATTATGTGAAAAAAATAACCCTGACAACTGGACGAATAAAAGAACAGATAAAGTTTGACATTTATCGAAATAAATAAATAGATTCTTCATGTACGTTTGCAGAATCTTCCATATGATTGTCAAAGACGAAAAACAGGGAAACCAGAACATAAAACAGTCCTTCGGTTACCAAGAAACAATATTTTTTTAAATAAAGAACTAGCATAAATAGGTAACCGCAATATCACACCTGTAAACGGATTTCCTTATGTATAAAAAAAAATTCCCGTTATATTTACATATTAAGTGAATTCTATTTTCTTCCGACTTAAGCGCCTTCATTAAAATGATAACGATAGATTTAAGATAGTCATCATGCGATCATCCAAAAGCCTTTCGGGTTTGACACCGGAGGGGAATGCAATTATTTTTCTTACAAACAAAATGCAATATCATGAACATTTTATCGCTGCAATAACTGTTCGTCGAATTTGGAGACGGTGGCCTGAAGAATGAAATGTGAATTCTCGTAGGGGACTAGAGCATGTAGACGAACAATGCAAACGCACAATATCAATGCATTTACGCTCAAGCCATAGCGATCCCACAAAATTCACGTTTTAAATACAGAAGAACACGGATTGGCTGAGGCAGACTTGCGAGCAAGGCGACTTTTGCGAACACGGGCCGTAACACATAGATGGGCTGATCCTTCTATCATTTCTGAGCGCTATACGAGGTACTATCGAAAATTTCCGGGAATTTTCTAGTAAAAAGCAGAAAATGTACCATACATCCTAATTTCCGCTGTTACCTCCAAAGTAGTCACCTCCGAAGCCCAGCGATTTTCCCATTTTTGGAAGCACTCCTGAAGTCCGAAGGCTATAAGAGTGTTCAATGAAGTCAAAACGTCGCCTTTCCGTTTCAGGGACGAGATAGAAGTCCAGAGGGCTAGGTCAGGAGAGTAGTGAGAGAGTAGGATGGGGGAGCATTACCATGTTGTCTTTTGCCAGGAATTCCTTCACAACAAGCGGAGTGTGTGCGGGCGCGTTGTCATGGTGGAGCAACCAGTTTTTGTTCTTCCACAACTTGGACCCTTTGCGCGAAATTTTCCATCTATCTCTTCAAAACCGCGCAGTAAAATTTTCTGTTGATAATCTGACCAGGTCGACTAATTTGGAAATTTGCAGAAGCACAAGAACATGTTGCATACAAACAGCAATAACTCAAAAAGAAATGCGCCTACGACTAAGAGACTTGGCAGAGCATCAGATGAAAGGTACACCAAGAGGCATCTAGCGGCAGATCATCGTACTATTTTTGGTTTGGGCGGACTATTCAAATACTCGGATATTTTGGGTAGCACCTCGTATGGCTCTTCAACGTGGAGTTATTGCTTCAGGAGCTATCAGCTACAATAGCTGGTCATCCCTAGCATGCATAACAGAAATTTTGAGAGCCTAGATATTGCAGGTCGTTGAATTATCCTACATTCAAAGCTTACCAGATGCTTATATTTCAGTATGAAAACACCACAATCTCCGGTCCTCTCTCCACTCGAGAATCTGTGGGACAGTGGTTGTCGAATTCATGTTCTTGAAAAACTGGGAATGAACTCTTTGATGAATAACATATGGGCCACAAAACCCAGAACAGTATTTGAGAACTGATTAAATCAATACTACACTATCTAGACGAATGTAGAGTTGAACTTAAAATCGTTTTTTTCCGGAATGCACTTCTTTATCTGTATACCCAGTTTTGTGTAATTTGAAACATTTTTCATAGTGTTACATTTTCTTTGTAGAGTAATGTACATGTATTTCGTTGAGGAAAAATGACGGAAGTGATATTTTTTCAGCTTCAGTAATTTTAATTTTTATCCTTATACAGGGTGTAAATTTTAAGTTGACAAAGCAGAATAACTCGAAAAATAAGCTTCACACGAAAAAATGCGTAGAATCCAAAGTTGATTATTTTCGAGGGGGCATCTGCTGGTGCTAAAATTAGCCCACCCCCCCCGGCCCCTGGGGGTGGGGCGGGGGGCAACTTTAAAATTTCAAATGGGAACCCCTATTTTTTATTGCAGATTCAGGTCCTACATAAAAAACTACGTACATTTTGTCTGAAACATTTTTTTTATTTTTGGTAGATGGCGCTGTAATTCAAGAAAATCCATTTTCTCATTTTTGCGTGGAAATGGTTACGGAGAAATAAAAAATACTTATTTACTTCGTAAATTTTGCCGCAAAGTTATTATTTTATTATTTTTTGCCGCGGATTAGGATAATTTTGTTTTGTTTCGTGGTCATGAGGCCACACAACTTTATAATTATCAAACAAATCAACTGATTAGCTAACTAACTAACCGAACATCCTACGTACTAACGAGTGAACTCATTAACTAACAGAGTAAAAAAGTAAAAGACTGTGTAAAGATGAAGTTATTCCCGTTTAAGATTTGGTGGTCCTTAAAAGGACCGATTGTTTTCGTTTTATTTTTTCTTATTTGCAAATACTTGCAAGTAAATGAATTTCGGGGTGCTTGTATTTCCAGTGAGTCCCCTCGCCTCTCACTTTCGGCCTGCTTGTTGTCCTTAAATCCCTTGCATCTCGCCGTTTTATGAAATTAAATGTTCAAATTGATGACCTCCAACTTCGATGCATTTATTGACTCGTTTTGTAAATTCCTGAACACATCTTGATAACATGTCTGGTGTAATTGCAGCGCAAGCATCTCTTATTCTTTGAATCATGTTTTCGCGAGTGGTTGGCGTTTCCTTATAAACGATATCTTTGAGGTAACCCCATAAGAAAAAATCTGGCGATGTAAGGTCAGGCGATCTGGCTGGCCAATTCACAGGACCTTCCCTGCCGATCCAGCGACCATGGTAAAGTCGATGTAGTACTTCGCGCGCTACTAATGAATAATGCGCTGGACAACCATCATGTTGAAACCACATGTGTTGTCGAAGTTCAATACTCAGGTCTTCAAGTAGATCTGGTAGTTCATTTTCAAGTAGGTTACGATATTTGTTGCCATTCAAATTACCGTCTATAAAATATGGACCGATAAGTTTATCGCCAATTATCCCACACCAAACATTAATTGACCAAGGTCGCTGATGGTTGACTTCTCGAATCCAGTGTGGGTTCTGTTCACTCCAGTAATGCATGTTATGTCGATTAACTTCCCCGTGGTTTGTGAATGTTGACTCATCGGAGAAAAGAACTCGTGCAAAAAAATGTTGGTTTGTTTGCATCTGCTGAAGTGCCCAGTGACAAAACGTTAGACGGTTTTGGTGGTCATTGCCATGTAGTTCCTGATGCATAGATACATGATATGGATGAAATTTGTGGAGCTTCAGCATTTTCCAAACACTCATATGTGAAATTCCTGATTGCCTTGATATTTCTCTTGTGCTCGCATGTGGATTATGAGCCACAGCAGCTAGGACTGACACTTGATTGTTTTCTCCACAAACAGTAGCTGCACGGGTTCTTTTTTTCTGGTTCACACTACCTTCCGCAGTAAATTGTTTAATAACTCGAACAAAAGAAGACCGTGATCGCGTTTGGCCAGGAAAACGCTGAGCATAAAGCGCGACTGCATTATCAAAATTTCTCCCACTTTCTCCATAAATGTACACCATCTCAATTTTTTCTTCCACAGAAAGATAATTCATAATGTAAATTCAAAAGCAATACGGCGTTGTACACTCACAAAAACAGTTGAAAAATTACAATCTTTTCTTCTAAAGATCAGAATTTAAAATGTAAACATTCTGAAAAAAATGCCAATGTTTACGTTATTTGTTTGTTGACGAAATGTCTTCAAATTACATTGTAGTTAAAACAATGTAGGAATCGAAATGAATAATAAATTAGTTATTTCCACGCAAAAATGAGAAAATGGATTTTCTTGAATTACAGCGCCATCTACCAAAAATAAAAAAAAATGTTTCAGACAAAATGTACGTAGTTTTTTATGTAGGACCTGAATCTGCAATAAAAAATAGGGGTTCCCATTTGAAATTTTAAAGTTGCCCCCCGCCCCACCCCCAGGGGCCGGGGGGGGGGTGGGCTAATTTTAGCACCAGCAGATGCCCCCTCGAAAATAATCAACTTTGGATTATACGCATTTTTTCGTGTGAAGCTTATTTTTCGAGTTATTCTGCTTTGTCAACTTAAAATTTACACCCTGTATGTTAACATAATAGCGAACAATAACAAACGTGCCGCTTTAGTTGATTCGTATTTCATCATCATCATCATCACAGTCAAACATTTGCAATCCACTGCTGGATGAAGGTCTTCTCAAAACGCTTCCATTCTTCTATGTTTGACGCTTTGGATTTCCAGTTGACGCCAGCCACCTTTTTGATTTCGTCGATCCACCTTGCATGGGGCCGTCCTCTTGGGCGTTTAAGGTCTCGAGGGTATCCAGAATGACTATGGCCCATCTCATGTCTTTCCTTCTAGCGATGTGACCCAGCCCATTGCCATTTAGAATGTTTGATCCGTTCGATGACGTCAATCACCTTCGTTTGGCTTCTTATCCAGCTGTTGCATTGTCGATCTTTTCTTGTAATTCCCAGCTTCTCTGTGTTATCCTCGTTGATAAAGTCCTTGTTTCAGCTCCAAAAGTGAGTGCTGGTAAAACAAACAGGTTGAACCTTTTCGTTTCAAGCTAAGTGGCATGCTACTCTTCAAGATAATCCAAAAGCACTCCATACTGTTCTAATTCGTCTGTTAACTTCATTCAGAATGTTGCCATCCGTAGTGTTGTCCCAGGTAAATGTAGCTCTGTACTTCTTCAATCACGATGCTGCCTGCCATGACCTTCTGTTTTGGAGCAAATGCATTGAACATACCTTTTATCTTCTGTGTGTTCAGTTTCAGTCCTACACGCAGGCTAGCCTCTGCTAGTTCTTGTAACATTTCCTCCAATTCAGAAGGACTACTACTGGTGAGAACAATGTCATCGACAAAACGAAGGTAGTTAAGAAATTCACCGTTTATTTTAAGTCCTTTTTTTGTCCAGTTGAGTTCCTTGAAGACTTCCTCTAAAACTGTTGTGAAGAGTTTTGGTGAGATGGTGTCTCCTTGTCTTACTCCTTTTCCAAGGTTGATCCTTGCTTTTCCTTTATCCAAATGAATGATAGCAGTCGCTTTACTAAGTATCTTCTGGAGAATACTAATATAGCTTCCGGCTATTCCCGTTCTTTCCAGAGCTTCCACTACAGCATATGTGAACACTGAGTCGAAAGCTTTCTCAAAGTCGATTTGTATTTATAATGGCGAAAACAACAAAAAAAGTCAATTTTCTCATGTAGTTCAAATACATAAATAAATAGTAAAAAAAAACAACAAAAGTATCAACTGCTTTATCGTACAACGCGTGAATTTCGGAGAGTTCATGCGTTCTTTCTGTGCAAGTACAATATAACAAGGAAAATATTAATTTTATCGTAAAATCATAAAAGTTTATGAATCAAAACATTACGATGGCGTAAAAACTCGGGGAGAAAGATTAAATACGGGGAGGAAGTATTTTTTTTCATCATGATGAACCGAACCAGGCGTCTAAGTATCATTAAGGATGCTTTGCTGCGTTTTCCATGAACTCGTCAAGCAGTCGTCTAGTGCTTTTCAACTGTCCACTCACAGTTAAAGCTGCTGATTCCGGAGTAAATTTTTAAATTAAAACAGAGCAGAATAAAATGGAATTATCTGTATGTAAAACGGATCCATGTCGACAATATAAAAACTGAACAAACCAGTATTTTAATATACAGGACGTTTCAAAAAATATATCAATATTTCAGAAATAGAATCTACATAAAAAGTAAGATAAAAATATGTAATAAAGCTTTTTACTTCAAAATATAAAGGTATCACTTCCGCATCTTTAAAAAGTCTTTAAATGCCGTTATAAAAATTTACAATTTACCTAATAATGATAAGTTCAAAGTAAATGCTCAAAACGGCCTCCATTCGATGTAACAGCGATTGCCGCACTCTGTAAAAGATTCCAGGAATTTCCCGAACATTTCCAGCGGCCTGGCAATAAGATCGTTTTCTGGGGTAATTGGTGTCTCATAAATAAAAATAAATCGAGAGATGACAAATCGGGTGATCCTGGGGGCCAAGCAATGGGCCCTCTCCATCCAATCCACCGTCCCTCAAATTCGGTATTAAGATAATCACGCATACATTGCTGAAATGTGCGGGACGCCCGTCGTGTTGAAACCACATTTCTCTTCCAATATTTGAGGGTAATCCTTCTAAGTTAGAGCTGTGGAACGAATTGATTTACGTTATGTTATAACCTTACGTTACGCATTTTGTTATTAGGTTTCGTTACGTTATGTTTTTTGTTACTTGATTTCGTTATGCTAGGTGTTACGTTACTGAATATCATTATCTTAGAAAATAATGTTATCATATCGTTTTAATAATATTTTATTTTTTTGTATGAGGAGGAGTTCATGCTTGAATGACAAGATATTTTAATGTCAGTCACCTCATTGTTATCAATGGGCTCCTCCAGAACCCCAACACTCCTGATTATATGCATTGTATATTTCTTACGCTTGTTTCCCGCAGCCTAGATTTTGTTATGTTTCCGTTATTATCCCGTTTTAAGAAAATTCGTTGCGTTATACATGATACCGCTATTAATATCGTTATTTCGTTACGTTGTAGTTACGTTCCACAGTCTTGATATCGTTATTTTGTTACGTTTCCGTTACACTCCGCAGCCAAGATTTTGTTATGTTTCCGTTATTATCCCGCTTTAAGAAATTTCGTTACGTTAAGCATTATAATACCGCTATTAATATCGTTATTTCGTTACGTTTCAGTTACGTTCCACAGCCCTGCTTCTAACAATCTAGGCAACGTTTCCTCTAGAAATATCCGATAAGTATTCCCGTTAAATAGATATGGACCAATCGACATATTATCATGGACGATTCCAGCCTAAACGTTAACGGAGAATCTTTCTCGAAAGTCACCCACCCTTGTGGCATGAGGATTTTCAATTAGCCTTTTTACAATTAAATCGAAGTGCTCCTAGTGTTAACTTCGGTCAAAAGCGTACGGCAAACACAAGATAGCTTACGCTAGGGTTCAGCCATATTTTCCATTCCATTTCAATATAATCTGTCAATATTTTTTAGAAATAAAGTAAAAACATAAACTAAACAAAACTAAAAGTAACGAATTTCCAAATTAAACATGACTTACACACCTTATTTAATAAAATACAAATATACAATCAAAATTCTTCATAAGCAACAATCTCTAACAATCAAAATTTCCAACAATATAAAAATTTCATATATTGATACCTATCATTTTATCTTCATTATTATTTAAAAACTAGCAGAGGACCCGGCGTTGCCCGGGATAATTACGCTTGTAGGTAAATACACAAGCACACACACACAAACAAAGAAACACACATACTTTTCCCAATCGTTTGAACACTTGTTAGGGAGCTGAAGGACGACACGTGTACCTCCTTTGCGTCATCGAAAGAGACTGCCCTATCTATATCGTCTATTATATCCATTTCCTGTTCATTATTAATAATTCTTGGAAACGAATGTTCTGTCGCTGCATCATCATTTTATGTTCATTGTTATAATTCTTTGAATAATTTTGTGCTCATTGTTATTGGTGAATTGCGTGTTGACACCATTGTTGGTACCTATTGTTGCAAAAACTTTGTCTTGCATTGTTGGTCATGAGATATTTCTCATTAATAGGCCCTGCCATAACCATGAATATCGATTTTTTATCAATAATTATTTTTTCGAAATCTGAGGTAGACAGTGACCTTCCTCATGCTTTGAAGGTCATATATGTGAAATTTTATCAAGATCGGAATAAAACTGTAGATTTGTATAAAAAACAAACAAACAAACACACAAACCCACAAACAAACATCCTTCTTTATATATATAGAAGATTATATCCAATTCCATTACACTATACCTCTGGTGATGATTTAAGTATCGAAACGCGTAATGTAATAAAATGTATGTTCCTGCTACATGGACCCTGCATTTATTTCAACTAAAGCCTGGTTCCCACATGCATAAAAACAACGGTAGAAACCACAAGGCAGAAAATTTCTGACATCACTTCCTGCTTTCGTCTTTCTGTCCGACAGAAAACAAATGTTTTTTTCTATTTGTATTAAGTCATAACCTACATAGATAAGAGAATTTTTGGTGCTGGATAATCCCGAGGTTCTAAATTATGAATTTCCCTCTGTAAATAATATGGAAATAGTAGAAATCTCCATACAAGGCTATCATTTATCCCCATACGTCAAACAACTGTGAGTTTCTTGCACTTGTCTAAGGAGTTCTTGTTTAATTACATCCCTATTTAGACCAGCATTATGCCTACATACATGCAATGAACCAGTTTCTCGGAATTGCTTAGGCAAACAAATGAATGTTCGATGATCTGGAATAACTCTTCGAGGAAAACGTGAATTACGTGCATTTCTATTAGCAGCGTCGTATACCAAAGTGCGTATCTACCATCTCTGAATTAGTGAAGCGTGGGATCTCAAAGTAAATCCATCAAACCTTTTGTTTAAACACCGTAATTTACCGTCTGTGATAATTGTAGAGTAAACGTTTGTGATTTGAAGAGGATCTTTACACTGAAATGAAACCTCTCACTTATGACATCACGCGGATTTATAAAATAGCGCCACTTTTTTATGTAGATTCTGTTTCTGAAGTTTCGGCATATATTTTTGAAACACTATATATTATTCTTTATATATATAAAAATGTCAACATGATACTGAACCTTTCCTTTCAGCATATAGTAAACAAGCTGCTATCTAATGAGTGGCCAACAGTCGATCGCGAACTTCATTCCGACAGTAGTCTTGTTGAAACAAGAAAAGTGGCGTTGTACGTTTAATAGTTCGTTGTTGGTAGATTGCAACTTTTATTCCCGGGATATGGTAGATCACAACATTGCTTCAGGGAAAAAAGTAGCTCATGGTCATAAAAAGGTTGGGTAGCCCTGCTCTATATGATTGCACAGGCTTCTAAAAATACAGATAATATTTTGTTTTCAATGACTAATATTTAAATTGTTTAATATAAGAAGTTCTCAAATGGTGACTTCAAAAATCTTTGCCCTTTACTAAAATGATTAACAAAATTTGAAACGTATCCGAAATTCTGTTACAAACGAAAATCTTCCTAGCTCTCTGGAGCTTTCTCCCAAATAGATAAAAAGAGAGTTGCCGGTAATAAGGTGTCACTAAATTTCCTCGTGCCCCGAAATAACCCCGCCTAAAAGTGTTCAAAAGGAAATAGCTTGAAGACTTGCTTAATAAAAAAAAAAAAAAAAGAAAATCGATCTCATAGTATTTCTCTTCCCTGAAATTGGGTTGGTTGGTCGTTGAGCTTTAACGATCCATCTCAAATCCTTTGGTCACGAGGCAAAGAGAATTTTTTCCCTTTTATTTTGCGGGGAGAGAATATGCAATGGCGGGCTGCATTCTTAAACCATAGACTGCACAAAACACGGAACAATTTCCTCCAAGGCAAGGGAAAAAATGCATAAACCAACGTTCTTATTTTTGAATGCTCTTGCGAGAAACCATTTTTCATAAGAATTCTATATTGAATATGTCCTAGCATTTCAAAATATGAAAGGAAAACAAGCTCAAATGCGTTCTTGGAATAAAAAACACAGACAGTGAAGGGGAAAAAAAATCAACAAAATCCCTAAGTGATTTCCATTTTAAACCTTTCCCATAATTTTTTCTCTTTTGCTTTGCATTTTCAGAAAACTTGCGTTGTACTTTATTTAATTTTCTTTCATACGTGCATATGTCCTTAATGGCCATAAACAATTGTTATGATTTCGCATTTTAAACACGCATATATATATTTAATACATAATTTTTTCAATAAAAGACATCAGATTCAAGTTATTCTTTCAGTTAATTTTAAAAAGAAAACAATTAGTTTTCCTAAATTATATCATTCCTTCAAATAAGCTATAAAATTCTTTTATATTTCCCCCCCTTTCTAGACCTTCAATTCCCACCTGGAAAACTATCAATTTTTATTCTCCAAATAGCAGGTTGCTTAAAGGAGTGAAAATTACCGTCACAACATGTGATCTCTTTCGACACATAAATTATATAACGATTTCACAAAGTGACTTTCAAGAAACGTGGTTATTAACCACTAACTCGTTTTATAACCACCGATTCAAAAGTGAAGAAACGGAACTTGGCGTCAGTCAAAAGTAATCTTCGGATATTGAGGAAAATGCCTAAGATAACATGATATCGCATGCAATTTTGAGGTGATAGATGATAGCAAAATCGATTGGGCGTAATCTTTCATAAACGATGTTACGACCTTTAAGGTAGGGAGGCGATGGGAAAATCACAATGGCACGAACTAAGTACAAAAAAAATTCTTAGAACAAAAAAAATTTACATTTCCAATTATAATATATTATAATACGAGTTTCCGAAATAGAATGACATCATTTTGCGATTTTATAACTTTTGATTTGATTTCACTAGGATTTTTTTTTTTATTACAACGAACAGACAGTATCAAATTTATACAGGGTGTTTCATAATTGGTGTCCCGTCTTTAGGTCCAAATAACGACTCAAGGGGAACAGATTGTGGGAAAATGAATATTGATTATTTGGTTTTAATGTCCCCTAATTCAGAATAAAAACATTTCGCGTCCCTGGGGGTGAAGGGGTACATTTTGAAAATTTTAATTTTGTAGGGGTAGGGGTTAGACCCCATGTGTTATTTAGAAAGTTGTAGAGCATCATGTTAAATGTGGGTTTAGCAAAAAACCCGGTGAAAAAATCTCATTCCCTGCCCTTTATCGAGTGGGTAAAGTGAAAGG
The DNA here is from genome assembly GCA_023313115.1 of Rhysida immarginata. Lineage (NCBI taxonomy): Eukaryota > Metazoa > Arthropoda > Chilopoda > Scolopendromorpha > Scolopendridae > Rhysida > Rhysida immarginata. Next base: position 1,375,988 of record JAHWFO010095468.1, on the reverse strand, counting down.
TTTCTAATGAGTTTTTCTGTTTTTGTCTACATTAGCTAGCCATACCTTACGCTTTCCTTTACCTTAGTTTTTATTTTCGTCCCTGATAGTAAGGTTTAGCAACAGAGACGCCAACTGGAATATATCCCTGATCTCTATCAGTGGTACCATGCGACTAATTTCCAAGACTTAATACAACTGTTTTATCAGTAAAGTTCAAGATTAATGTGCAGTCGTTTTAGATTTATAAAATGACTTCAATTCTATCCGAATTAGTAAAAAGTAACTACGTTAAGTGTAAATTAATATTCTGTATAAATGTAAACACAATGTATAAAACAGAGATATAATTCCTTTATTCCTAAAATTGATTGCTCTATAAACACAATTTTGAAGTCTAAAAAATACATCCGTAAAATACTTAATATGCAATACGAAATAAAGCATTATGTAAAATGTGTGCAGGTTTTTTTAATGGGACGCCTTAAAGAGTGAACTAAATTTATTTAATCTGCGGACTGCTTAGTTTCATCATCTTTAAAAGATAATCCATTTACACATTCAACAGTCAAGCGGTGCTAGTTTTAGAACAGCTGAATTGCTACGAAACTTTTAAATTAGTAGTCAACACCCATTAATACCTTAAACAAAATGGTAGAAACAAAAAGATAATAAGCAAATCCAATAAAGTCGTTTATGAAGCTGCCCTCCTAGGCGCATTATTGTACGGAAATTGCCTTTGGAAATCTCTTTAAAACCAAGGTCTTTATTTCTTTGTCTTTATGCGCTTTGGCCTTAATTGCGATGGTGATGCAGACAATGCAGTCAAAGACTTATTCACCTTTTGCCAAGTGAGAATCTCAACGGTAGGGGCAAACAGACGAGGGGAGAATAGGAAAGGCTCCTTAAAAGATCTTTCAAAGTTCACCAAGAAGGCCAATTACTTGCTGCTTTCAAGAGGACAATGAGAGAACAACGTTCGTCTAATGCAAACATTTTTGTGCCAAAGGCCGAATTCAAAATGAGATTGTGAGTGTCAAGAGACAATCGTGCTAATTTCATTTCCACAGAATACCCATTTAAAAATGGTCCAGACGAAGAGCATGACTTAAAGTACAAATAATCGAAATCTACTTATGCGTTCTCTCTCACATCTCCGTCACTGAACTACTCTTAAAACATCAACTCCAATTGATGTTTACTCACTATTAATGCAAAAGTCTATGCTATCGGGCTGGATTATTTTCCATTTAATTAGCGCGAGAGCATAATTTAACGATTCTGATTTTAAATTTTCCAATCGATTTCTAAAAGCATATGGGTGCTCACCCTGGCCTGGTTGTTTTATTTACATTTCTCAGGAAAAGAGTGAAAAATGTTTAACCTGTTTAACTTAATTGGGACCTAGAAGGGGTTAACTACGGTTAATGAGCAAATTAAAGGAGTGTGGATGGCACGTGACGGGAGTGATAGTGAGATTTAAGCGTTCTGAATTCTATAATTCGATTATGATCACACGTTTTGAAGCGGAAGAAGTGATTAAACATTAAACGATGACAACAAAATAAGGTAGTGGTGGGGTATGGAAAGGGGGAACGACAACGCTGCACCACTCAAGTACCCAGAGAGAAATGACGTCATTCGATACACAATGGATACGCTGGAGGGGATGACGAGAGTGGCGAACAAAATGTCGAGTTGGTTAAAAATAAACGACCTCTTTTATTGATTGATGTTGAACTAATTTCAATTACCATCATCATGTTAAGAGATGTCAAGCACCCAATATTCTCGGCTCATGCTAGCTCTTGTTTTCCCCCCCCCTCCCCCTTAAGCTTCTCTCTACGATAAACTTTAATGGTAACTATTATTATTATTATTATTAATTATTATTATTATTATTATTATTATTATTATTATTATTATTATTATTATTATTATATTTAACGTGCTTATGCTTAATTATTTATACATTTCTTTATTCCTTGAGTAGGGATGTTTATAATGCTTTTGGAAGTTAATTAAGAAATTCTAATGAAGTCAGCCGACTTTTCTGTTACTAAGGATCATAAACCAACAGTAATTACAAAATTAAAAGCCACCGAAATGAATTCTTGAAGTACTGTAATTCAAATATGCTTTCTTTCTATCTCTCTCTCTCTCTCAAACTAAACGTGCAATACTTGAGAGCAATGAAGGAGAGCAACAAGAAATTAATTTTACCAGTACTTAAGGCTCCGCAGTCTTGATTGAATATCGTACAACCGTTACCATTTACTGCGCTAGCTCATCTGATCTTTCGTTCTCAACTTCACAACAATCCAAGGTTATGTGACTCATGTGACTGATAGCGCTACCATTACTTTTTATCCAACCCTTATAATATCTTAATGATCTCGAACTAAAATTACCTCAGTCAATTTCCTGTGTATGGTTCCAACAGGGTTTTGTACCCATTCCTCCTTCAAATGAATACACAGTTCAACCAAGCGATTTCGGACATGATTGTCTGACCTTCCAAGTCTTTTTCAACCCCTGTCATACACGAAAATATGACATGATGCAATATCGTCTAAGAAAAACACACTGCTCATTTCCAAAAATACTGCAATATAAGAACTGCTTGACTGTCCAAAATTCGTAGACATCAGAATTCATCGTGCCATGAATCAGACGCAAGTGTCCAAAGCTAAACCAAGAAAAACTTCACTAGTATCAAATTTCACTTGAGAACGATACCCTGAGATAAAAAGGTTAAACTGTCATTCAGCAGAACCAAACTGCTTCATCGGACTGATTTTTAATATAAGGGAACACCTAACTCCATAATACCCTTCTGCGTTGCTGAACTGCCCAGTTCCTATGTTCCAAAGACCACAGTATACAACTGTACGGTTAAAGGTCCATGGACGCCGAGAACATGCACTTCATTTCGTATTGCCTTCCACCGTGGGTAAATTCTGAGAGACATCCGACGTGCTCCGATGCCTAACTACAATATTCTAAACATGTGGCAGCCAACGATATCAGCTCTTTCAAAGACATTAATTCTGTTCAAGAGGTCCTCGTAAAAAAAATTTGTTTACCTATTTTATATGCTCTGAAGAGGGTATCAGATCTATTACTGCAGGTGTGTCCTAAATATTCAGAACTATCAAATATCTTAGCATATGTAGATTTTACTCTTTGAATAATTCTATTGTACACATGATTTAATAAAACGTTTCTCCAATTCAAATTCACACATTAAGTATAATATGTCATTTTATGGCTAATATTATTCCTAAATGGCCCTTCAAGTTGGATATTGTTCAGCGGAATGAATTCTATGTTACTGCATAAATTCTAATACTTCGGAGATACTATAAGAATTTAGCTTAGCTTAATTTCGCATCTCATATCAACATCTTCACTAAATTTTTCGAGTTAGCTTGGAATTTGAATATGAATGTACATAATGCAGAAGAGAAAAATCTCATATAAAATTTATAAAATTAGTAGTTGAGAAGTAAGAAAATTAGCTTTGGTGAATATACGAAAATTTCGGCAAATATGGTTTTCGAACGCCGTTTGGAACGCCTTATTTCAAAACTCGTTCGTCGAATAGACCAATAAACACCGGCCGACTAGCAATAATCATCTTCGCCGCCTTTGTAATCCCAACCATTTCACGTAGGTGAAGAAAGGTCACCTTAGTTCGCCTTTAAATATGGGATCAAAATCTAGGTAACGTTGAAAATAATACAAGTTTATTTGGTGCAAACTGCCTTCCTAATTTACTACGTTCTTTGAAGAAATTTAGTTTTCGTTCCTATAAAAGAAAGTTTGCTGTAACCAAATGCAAAAAAAGAGTGAAAAAAGAAAAAAAAACAACAAAAAAAAACCAAACAAACCAAAACAAGAACAATTCAAAGAGCGATTATAATATCCCTTTGAATTATATCGCGTATCGTTAAATGAATCGCGTATCATTTTCAAAACTGCATTTTGTGCTATTTTAACGTATTTTATCTAAAGAGGGTTTTCTAACTTTAACGCTCGTCATTGAAATTACTCCAGGTAAAAATGAATTCGTCCATTCGGGTGGAGCAGTTAATTAAATATCATCATTGCTTGAAGTTTAAGCTGGGAGCACACATCAAGAAAATTCAAGAGACAGCTAATTTTCGAAAAAGTAAAATATTTACGTTAATACAGATAAATATTTCAGAAAATGTAGGAAGTAAAACGGAAATGGGAGCTAATTTTTTACATATATCTCTGCTGCATATATTGATTTTACAATTTTATTTACATACGCCGAGTGACCTTCGGTAAAAGTTCGCAAATATTTACTAAATTGTTATTAATAAATTTAAAATATCAAACAGGTAATAAATACAACGAACGAAAATACTTTTGGCTTCATTAATGCACAATTAACCAAACAATAATGAATGAGAAACAGCACTGGCTAATTTAAATTATGGAGGTGAATGAAAACGCTTTTGCCAACTTTTTTTTTTTTTTTTAACAAATTAAAGGTTATGAATCTTCAGAGCACGCATATGAAAGATGCGACGTGTTTATCACTTTTTTTTCATTGTTAAGCGGCAGGTGGTGATACTTCATGAATTGCTATGGCATTAAAGAGGTTGAATCTCTCCTATCCATACATAATAAAGTAATTCCATATTATTCACCAAATTATTTATCATTTACCTAACACGCAAAGCGGTCAACTGATGATATTAAGAGCATTTCAAAATGGCCATATTTAATGCTAACGAAGTGGAAAGATGGTGTCAGAAGATAATGTTATTACGCATCCGTCTTGAAGTTGACGAGCACGTTAAAAAAAACAAACAAAAAAAACAACCGGTTTGGAAGTAAATTTCTATTTTACTATTACACGGAATACGCTGTTTCCTATCGCTACTCTATTCGATAAGCATTTTAGCACAAGATTTCTATTCATAATACATCTTCTCCTTCCAAAATATTTATAGCTAGCAAATCTTTTTTTGATTATCAGTTCCCCATTTTGTTCGATCTTAAATTATGCAAACTCTATCTCGCGTTATATACCATAGCGAAGCCCTTAATGCTTTGGACTTCTACAGCGTTTTAGATGACAAATCCCGCATTTCTCGACCCAAGCACCTTAAAATTGGTCGCTCAAATGTTTTGGTAGGCGTTTGCTCGCTCACCTGACGTTTGTAGCGGGTGTTCACAAATCCAAATCTGATTGCCGGGATTTTCCACTCGCATAAAGAACCCGAGACCGAACAGCATGCTGGACAGGAAATCAAAATTGCTACAGGAAATGAGACTATTTGTAAGCGCCAATGTTGTTCGAATTTTTCTCTTTACGAGCCCAATGCCACCATTTCCCATGAAGACGACACCACGATCGAAACGGCCAAACGTCTCCCTCAAAAGCCCTATTGAAGAGGAAAAAACGAACAAGATGTGGGGACTCCATAAGCAAAACTGTCAAGTGTGAGCTTACCAAATAGCCCAGAGAGAAAAATATGTAAGAGATCGTTCGATGGGGCAGATCACAATAAATTCGCAGAATGCATCACCATACATAAACGACGTATTCAATAGGATAGCGGAGGCAGGTTGAATCCACTGAAAATTAAACTTAGAGAACTCGTCGTGGCTCTTATCTAAGAGAACAATTGCCATCTCAGTATGTAATTCTAATTCCATAAGCCCTTCTTCAGCTTTAAATGATAACATTCCATCATAACACGGTATCGATTTTGATGCCTGCAATTGTCTCAAGTCTCTCTTTTCAAAATTCAGTGTTCAAGGGGATTAGAATGGCTTTAAGTAAATTCATTCACGCGAAAGTTCCTTCACATTAAAAAAATGAAGACGTTAAAACATATCAGAGAAAGATAACTTTATGCTAAAACTTAATTAAAACAAGGACTTTTCATTTACTCAATGCATACCTATATTTATCTTCATCCAAATATAATATGGATATTTGCTTTTAAGTGAATACTTTAATTTCAAAAAATTGTAAAATTACAATTCAACATAGCAAATAAATTAAAGATATAGGCATCAAAAATATTGTGCAAGTAATGTTATTTATTTTTATGGACAAATAAAGTTATATTTTAATATTGAACATACTGTGTAGTATAAGAACGAAAGAGACCACTGTTCCATAAAAAACGTCCTGTATTAAATATACTAATGGAAAAAATTGCATTACTTATTAAAGAACTGTTCACAAAAACCTTTCGTAACTCTGAGAATATCCAGACGATATTCACTTTCCCGCCCGTGTGTCTTCTGTTACCGCCAATATCGCATCCGTTATTCTTGCCTTTAATGTGTTCACATCGGGGACCGATGTAGCAGACACTTTATGCTTAACATATCCCCACGGGAAAAAGTCTAAGGGTGTTATGTCCGGAGAACGTCAGGGCTATGCTCTACGCTTTGAGCTTTTTCTCTCATAGATGCCATTTTCAGTATGACCGATATTAGCACCACCTATATAACTTCGGCTCCTATTGTACCAACAGTTTAAAAACTTTTTGAGGTGGAGATTATAATACAAAAAAATTGTATGTATGAATCTATTTGAGTTAGTTTCTTTTTATATTAATTTTCTTTTTCAGGGAAAGACTTTGTGTTAATCCCATACAGTCAAACCCGTAAATAAAACTCCGGATGAAAGAACACTCCGCTTATAAAAGCCACTTTTTATTTCTCCGAGTAAACTCCTTTATGTTTTATTTTCAATTCCCCGACAATGCTTTATAAGCGGGTTCGGCTATGTCTCTAATAGATAATAGGCCTAACTGAATAAACAATGCACAAATAAAGCACAAGCAAATAAAGCTGCTGCTTTCTTAGATCTAAAGATTTCTCAGAGTAAACTTAATCGTCATATCCATACCATTACTATTCAAAGTCAATTTGATATTTATTATCAGTTTTTGAAGTAATAATAAATATCAAAATGTGGTTTGGCTTATTTTATTTATGTCATAATGTTATTTCCAGAACTTTACTAAATAAAAGTGATATTAAATATAAAGTTGAAATATAAATTTTAATATGTGATGTTGATAGTTTGGATTACAGAAAATGTAAAACCTTAAATTTGAAGGCCTGATTAAAAGAATGGCGCAGATAGGAATACTTGAAGCGATACTGAATTTTTTTTTCCAATTTTGCCATCTTTCAAGTTCAATGTTCATACAGGATGTACCACAAAGGACTCCCTGATTTTAAGAGAAAATATCTCGGAAGCGGAGATCGATAGAAGAATAAAACAAGTAGTATGTTTATTTCGAAACCCGTAAAAATCTGATACGGACGTTACAAAATTACTTACAAATAACTTACAAATGTTGCCGACAGGTGGCGCTGTACGTAGCGTACCGATTTCATTCTTCGTTTACGGCATCTCTGTGCTATGAAAGGTGCGCATTTTGAATAGATTGTGATGAGACTGCAATGACTGATCAAAAAGGACAGTTTATAGCCTACTTCTCGAACTCCATACTTTGACTACCAATAAAATGTTTTAAGTTTTTATGCTATCAATAATTTTTTTTATGAATTTCAATTGAGTTCAGTGTTTGAAATAATTATGTTTATATTTATTAATCTTCTGCTTTAAATAATATTATCTCGAACTTTTTTGAGTCCTCTATAATGGATACCCCGCGGGGTAAAGAGAGGTGCGGGGTTTCCAACAATTTTACATACAATTAGAACTTTGCGGGGTATGCAGGAGTGCAGGTTATTACAAGGGCGCTGGGGTATATTCGCGTAAATATGGTAATTATTTTCTGTTTTCAGTGAATGCTTTTAGATAGCGAAGATGTTAATCAAATTTAGAAATGAATCCAAAAAGTAGCATGCAAGTAAGAAAAAATATAGGTTAAGATTTTAATTTGTGAACAGAAAATAAATCCATAATCTAACACTTGGGAAAAACTTGTTTTTTTCCCCCCTTTCCATTTCGCAAAAACTCAAACTTCATGTCAGCATAAGGCATATTATCATGCTGTTAAGCAGTTTAAAGAGTTTAAACAGTTAATTTCACCACCTGCAAAATCATTGATGATGTGCAAATGAAAGAAAATTCTCTAACCATTTATTCCTGAAATTTTCAATTTTCAACGTGTGAAAACAGTTTTTACATATATAAATGGAAGGAAAGGAGGATGCAGCCAAATTGAATCAGTAAAAAAAAGGTAAATTGCTTTTCACGTATGTAGACATTTTCTCATTTTGAACTGCAACTTCACCTCTCTATCTTGTGTAATCTCAAGTGAGTCTAGTGAAAACGCAATTCATAAAGAGCCACATGCAGAACCAATAACACTGAAGTTGGATGCAGCTATTTCCGTTTCAAAAAATACTTTCTGTGTGATAAAAAAAAAAAATAATCTCCAAACTTTTCCATATTCACAACAAGCACAGAACCAATTTTCTGTTGAGCCTAAGGTATAGGAAGGGCGAGATAGAAGCTAAGAAAGAGTGAAGAATTTCTCCTTCTCGGCTTCAAATAAGTATCTGTCTTGTCTTCATCCTAAGGCAACCCAGAAAATTCACATCCCAGCGCAATATTCTTGTTCTTCGTACATGAATAAGATTAACTTTCTTGGAATGTTAAGTTTTCCCGTAGCAATTAATAACATAAAAGGAATTTTTAAATTGTACAGCCAAGATTGTGTGCATCTTATTTGGAAGCATTCTTCTTCTTCATCTACCTCCTTTTACCGTATTTTCCCCTCTCATTCTCTTTTAAGAAAATTAAATTGCCCAACTGTGATTACGCTAAATTTGACATTCCTTTGTTAATAGGAACAGTGATCGATCGACATTCCTTTCCGGGAAACAACCATTAGAAGGATCAGACAAACATGCAGCAATTCCTTTACTCTAGCCATTCTTCTCTATTTTCCTCCCATTAACAAGAAAGAAGGCCGAGACGGAAGGAAATTACAATGAGATGAGGAAAATCAAATACAGAGCTCCTACTTCGTAATTGTCAACTAACTGCAGAATCTCAAATTAAAACAAGGCAAAAATTTTTTAACTGGAATCTTTGTATAGTTAGCCAACGTTCAATAATCAATACTGTTTTCAGCTCTTCCGTATGATCGCTATTAATCATTTCCTATTGTAAAGAATTTATAATTAAGTTGATAATAACACTAATAATAAATTTAACTTTTGTCTTCCCCCTAAAAAACTTTTTATATTTTTTTGGAACTTGTATGTCTACCGATGACAAATAAATAGACAGAAATTTTTTATCACGTCTGGATGGACAAAAAAGTTTTTTTTCAAGTTTGCATTTTAATTACCCTGTTCTTGCACCATAAAATTGGACCTTTTCAAACTATGAACCAGCCATACCTTTCGGACGAATGGTGTTTATTTATTGATTCTTTGAAAACATCTTTGATGGCAGTGCTTTTACATAATGGAAATCAGAAGCCATCTATTCCTGTTGAACACACTGAACTGTAAAGAGTCTTATGAAATAATGGCAAATGTACTAGGACTAATTAAGTATCGGAACACATTTGGAAGTTTGTGGTAACCTTAAAGTAATCGATTTATTACTGGGTTTGCAAGGTGGATACACAAAGTATTCTTGTTTTTTTTTATGTTTATGGGATAGCAGAGCCAGAGAGCACAATTACTTTAAAAAAGCGTGGCCGGTTAGAAATGAATTTATTCCTGGAAAAATGAATGTGAATTATACAATTCCTTAGTTCCACCAAAAAACATAATTTTACGTCCCTTACACATTAAGCTAGGCTTGATGAAAAACTGTAAAAGCACTTGACCAACAAAGATCACATTTAAGTACAGTCATCAAAGGGAAATAATCCACACTTGAATTTTACTCTAAGTTTTATCGTTTCAATATTAATTTATTTTTAATAATTTAATATTACATTTAGTGTTAACATTATTAAGATTATTAAATTTAAATAATTATAATTAAAAAGCTATTAAAATAACACATTAGCATGAAATGTAATATTAAGTATTAAACTCGTGTGGATTATTTCCTTTGGTTGACTGTACTTGCGAAGTGTTTTTTCAAGGTTATCCGAATCCAAACTTAAAGAAAGCATATTTGTTGGACCACAAATTACTAAAATGTTAAAGGATGACAAATTTTAAAACTGTTTATTTGAGATTGAAAAGGCTGCATGGACATCTTTTAAAATGGTGGTAAAAGAATTCTTGTATAAGTGAAGGGGTGGTTTTTGTAATCTTTCAATTAAATAAGTAATTCTCTTTTTTAATGTAATAAATGAGAGATAAATAAAATAATGCGATAATTAAATAAAACAATCAAAATAAAGTCACCAATGTTAAGTCCCAATGAAACTGGATGAACTTGAAGAAATGTTGGAACTGGATCAAACTCGAAGAAATCGGAAGAGCTTGAAGGAATGACGAAATCACAGACTTGTGGAAATGATGAACAAAGCCTCGAGTGCAGAGACTTGACAAGAAAGGTGAGAAGAAGGTGAAGAATCGAATTCTTGGAGATATGGTGATGTAGAAGAAGTGTTCAGAAATATGGTGTCGCAGAAGAACTGTTCGGAAATACGGTGTTGCAGAAGAAGTGTTCGGAATTTTTCAAAGGAAAGTTCAAATAATTATTTGATTAAAAAAACTTAATTTCAAATTCAAAACTGAGGACGAGAGAAAACCACTGGAAAACGTTTTTTAATCAATAATTATTTGGACTTTCCTTCAAAAAATTCCGAACATTGCTTCTGCATCACCATACATCCAAGAAATCGATTCTCCACCTTCCTGTCACCTTTCTACACACGTGTCTTTGTTCATCATTCCTTCTATTTCTACAAGTTTGTGATTTCGTCATTTCTTCAAGTTCATCCAATTTCATCGGGACTTGCATTGATGGATTTTATTTATTTATCTCATTTATTACGTTAAAAAAGGACATTTACTTATTTAATGAAAAGAATTCGTGGGAAATAAAAAAAGTGAGTACTATAGACAAGCTGTTTCCAAATTTTTGGTTAATTACCACAAAATGGGCGTTAATATCGCTTTAAAAATCCACTTTCTGGATTCTCATCTTGATTTTTTCCCTGAGAATCTAGGAAGCATGAGTGATGAACAATGTGAATGTTTTCATCGGGACTTTAAGCAACTTGGGCAGCGATAACTAGGGATTTTGACCGACTCAAATTTATACGAAAAGCTGAATAAAACGGTACATTTTTAGTTTTTTATGTGTGAAAAACGGTCTATTTGTTATATAATGTATATTTTTTCCATTTTGAAAATGTCACGTGATTTTTAGATTTAGATTTAGCGACCACAAAAACCCTAAAATAACCATGGACAACAAACATGTAAACTAATGTAATTTACCTCATGGAATCTGCAAAAAATTATATTATTTAATTACACGATTCTACAAAAGATGCTTTAAATATAAACTATGAATTTTTTCTCTTACTAACCGTATGACTTTCGGACGTCGCAATGCGAAAAAAAGTTGAAACAAAGCAAACACATATGCAGTTCAAACAATTATTTCATTACCCGTAATATTTCTGTTTCTTTTCAATTTTTTTAACGTAATATAATATTTTTTATTCAGTGAAAATCTTTTTAGTGGCGCTTTCTTTTTATGTATCCTTCTTAATGAACGTAATGAAGCGGCGCAAAAGGCTAATGGAAAAGATGCCTCCTTTGTAAAATTTCAAAACCTTCTGTCGTAAATTCGAGAAATTAAAGACAGACAGACACACACAAGTAATATGAAACATGTTTCATTAAAGCATCTACGCCTTACGAAGAAGCCGGAAGACATACAATACACACAGGGCCGGATGGTAAATGTCATTTTCTAAAGAAATTCCTATAAAACGAAGGAAACGAACAATTCTGACAAACGACCGATGCTTCAATGTAATGAGAACAAGACAGCTTCAAGTTATTGCTCTACAACGTTACTTCCAGCATCTGTGGCAAAGTCAGTCTTCTTCCTAGTTTAATTTCTTTTCCGTTTATTGTCAGCTCTCTCCAATGAAACTCAAAATGTTTACCTACAACTCCTACAGACATTTAACGGAAAAAACATTACCTACTTTCAACATTAAAAAAGTAAAGACTGGAAAATATGACGCCTTAGCTAATAAAATAACCGAATGATATCTTTTAGTCTAGTGTCTCACTGAAGAAAAAAGGTCTACGAGAAGGGGGGAAGAAGAGGGGTTATTGACTTGAGGGATAAGGAAGAGAAATGGGCAGAGATAATGGATCGATCGGGTACGTACCGTCTGCGTGTGTGTGTTATGGTTGTGGCAGGGGAGCTACATGACAACCTTGGCCCCCTTATCGTTTTAACCCAAGCATCGTTTGCCCCTTGTCACAAGTCACTCGCCTCGCAACGACAAAGCCAAACTTAACGAAATCAATGTCAAAAAGGACACCGGTAAATTCCTCCTTCATGCCATTACCCCCTCTCTTCACCACCCTTTCTCCCTTTACCCGCAACATCGTTTGCTCATCTTCATCGGAGGGGGAAATAAATCGAACTCGTCCCAAAGTAACGAATGACTTAAATTAGCGATAGACATTTTCAATTTCGCAGTAAAATTTGTCTTCGTTGAAGACACGGATGAGAGAGAGTTAACAATGCGCCAAGCTTAAATATCCACTTAATAGTCTTAAACATCAAGATTAACCTTAACAATAAAAATGAGTCTAATCAAATTCCAACGAAGCCTGAGAATAACTCGAAGCTACTTAATTACACTTAAACATAAATATTATCATAAATACGACCATGTCCCATCATATCTCAAACATACTCGATTGAATACAAGTCTTGGAGATCGTGCTGGCCAAGGAAGTCGATCCACATGTTGGAGAGCTTGTATAAAGGCATGGACAGTGTGCTGGCGTGCGTGACCCTGTTGGAACAGCACATTGCCTTCCTGTTGCAAGCAAAGGCAAGAGAACGGAGGGCAATTCACAAACATCAAAGATGAGCGCGAGTTATAACTGTTGACACCCACACCATTACGCCAGTAGACGAATGTGATGTGGAAGATGTCGCTCTCCTGGTCTTCGTCGGACACGTTGACGACCATTACTGGTATGCAGGCATCACAGAAGGCTACTCTTATCACTTAAGACAACAGACCTCCATTCAGCTCGCTAGTCGCTCTTTCGCGACATCACTGCAAGCACACAGAACGATGTTCTTGCAGAAGTGGTAGTCTGGCTAGAGGGACATGTGGCTGCAGTCCTACTCCAAATAAACGTTTGCAAATGGTCCGTCTTGATACGGTTGGTACCAATCTGGCCCTTATCTCTGCTGTGGATGCTGTGCGGGTGTTCAGTGCTTCCCTTACAATCCGACGGTCTTGGCGTGGATCAATAATGCGTGGGCCAACATCGAGCCACCACAAAAACATCACATCTAATATGGGCCGATAAGACCATCCAGCCTTTCGAAGCCCCAGAATCCGACCTCTGTCAAACTACGTCAGTTGCTGCACGGAAGTAAGGCTGCGTGTGCGAGGCATGGCAGATACTGAGAGTACTCTAGTCCGTTACAATACAGATGTCAGAATGATGATTTTATGTAAATTAGAAATGAACCATTTTTGCAATGGAAGGGCTTTTGGGACACTTTGTACCAGGATCCTCTGTACATATGTTCAAATTTAAATCATATGTTGTATGCCACCTATACTAAGCTCTTGTACAATTTCATTAAAATTAACCCACTCCTTCCATTCGTTGTATTTTCTTTTAGCTTACAGTTTATAAGAGAGTAAGCCTTCCTAAAAAAAAAGCCTATAAAGAAACTTTTAATATATTTTTATTAAATTATACAGAAAATTTAATCAATATCCTCAGAATCATTCGCGAGGAACTTCTGTATAGACCGTTTACTCCTCTACAAAATAGTGCACTGACGTTATGAAAGTTAAACTCGTCTGTGGAAACTTTTAAAAGTTTTCACATATCGAATTTCATTTAAAGTCTAACAACGAGCTTTGCCCTTGATAGCATACACACAATTTGAACAGGCAGGAACGATCAAAGCAATAATGGAAATATGAATATAAATTAAAACCATCATCCAAATGGAAGGCGTGAAGTCAAAACTGAAATTAAAAAAAACAAAAAAACAAAAACAAACACCAATGAAGTATACAAGACTTTCCAATTAAATTCGCTTTTGATCCACTTTCAAACAGAGCTTTCCGTACCAATTCATTTTATTTTAAGTTGATAACATTTATGATAATATTTTGTGGCGCCTCATATCCCTTGGATTCAATAAACATCGATCACTAAACGTGATCCCATGTTTCGAATCAACAGTCGTGGATTTCGCCATTTATTTACCACAAGCCAATTGGAAATTTGTCGCTGTCGAAATAATTTATGGGAAAACCTATACAAACGGGAATTTCTGCGTCAATCTCCAATTTTGTTTTCAACACCGTGCAATCAGTGATGTGGAAAGAACCAAATACTCAAAACCAACAGCCCGTGTTAACTGAACGCCTATATCAATTCTTCATCAATTATATAATGGGAGAGAGAAGAGGAACCCTTAACTTATCGACAAAACAAATTTTGATCCTTACTAAACTAGAAGATTGAAGCAAGCATATGAAATCTAGTCAAGAAAAAATATTTTGAATTTTTTGTTGCAAAATAAAAAGCACTCTTTGTTGCAGAGCTGTTTTCTATTAGATTCATTATTCAGAGCCTGCGCTTTAATTTTATTTTATCTATATTATAATCGGCTAAGTGTCATCACTTTGTTGCCAAGGTTAAGTATACATCGTTTGTATCAGCATTGTTCGATGGCATTTATTATTATTTATTAGAAGCGAACCCACCCGATTGTATAGTCGGAAAATAACCCATTGTTAGATATTTTCCTTGTTATGACATAGTCCACCGTCGCTGATTTTTACCGACTTTAAAAAAGGAGGTTCTCTGTTTCACCCGTATATACACTGATTGGAAGAAAGTAATCGGACACTTTCGATTTTAGACGTTTTGTCGAATATCTAGAAAAATACTTGACGAATTATCCTGAAATTTCAGGGGTGTAAAAAGGATGTTACACCTCATATTTCAGCGAAGGTTTTCTCCCGAAGGCAAATAGGGGACTAGCAAAGAAGCGAACCAAAAAAATAATGTTTGGAATCACCCTGTAAAAAATAAAGCTTGAAATGCATTGTAGCTGTAGCATATGCTTAAGAGGCTTGTTTTACTTTTCTGTGTTCATTTGTATGAGAATAGCACGTTTATTCATGGAGATATAAAGGTTTCTTTAAAAAGGTCGAAATGTTTTCTTAAGTTTTTTTTGTTTATAACACGCAGGATTTTCAACCCAATGCAATGCCATTTACAGGAAACTTGACAAACTACAGTACAGACAACACCCTGCAATCAGAATAGAAAAATATTAAATATTTAATGAAATATGAGCATTTATACTAAATAATGTTTAACTGCGCATGCGTTACCAAATTGTCTTTTGCATAATTTATTAGCCAAATGTATAGAGCTACTCTTATAAAAACCCAAGCAAATATCGTGAAAATTGATAAAGATATCGCCGATAGAATGAGTTGAATTTCAGTTGCTCTCAAAAATAAACAAAACAATAAGGGGCTTTCTCCAAACTTTTATGTTTGGATCGGACACCAGTATCAACTGCTTCTTTTTACGCTGATATGAAGTCAATATTTTTTCATGTCAGCGTAAGGAGAAGAAGTTGATACTGGTGTCCGATCCAAAAATAATCAACGATCTGGATTCGAACCAGAGACCACGACTATTGCTGCTGTAAATAACTGAGCTACCACGGACACTGAGCTTCAATGCTGTTATCAAATGTTTTTTACGGACTTCATGAAGTCACTTGATTCAGGGTAAAGAGGATTCCCATTTAGGCTATCATGTGACTTCATAGAAGTTCATTCAGATATACAACAGCATTGCTGTTCAGTGTCTGCAGTACCACAAATGGATAGTCATAATCCTGGAGTTCGAATCCAGTTTGGGGAATTTTTCATTCCATTTATCTACACCGTAGTAATTTTGGCTCTTATGTATGCGACTTTTATTACAATTTTAAAAAAGGATAAAATATATTAACACGTCTGTACAGAAACGAAAACGTTCCAAATTAAACATCCTCAATCGCATATTACTATATTTCTTGAGCTATTTAACTTTATTAAACTAAGTCTTTTTATCAAACCCTCTGGTCTACACTATCTATGATGGAGCATAAAAAAAAGGATGAGAAAAAATGTCTCTGGATAAAACATAATCTCAAGGTCTACATAAAACCAGAGATCTTTTGTTAAAAGTAACGAGCTAATAACTTGAAGTGGAGACAGTATACACAGCACATACAACTTGCATATGTTTTATATCAAAATAAATTTCGGGAACTCCACCTTTCCCCAACTTTACAAATTCCATTATTTTCTCGGATGACTGTGTCAATTCGTTTCGTCCTAAGTGAACAAATTTGAAAATTTCGCACAGGAAAAGTGCTCATCAAAATTAAATGTCTCTCATTTTGGCAAGCGTTCAATGAATATGCGCCACTCGAGAACTTTGCTGCAAACACACACACATGAACGAACGTAACGCTTCAAATATGCAACAAAATTGAATTGACGCAGCAGGTACTTCCAATTCCCCGTTTCTGTCGCTCGTTTGAATTACTCACAAAACGGTGTACCACACAAATCCAATGCTCAGTCATAAATCTCTAAATGCTTTCCCGTCACGTTGGTTCGTTCTTTCGTTCGTTTCGTTACCTCAAAACATCTTTTCTGGCCTCACCTCCTCCCATCCTGAAGCTGCCGCCACCGCGGTTGCCAATTCTTTTCCAAACAGCATTCGATCGGAAGTGAAAAAAAAATCGAAAGAAAAAAAATCGATTTACTCATCCCCCTTGCCCATGCCACCTGCTGCTTCTACACCTCCTCCCTTGTGTCGATAGTGAAACCTTAGCCTCAGTCCATGCGTGGTGGGATTACCACCCCCTTCCAATCCTCCTACTTACAGAGATCTTTTTACGTTGAACACCAATAGGGTACTGATCCAACATCAACACCTAAGGGTTGTAAAGTTCACTTGGGAAAAAGAAATGAGATGTTTCCGAAAAAATTAAGAAAACTCTTGTAATACGTTATGAATGTGTACATTTACATAGGAAACATTCCTTAGATGAGACTTTATATTAAAAATTCTATGTAAAAATTTATATGTAAAAAGAGACGTTAGCGAACCCAATCTCAATTCTATCCTCCGCGATGCCCAAATATGTGCGAGTTCCAAGTCAGATACCACACCTTCCAACTTCTGATTTATTTACTCAGTCCACTTGTATAAAAAATTGAACTTAAAATTATTTTCTTAGACGTATGATATTGATGCATGCGTATATACCGTATTTCCAAAGTTAGCGCCACTATTTTAAAATTTAATGCTCCATGTTCATCCAAATACGGACCAACAATTGAGGCTTTGAAGTGGGAAAAGTAGCAAGTGCAAATTCGATATTTCATAGAATTAATACATTTTGAGCTAACATTGTGCCTATTTTTTTCAAATTTTATTTCTAACAGATAAAAGTGAATATATATTGACAATTTACATGTGCTTTTGGTAATAAAATCAGCAACAAGGTAATTGCAAATCATTTTTTGCTTCACCTGAAAAGTTTACTTTTGTCACTTATTACCAGCACCATGTCAATATTGCTAAGTAAATCAATTCAAACCAAACTTTTATAAAGATATCGACAGGCTTGGAGATTCTACGGGGTGATTCATGTAAAACACATTTCTTTCTTTATTTATTTCAACAAGAATGATGTCAACCACAATTTGTAATACCTGACATGTAGAGTAATGGACTACGTTTTTTCCTCCCAAATGATTAAAAAATAAATTTTCCTTTGTGTTCTGCTTCAAATCGTCCAATGTCTGGGAGTATGTTGCGTAAACTTGTCCTTTAAATAGCCCCATAGGAAGAACTCAGATGTTGATAAAGTCGGAGATCTCGATAGTCAAAGGTACTTAGAAATTAATTTATTAGAAAGAAGTTTTCGATGAGCTCCACGGATTTGTTTGATGTATGGCATGTGGCTCCGTCTTGTTCAAGATACCCTTGATCCAGCGTTATATCGTCCAGTTGTTCCACGAAGCCAGATACTGAGGAATTATTGAAAGAAATATACTAGTTTTATATGAACCACCTTGTATTATACTCAAGCTGAACAGATAAATCACTACTAAGGTTAACAATTTTACTGCAGCGTAGTCACATTTTTTCCCTCATTTATCTGTAATTCAGCTGTTAAATTTTAAACTGAAATTACATGACAAACTAAGCAGCTCTTAATCAAAGTTCCTCTCTCTGCCTGAAATTTTATTTGAAATTCTTTAACAATTCAAGTTATTGTAAATAGATTTGTGATCTACCGAAACGCTAATTGAAATCAAATTATTCAGAATTGCTGAAACTTAGATTACGTTAGACCAAGTTACCATAAAAGTACATCAATATAAATTCAATTACTTTAATGTCTTCATACTTTTTCCCAATGTAATCATCATCTCTTTCAGAATATTCAATCTAGTAGCAGATTGGTTATTCTGATAACATCAATATAAAAACAAAAGTGTTTTGGTGAAAATGACAACTTAGATAGCAGTTTTTTAGATATGAATGGAGAGTGCCATCATACTTATGATAAAATGACATCTCCATACTAGTTAAGTTCTTCAGATTATTTTTTTCCTGTGAGCAAAATAAATAATAATAATAATAATAATATTCCCATACAACGAAGTCCAATTACGATGTCACCCGAGAGAAAACAGTGGTTATGTATTACTAACAGTACTCTTGCGCACATCTGACGTTCAACTCTTAGTTGTCACTTAACACTTGAATCTATTAGGAACCTATTGAAAATCTGACTCGCTTTCTGAGCAAAGCTGGCTGGCACAAGATTCCCTAGATGAAATAAGCGCCTAGGGAATAAAAGAAGTTTATTTATCACCCCACAATAACCCTGATCCCGAAATAGAATATACATTGGTAATTCACGAAAACATTTAGTTTGCTGTAGCAAAAGTCACCAATTCCTGAGTTAGTCTAAAAACATCGTGGTTATGTAAGTTTGATTTATTTAACAACAGAATGGAAATAGAGACACGGTTATTCTGCACAGTTGTAACATGTATTCATAGGTAGATTTCCAATAAGCACACCAGACTGTGCTTGATTCATTACTAGGAAAAAAATATTATCTACTTGGAATGATTTTACGATACGACTTTTATCAAATTCGTTATTTGTTGAAAATCTCACACAAAGACTGATTTTTCCTTTTTATACAAATGATAATTTTTTGAAATTGATGTTTACTCAAGCTAATATGTAAATATACTGCATTCTAAGTCATTCACCTGTAACATGAGAGATAATTCAGTAGACTATCTATATTTATGTTGAAATAAATTGGATTCTACCTTCCTTGCCGTTATCGAGGTTTCAAGAAATTCAGTTTGGTATAATGGATTCGCCTTAAGTGCATGACGAGCATGGCAACATTTCAGTAAGATTTTACCGCAATGCCGGTAAAGGATCCCAAAGAGGATTAGTTATTTTGGGACTCTAAAAAATTAGGTTACACCCTCGCGTTCCCTCTATTTTTCCCCCTTTTCTTTTTCTTTTTACCAATAAGGATAAAATGAGTCTTTAGACGCTCAGCTATCTGAACCATTGGGAAAAGGGTAGCTCAATTTAACTGTAATGAAATCAAAAGAGGAGAAAATAAAAGAACGGACAACTCGGTGTTGTCGTGTTGCCTAGCAATCGCTTTCATCCCCTCGTCTCCGAAAATGAATTGCGAGCTAAATCATTAATCAATCGAATACGACATATGATTCAGAGTAGAACGGCAGTTTTTCCACGAGAACAGAAGAATAACCATTGATTGATTGATTTCCAACGCGATCGATACCGCCCCCTACTCGAGAGGTGGGGTGATGGGGGCGGCATCCAACCCCCCCCCCCCCCCCCGCTGCCCATCCTAGCTCAACTTCTGTTTCTCATCCCACGCCTTCCTTCTAAGCTTAATCTTTTCCCTTCACACAATTTATACGGTGTACTTGCTTCAAAATAATTTTTGTTATATGGTTCAAAACTTAAAGTAAACTAAGTTTCTTAAATAACTTCTTTTTTTGGATAATTTTATTCTTTATTGGAAGGGGTTCATAAATTCGACATCAATCAAAAGCACAGAAATGAACTGCCAATGTTAAAATATATCAGGATCTAACTGAGTCACTTATTATTGTTTTATTTAAAAATGCTGAGCAAAGTACTAACAGGGTCGATTTAGGAGATGCCGATAACCCTATTGAAAATATTGAAAAGATCTTCAATTTTTGACTTCTAACCGTACATATAACGAAGTGTTCCATAGGCTTTGTCCATTTTTATTTTTTTTCTTTTGTTTTTTAATGTTGAGGAACGCTTAAAGCTACTTTTAATACAAATAATGTCTTAATAAATTTTCACGGATAAATTAAGTCTCTGGTTTTAGTTTCGAAACAAGGAAGAACAACAGTCCAAGGTCTGGAATCCAGTTAAAATTTACAAGAGTTGTTAAAAAAAAAAAAAAAAAAAAAAAGACTGAGACCGATTTTTTTTAACGAAAAACTATTTATTCAGATTCTATGGGCACATAATCTTTTCGAATGACCCCTTACATATTTGAATGCACCTGCCAATCTGCAAACACATGGTGCAAACCATTTTATGCATCCTTCTTGAGTATCGCCTCAGCCTTATTAATGACGGTCGCACGCTGGGAACTTTTAGCTTTTTATAAGATATTTCAGCAAGGGAAACAAAAAGAAAACAAGAGGGCCAGGTGAGGCCTATAGAGAGAGTGCTAGAAGACATTCGAATGTTATTCTCGCTAGATATATGGTCACAATGTTCGCAACCTCTTAGACAGAGGTTTGGTCTTTTTTTTTTCTGGTACGTTTCGAATAATGATAAGTATACAATGATGAGTATACAATTCCACGGCAATCGAAAAGGGAATTAACCAACATTCTGCTCGTCGATTTTCCAACTTTGCTTTAACCGGTGTAGATCACCGGTGATAGGTCACTTTGCTCATATGGAGGTGATTTCGACATAATGCTGGCTTACTTGCCTTTCGGATCATAGTGGTATAACCATCATTGCTACTGATTATGGATTCCAGAAAATTGTCTCCGCCCTCAGCAAACTGCTCTTGCAGCTGCAGGCAGACATCGAATTTCATCTGTTTTTTTGTTCAGGAGTCAATAACCGCGGAATCCGCTGCATTAAAATTAAATTATTTATATATAAAAATTATAAATAAAAAGCCTAATAGGAATTATTTTATTGGTACAGTTAATCACAAAAGACAAGATTTTTTTTCAAAAATGCCTTTCATATTGATATTAATCATGTTAGTTTCAGGATAAACCCAACAAAATTACAGTAATTCACTATGCCTATCATGAAAAGGCTGTTTAAAAACCAAGACAAAATAAAAAGAGAGAAAATGGGATTCAAAACAAGTTCCCGCCAAAACCAAACTCAAAAAATAAATTTTTCTTGCTTCTATATTTCAAAACTATTTAACGACGAATTACTAACTGCTGAAGAAAGGTATATACCCTGTTTAGGATAACCGAAAAGTAAAAGTCCTAATTGACCGGATAAATTGAAATAATACCAGCCCACTGCTCCAAATGGTTAGTGTTTCATATTCCAGGAATATTTCGGTCCGATGTTAATCATTCCATGAACGATGCTTTATATTCTAGCAACAAATATCTGGGAAATGATTCTATTCGAAATTGCAATTTCTCGTTGTAGAATATTCTGTTAACAGTAGTATCATTAGTTGTTACATTGTTAAATCCGCACATCTTTATCAAAATTTATGCTTTCCTTCAAAGATTTCCTATGTCCAGGATTTTCAAATTATATTTGACTATGGAAAGCATAATATTTCCAAACTTTGTGTTATTGAACCTACAAAGCAGTTAATAAAGTTATTAAATTGTATAAAGAAACATTTAAAATGAAGGTTTTACATGAAACGTTTGACACGCCTTCTGCCTTCCGTCGATCTTAAAAATATGCTGAATTATATCATTATAACGACTTAAACGTCATGATAGACAGGACAATTCTTCATCTTATAGTTGGCACACTTGGGGCATTTGGGTTAATTTCTCGCTTCCTTTCACGCCGTCACAACAAAAATATTACTAAAACAAAGTCTCCCGTCTTTCCATTTCTTTCTCATAGAGGATCCTACAATCAATTTACTGTTATTACAGTGAATAAACATTAGAATTAGCGCAATACACTTAAAAAGTACAGATAATTATGAAGAAATAATGAGCATGTGACTACGTACTATTCAAACTTTCTGGAAAAATTACGCTTACTGTTTCTGAGATAACAAGGATGGCTTAACCTTTTCCAGTAAAGTGATTCATTCTGAAACCATACACTAGTTTTCAGTTGGCTCACTTACACGGTGATTTTAGCATGAAACCATCTCGTTTATTGTTAAAAAACTACTGCCATCTTGAAGTCAGTATCTTGAAACAACATGTGCCAAAAGAATTACGAATAGATCAATCAAAACATAAGCACGCCCATTCATGAGCACTCAAGATGTTGTGATCTCCTTAGCACGGCAAAAGAATCACGTAGAACAAGATGCTTTGTATTGCTGTCTTTGCAATCTAACCCCTCCAATTAGCCATTCCCTACCATTCATGCACAGTGATTACATTGTTTAATTTATTTGATTCAGTCGTTAAATAAGTATACTTAATAAAGAGCATTTACCAAATTCTTTGTATTTTTATATTTCTTTAATATGTGCATGAAAGGGTTAAAGGCTAATCAACTTTTTCTTACGTCATTGATATTTTGTTTTTCTGAACCAATTTAGTAGATCACTTGAAAATAATTTCTGCAGTCGCGTAAAAAAAAAAAAAAAGTCTCCAGCAAAAGAACGTTCAACAAGGTATTTGTCTGAACTTGGGTTGCATTCTTCAACTTGGGTCAACTGGGAACAAGACAAAAAAGGTCGGGAAATGTAAAGCCATTTACAGACAATTTGTGGCTCTCCAGGTATAGCCTTCTCCAAAGATGACTAGAGGCATTTTCCTTAGAGCACGTGTGATTTTCAATTATCGCGATGACACTTCCAACAGCTTAGATAATAAATTTCCAATGAGCTGGCTTTAGTGGATGATATTTTTTATCGCTTTGGGAGCGTGTTCGTTGCTGTACTGTATTATCTTTGCAGCTACTATTTTTTAAACCATTCTTTAATATGACACTTCATCACAAACTACTGACGTCAAATCAATAGTAATAAATCATCTTCTAAAAAATAATAACAATAAAGAAAAACAAAGCTGCTGAACCTATCACACAAATAACTAATACCAACTGATCGACTTCAACATTTTTCTAAAAGTCTACTTTAAAAAAAGAAAAAAAAACTAATTAAAGTTTTCTTCCGGAAACCTTTTCCAATTTCTCCTTTTCACGCCTTTAAGAGGAGGGTCAGATTGGAAACAAATTATGATTTTAACTTCGAACCGAATTGAAAGAAACAATCTCAATTTGATGACTTAGCAATAAAAGTAATTTCCACCTAATAAGTTCAACTCTCCCTTTCTGTGTCTATTTTTTTTTTTAACTCCAGCCTCCCACCGCTGTTAATTCCCCTCTGCGCAGGATCTCCAATTCATTTGATTGGATCGTCGACGGCTGCAAACGACAAGCGCTTTCGTCAGTCTTCTACCCGCCCACCCCCACTCTTTATCTCACCCCAACCCCTCTTGCCCCCACCTTCCATCCGTTTCTACCTATTCTTAACCCTCGTCATCCATTTGCATGTGATTCCATTTCCATTATTTGTTATCGATTGGTGAATAGAGAGGAAGTGACGGAGGGGGGGAGGGGGAAGGGGAGCGTGTCCATTAGCTCCATCCCCGTCATTTCCACCTACGCACGAGCGAAATGAAGCCAATCAACGAACGGCCAGAAACCTCATTCGGCTCATCCAGATAACTCTTTAATTTGGTGCAACGGTAACGTTTATTTATTATTTATTCCTCACACACACAAAAGAAATCTTCCAACGAAATAAAATTATTTGAATGCAATAAAAAAGATGGAAAGTTTCTAAAACAAGGCATTTCAGCAAAATTAAATTCCTTGCCTTGGTGTACATTATTTTTATGCAAATTCAATCTAAAAAAAAAACAAAACAAATTAAAAATCTTTATGAGCTTTATCGCCATTAGATTCATTAATTACATTATGTATCAGACCGTCCCGTTTAGTGCGACTTTTCTCTGAAAAAGTGAGATTTTAGAGCGATTTTCAAAAACATCCGGTAGCTCCTCCGTTGGTAGCTCTCACATCTTTAAAAATAAATTTCTTAATAAAATGTGATCATTGTGATAGTGAATGCCTTGTACCATGAATTCCATCTATTTATAGTGCGGCTGACATGTGTGGTTTTTGTTGGTTATCGTTGAGAAACTGCAAATATCTGCGCTCTCGGCTTCCGGCCTTGTAAAAATATCTTTAATCAATACAGCATGAACCGGAAAACTTCTATGAATGGCTTTTTGAATGATTCGCATATTAAATTCATTTTGTATGCAATGCATGTATCATGAACAGAATTCGGGAAGTACAAGCTCTATGTGAACGATGACAAGGTTTAACGTTTGTATTTTTACAATATTTTTAACATTTTACAATTTATAAATGAAATTACTCGTAAAAGAACATAAAATTAAAAAAAATCTTCCCGTTTTATAAAACGAACCGGAAAATATGGTGTAAGGAAACAATTAAATTGCTATTTTTTTAAAAAAAGAATACTCTTTCAAATACTCTTCATGACGAATTAGAACGCAAAAGGGTAATGTCGAGTTTCTTTCATTTTTTCATTATAGAGGCATATTTTCCTTGATTTTGTAGCAGATTAAATAAAAGTGCGGACATAAGTAAAATGTGCGATCGCATTCAACTGGAGTGTCTGATTTATGCAGTTCACAAGGGAAGTATATCTGGATTCGCTATAAAAATTTGGAACAGCTGTCTAACACCATTTTGTGATGCATTTGTCCATGATTCGAAGCCAAAAATTAAATCTATCTATCTATATATATAAAGAAGGATGTTTGTGGGTCTGTCTGTGGGTGGGTCTGTACGTTTTTTATACAAATCTACAGTTTTATTCCGATCTTGATGAAATTTCGCATACATGACCTTCAAAGCATGAGGAAGGTCACTGTCTACATCAGATTTCGAAAAAATAATAATTATTGATAAAAAATCGATATTCATGGTTATAGCAGGGCATATTAATGAGAAATATCGCATGACCAACAATGCAAGATAAAGTTTTTGCAACAATGGTATCAACACGCAATTCACAAACACACTGCATGAACCAACAATATATATCTCATGACCAACAATGCAAGGCAAAGTTTGTGCAACAATAGGCCCATTGTGTTCGCATCAACAATGGTACAAACGCGCAATTCACCAATAACAATGAGCACAGAATGATGATGTAATGTTAAAGCAATCTTTCCAAGAATTATAACCATGAACATAAAATGATGATGCAATATGGATAAGTTTCAATTTGTAACAATGCATAGAATTCCTGTTATTCAGGTTTTTCTTTGAAAAGAGAGTTCTTAGTACTTAACAATTTCTTGAAAATCTTTAAAAATGATCAGTAGCTGGAGATAATGAAGAGTTAGCAGACTATTGAGAAAGAGTGGAAAGACGACAGAGAAAGGAAACCTTTAGCTCCGTGCTGTATTGAGCAAATGGGAAGCAAGTAAATAGAAGAATTGGCGACCGCTAGACTACCCAAAGTGATGAAAGGCCAAATTTTGCTTCAACACAACGAGAGAAGAGTGGAAATTGCAACAACATCAAGTGTACATCTGAAGTAAGATTACCTGAGTAAGAAATTATTGGAGCGGTCCATCCATTGTGAGCCTTTAAAAAGATTTTTTTCGAATTTTCATTAAGAATTTTTACTGTATTAATTCTAAGCATTTTCATGTGTTTATTTTTAAGATATTGCAAAATTTAATTTAATTTTTTGAGATTGTTCTGTTTACATCCAAGTGTAATTATCCCGGGCAACGCCGGGTACCTTTGCTAGTCTTCTATATATATAAAGAAGGATGTTTGTGGGTCTGTCTGTGGGTGGGTCTGTACGTTTTTTATACAAATCTACAGTTTTATTCCGATCTTGATAAAATTTCGCATACATGACCTTCAAAGCATGAGGAAAGTCACTGTCTACCTCAGATTTCGAAAAAATAATAAATATCGATAAAAAATCGATATTCATGGTTATGGCAAGGCATATTAATGAGAAATATCGCATGACCAACAATGCAAGACAAAGTTTTTGCAACAATGGTATCAACACGCAATTCACAAACACTCTGCACGGACCAACAATATATATCTCATGACTAACAGTGCAAATAAAAGTTTGTGCAACAATAGGTATCAACAATGGTTTCAACACGCAATTCACCAATAACAATGAGCTCAAAATGATGATGCAATATGGATAAGTTTCAATTTGTAACAATGCATAGAATTCCTGTTATTCAGGCTTTTCTTAGAAAAGAGAGTTCTTAGTACTTAACAATTTCTTGAAAATCTTTAAAAATGATCAGTAAATGGAGATAATGGAGAGTTAGCAGACTATTGAGAAAGAGTGGAAAGACGACAGAGGAAGCACTCCTTTAGCTCCGTGATGTATTGAGCAAATGGGAAGCAAGTAAATAGAAGAATCCGCGACCGCTAGACTGCATCGAGAGAAGAGTGGAAATTGCAACAACACTAAGTATACATCTAAGGTAAGATTACGTGAGTAAGAAATTATTTAAAACTAGAAGAGGTACCCGGCGTTGCCCGGGATAATTACACTTGCACAATCTTTTCCTTTCATTGTTAGTCATGAGATATTGATTGTTCGTTCATGCAGTGTGTTTGTGAATTGCCTGCTGATACCATTGTACAAACTTTGCCTTGCATTGTTGGTCATGAGATATTTCTCATTAATATGCCTTGCCATAACCATGAATATCGATTTTTTATCGATATTTATTATTTTTCCGAAATCTGAGGTAGACAGTGACCTTCCTCATGCTTTGAAGGTCATGTATGCGAAATTTCATCAAGATCGGAATAAAACTGTAGATTTGTATAAAAAACAGACCCACAAACATCCTTCTTTATATAGATAGATAGCAGTGGCATCCTTGGAGAGGTCCAGCCATTGTGAGCCTTTAAAAAGATTTTTTTCGAATTTTCATTAAGAATTTTTACTGTATTAATTCTAAGCATTTTAATGTGTTTATTTTTAAGATATTGCAAAATTTAATTTAATTTTTTGAGATTGTTCTGTTTACATCCAAGTGTAATTATCCCGGGCAACGCCGGGTACCTCTTCTAGTCTATCTATATATATAAAGAAGGATGTTTGTGGGTCTGTTTGTTTGTTTGTATGTTTTTTATACAAATCTACAGTTTTATTTCGATCTTGATAAAATTTCGCATACATGACCTTCAAAGCATGAGGAAGGTCACTGTCTACCTCAGATTTCGGAAGAATAATAAATATCGATAAAAAATCGATATTCATGGTTATAGCAAGGCATATTAATGAGAAATATCTCATGACCAACAATGCAAGGCAAAGTTGGTACAACAATAGGTATCAACAGTGATATCAGCACGCAATTCACAAACACACTACATGAATCAACAATATATATCTCATGACCAACAATGCAAGGCAAAGTTTGTGCAATTTAGAATTCAATGCATAGAATTCCTCTTATTCAAACTTTTCTTAGAAAAGAGAATTCTTAGTACTTAACAATTTCTTGAAAATCTTTAAAAATGATCAGTAACTGGAGATAATGAGTTAGCAGACTATTGGGCAAGAGTGAAAGACGATAGAGGAAGCACTCCTTTAGCTCCGTGCTGTATTGAGCAAACGGAGCTAAAGGAGTAAGATTACGTGAGTAAAAAATTATTTAGACTAGAAGGCATCCTTGGAGAGGTCCATCCATTGTGAGCCTTTAAAAATTTTGTTTTCGGTAAATCAAGTCCCGGTATATCACCTAGAATAGATTTTTTCCAGTGAAGAGGTAAATTCCTGTCTTTCGGATTTTTCTTAGAATGGATAGTCCCTTCGCTCTATATTGTAGCGATTGAGTTATTATTTAACCAATTTGGAGGTTTAATTTAGCTTTTTGAGGTTGTTCTGTTTACCTACAAGCGTAATTATCCCGGGCAACGCCGAGTCCTCTGCTAGTATAATATAATAATAATAATAATAATAATAATAATAATAATAATAATAATAATAAAAATAATATTTTGGAAAGGTTCAATGAAAGTCCAATCACTTGACAAATCTATAATTCGCAGTCTTTATCTTTCCTTTTTGGCTTGAAGGTATTCAAATTACCATAGGTGATGCTACAGGCTCACAGTCTACAGGTTGTCGTCTGTTGCTGTAGCAGCAACAGCGTGTGAACAAAATAGTATCCTATGGACCTCATTTACATATTTCCCTCAATTAACTTTCAAACTAAGTCACTATCATAAGCAATGTGGTCCAGTTAATTAAGCAAAATTGAAAATATATGTCGTTAAAATATAAATTAGCACCACCTTTTTCTTCTTGTAATTTCATGTAAGTTCACTTGTGGAACTCATTAATAAACAATCTACAAGGAAAAAAAGGAAAAACTAAAATAAAATAAGAATTAATATATTAAAACGAAAAACTAATAATAAGGATCCTGATATAAATAATGAAGAAGTCAGCCCCTAAAAGTGTGATATTTAATGAACATATTTTTTCATGCTATACAAGTATAATAAGCGGAAATGGCGTTATAAATCTGAAGGGCTGCAGCTCGTTAACCGTGGCAGAACATCTTGGCAATGGATTTCCCGGGGATGACCCCCCCCGACAAGGGTTTTACTTATTGAAGGGTGATGGATCCTCTTAAACCATTAAGTAAAGCCTTCTCCGGGTGCCTTTCCAGATGATGCCAAGGAAGGCTAGGGGGGGAAAAGATAATTTATTAAACAAAGGGGCTATCTTCCGAAGCATAAAACGCCGGTCGTAACTTACCAGTCCATGGTCAACACTACTCGACAAATCCATATTCCCTCCATAAATCTCGCAAAGGCAGTCGATCTTTATGATACTGTAGTAAAACTTTTCCGCTTTCCCTTTCTTACTTTTTCATACTATGAATTTTAAAGGAGAATGATGTACAGATGTTGCAACGGGCGTTTAAAATTCAACGAGCTTTACTTCTTTTCCCAACAAAAGAAAGTTGCTCAACTGCTTTCAAGCATCGAAGTTATATATATAAAAAAACGTTGCATGTATTTTACTCTTCGACCGGATCCAAAGGCCCACAAGCCTATAAAAGGATTATCTACTCTTTTTTTGTGAAAGGCCATCTTTTTTTTGGTGATCTTCAAAGGCAGTATGCGCAAAGTGCAAAACATTACCTATTGGAATTTTACCATTTTGAACTAGAAACTATCCAAGAAGAGCAGAAAGGAGCTTTTGTTAAATTTAATAAAAACCAAAAGTAACGCTATAAAAACTTAACATTTAGTAAATCATTGAACTGAGTAATATAGGACTTCTATCCAAAGTCCATTATATTTTCGGGAATACCAAGAACACATGTGTTTGGAGTCGGATGTTCTCGGCATCAACTGGTTTCTATTCAAACCTCCAGAGGATCACTCCATGAATGGTAATATGAATGCCAAATATGCAGCACTTTAATGTCATTATTTGTGTAAATTTATCATTCATATACAGGATATTTCTGAATGATCTGTACAAACTTTCAGGATATCTTCCAGGGATTAAAAGAAGCAGAAAATATCATATGAACATGGGGTCGAAATTAACGTTAAAGCGTACAGGAGTTGCAAACTGTATGATTTATTTCTATGGTATAAAAATACACTTGTTGGCAGAGGCAAATGCTATAAAAAGGTATAACAAGGCAAATGCTAAAGCAAAGGCTCAAAATGGCCTCGAGTTCTTTGTATTGTCTTAACTCTTCTACTACAGGACATCTTCAAACACTTATAAATCTAACAAAAAGCGTTTTCAACCCTATGTTCATATTTTCTGTTTGCTTTGGTCCATGGAAAATTTGTACAGACCATTCAGAAACACTGTCTATATCTATGTGGCTCTAAACACAGTCCTGATCCAGAATTTCTTTACATACAAAACAACAACTCCGTGGAAAACGATTTGGTACAATTGATAAAAGTATTGGTGAGATGAGCTCGGTAATCAGATAGTTCAATGAAGGTCTCCTATCCGAAATACCAAACTTCCCCTATGTTGGGAAACTGTGATAATGAACGATGGAGATTACATTGAAGGCTAGTAAAGTGACTTCGTAAAATATCCTGTCCTAGGGGAAAAGAGTTTGATGTATATCTCGTCCAGAAAACCAAAAATCGTCAGTTGCGAGATCACGTGCATATGGAGCATGAGGAATCACTTGTTGTCGCTCAGAAACTTCTTGCATCAGCGATTTTTTTCAGTAGGCAAAACAGATCTCTAAAGAAGCGTTTGCGGCAGTCATTTTTCTACGTAACCATCCTCCTTTCCAATACACTTCTCATACTTGTGCACAGATTTCTTCATTCCAATAGGAAAAAAAAAGTTTTTTGTTGTGTCTTCATCTCGTTTTGAACTCGTTATAACTCCGAAATCTTGTCCTCTGAGAACCTTCTTAAAGGATCCAAAAACAAGATTAGGGTCGAGTCTTTGAACTTGAGATCGCGGTTTAGTAAGCATCGCTCATACTGGAAAATTGCGTGATATCAAAGCCATTGGCTTTGTTAAATTTCACTTTAACAAAGAAATTGACGTCAATTCGTTGTTAATTGCATCGCGATCAAATATCCAAAAACTCGCCCCAGGACTGCACGGAGAAGGTTGTACGGTCAGAAATCTCAATTTCTGAATGGTGATAACAGCTGCAGCTGCGCATTGTTGGCTTCTGCTACTCATCAAACACATTGCGCTCTACCGATTATTATAGTGTTCTAGAATGGTTCATTCATTTCCCAGAAGAGGGTAAACATGACCTTTCCTGCGGAGGGTTGAGATTGAACGTTACGGATCTATCCATATTTGTCCATATTTCTTACGTCTATACCCATTCTTAAGTTCTTCTCTCGCCAACACAGTCTTTCTATATTGTTGCTACATTCTGGATTATGCTGCCCTTCAAATTATGCAGGCCATGCCATCTATCCGTAAAAATGTCTTCCTAGAAGACCCGCTTGAAGACCCGTATTATATTTACCCCTATTCAAAAATTCTTTCCAGTAGTTGATGGCCTTCCACCTCACGGTTTATCTTCAACCATGGTTTCATCTTCTTTAAACTTTTTCTTCCATTTTTGCATATTAAGATCATTAATTGTCTCCTCATGATACACAGTGTTTCTGATATTAAGGAGACAATGATACTCATCTGGACCTTTATAACATTAGTTTCTGGTTCATAACCTAACCTAACCAAATCTAAAAATAAAGACACTTATCAGTCCTACTAAAACATCACATTTGGGTTAACAGTTTTGTTGAAATTACAGAATGGGAAAATTCATATAAATTCAAATAAATATTTTATTTTTTAAAAATTATATTTAATTCATGTGTTATAATTATTAGTATAACATTATCATTAATATTATTGTATTTCATTACAATAATCTTGCAGTGTCTCCATTGGTCAAACTATCTCTTTGGTATTTAAGCTTCAAATTACCATTAATATCATATATCTCATTATTTCATAACTAATCCAAATATTTATGAAAATGGGAGTCAGCATTTTTACTTAACTTACTCCTTTTCTATCTTTAGAAGCATGGACCAAAGACGGTTTTTCAATGTTACTTTCTTCACTACATAATAGCGTCAGCTGTTACCTTTAGTTTATTTAGAAATTTTTTTCTCAAGAGACTTCCCGGTCCCTTTCACTTTCACAACCGAACACAGAAAGATACAAAAAAAAAAGAAAAAAAATGACAAACAATGACGCCTAATTTAGTGACAACACGCATCGTTAACTTAGTTGTGGAGAAGAAGAAGAGAGACAACTAGAAGAAAAAACAAAATGAGCCATAAAATCGATATCGGGATTCTTGAATGAGAGGGAAAAAGGAAAAAAAAATTCTAAGAAAATCTAACATCCAGGAGTGTGGAAGTCCCAAAAGCGGTCCAAAAACAGCGCCTATCTGGCCAATGAGATTCGACTTAAAGCCATCGGCGATCTCTACATTATCCTCATTTTCCCTCGCTTGGCGTCTTCTAATTTAGTGAACTCCAATTGCATTGAACAAATAACAGATGAAACACTCGGTCCAATATCCTCAACAATTTTCAGTAATTT
Organism: Rhysida immarginata; assembly: GCA_023313115.1. NCBI lineage: Eukaryota > Metazoa > Arthropoda > Chilopoda > Scolopendromorpha > Scolopendridae > Rhysida > Rhysida immarginata. The sequence continues at coordinate 1,343,344 of JAHWFO010095468.1, read as the reverse complement.
TTTCCCCCCTCTTTTATTTTCTTCCATCTCGTCGACCGCAACAGACATGTTACATCGTATCTTCTTATTAGAGGAACCGAGTCTATATGCCTTTGCCACGTTCTCGAGAATAAATTTAATCAACTGCAAGGGAACTGTGAAAAACACAAACAACATTCCAGAAGAATACTAAAGACAAGATGAATAGCATTCTCGAGAAAGAATAATAAAGTTGAATTAGTGTGAATTCGTGCAGAATATGTTACACTCACGTAGAGTTCACTGTACTTAAACAATTTCACTTTTTTAAGAATCCCTCTCTCCTTCAAAAATATATTGCATGAATATGCAAGACAGAAAAACACTACCATTTCATCGTTGTGGTTGAATAAAATTCCAATTTCTAATAATCTAATGGAACAATCTATCAGTTTTCCCTCTAGAAACCGAAATACTAATATTTTCCGTTTTTCACAAATTAAACTCTTCGCAACACTCTACTTCCCAAACCAAAAATTAAAAAATCAAGTGCCTGACTTTGAAGATCTATTTAGTAATCCAAATAACAGAAAGCTCAAACCTTACTTTTAATGGAGTTTCATTTAAAATTCTCTACAATACAGAAATGTTTCAAACTTAACAACAGATACCGTCTAGGGGTAAGGATTGAAAAGAACCAAGTGATTAAACACGCCATTGCTGTTAACACCAAAACTGTTAAAGGCATCAAGTGTCGACCGCAAATCCAACGTGAACACAACGCAGTCGGTTGGACGAGAAACTGATAAAGGGCCTCTCCGAGGATTCAAAGACGATTAAATGACCGCATAATGCCTTACTCCCCAAACCAGACGGGACTTGCAATTCAGCTCTAACTGTCAAGACCATCAAGGCTACAAGACATTTACAACATTAGTAAAGCCCATACGATTCAGGCTGAACTTCTATTAATGTCAAGTTTCTGCAAATGCACAAGAGAATTCATGATACAAATACCATTTTCCACTTAACTTAAACTGTCACAAATGAATTACGTATACGACTTCGTGAAAATTAACACATACCTGTCATTTAAAATTGTTTTATTCTACACGAGAGACAATAATATTATATTACACATATTACCTTTAATATTTATCATGGTAAGGAATTAGGAAAATTTGTAAAATACTACAAAATACAGGGCACTGGACTAATGAACTGGAGAAAGCAAATACCATTCATCAAACCCTAACCTCATTAACTTACCAGCGCGAAACTACAAATTTGCATTCAAAATGCTAAACCTCACCGACTTGAATGTTTAACTGAAAACAGTCAACAGCTTGCATTTAACTGAATTTAACTGGTTAATATTTTCCTATAAAAGCAGTAACTATGTGAAAATTTATTTCATCCAACTCCAGTTCTTCCTAGTCATAAAAAGTGAAATACAGTGTTTTGATTTTAGTGGTGAAATAACTATAAAAAGTTTACCTATTCAACATACTGTAATTTTCGGAATAAAATACACATCAGTGCATAATACGCATCTAATTTTTTTATTGATTTTTGAAAAATTCTCATGTATAATAAGCAGCTGTGTATTATACGCACCCAGTACATTGTAAAAAAATCATAACAAATGCAGCGACATACCCATTCCTCTAAATTAAGAGAAATATACCTATGCATTAAGACATCTATCCAAGTATATCACAAGTAGTCTGCGATGTTGGCATTATAATGAAAATCTCTCTCGAAATAACCCCTGAAGATGCAAAGAAATCTGGATCCCAGTTGAAACTGCGGCCTTTTTACATTTCTGAAGAGTCAAAAAATGTGAAAAACGAAATAAGGGGTTACGTTTGAACCATAATTTTTCAAGTCTGAACCACTTATCCTATGGTTTTTAAGATGTCTGTAGTGTGTGGCCTTATATTGTCATTTGAAAACACGCAAATTCCATTAATTAGGACCAAACTGAAATTTGAATCCACCAATCATCGCTAACACGGTTAGTTTAGCGATGACTTTAGGAAGACCATCTCGGAATTTAAGGTCTATCTTGTTTTCCGAGGGTGATTCAAATGAAAATTTTAATCTCGAAATTTATTGAACATTCAAGGTACACAATGACATCGTTTTTCGATGTAATCCTAATTGCATTCATCACAAGTATTCCAGCGCTCTAGACGTAGGTGCGTAGCCACTCGTGCACCGCCTGTTGCACCTCTTCGTCGGACCTCCAAATCTTGCCTCTTTGAGCGGTTCAAAGATATGATAATCACAAGGAGAAAGGTCTGGGGAGCAGCCTAGGGAAAGTTCAAAAGGGTTGCAACAGTTCTTGACAGGCGTCAATATACACATCGATCTGGCAGACACTTACCCTACGAAACTGCAGAACATACGGATGGCTCAAATCTTTAAAGTGAATTTTCTTCACAGTGGCTTAAATAGCTGTATGCTTGCTCTGGTCGCCGAAATCTGTTACTGAACACGCGCTGTTTTGGAATTCCCAAGTCCAGATACGCTTGTTGTCGAGATAGACATATCATCACCATAGAAAATTTTCATTCATCGGCGATTTTGATGTTCAAAAAACAAATGACAGAATGCTGCACCGTCTTATGAAGTTTCTACATCGCACTAACACCTACCGGACGATCTTTAAACGAAAGGCAACCAGTTACCAACTTCTAAAGTTTTCATTTGAATCATCCTGGTACCAATATCCAAATTCACTTAGAGAAAAATCCCTGTACATACATTCTTATGGCAGTTAGAGAGAAATGAGTGAAGAAAGTTCTTGGTACAGTACGAAGGAACTCCGTAAATGACGAGAGGAATTCAGTAATGGTATCTGCTAGTTCAATTCCAAACTGATGGCGGTTGTTGGAGAAGGCGGTTGTATTCTTATTATGGATAAAGATAGGAATTTTACACTGCTTATCTTGTCAGTCTTTACATGAACTTGAGATTCGTGGATAATTTAAGAACTAGAAAGTTCGTGAATAATTTAAGAACTAGAAAGTTCGTGGATAATTTAAGCTGAAACTCTTCGATAGGATCTATGGAGGGTGAACATAAGATGGTTGACACGAGAACGGAAAGTCTCAGATCCTGATTTGAAATTCTTCGATGTATCTGGTGAACCCATTCTTGATGTTGTTGGAAGAACGAATTCGATGAACTTTATGGCAGGCGGATCAATAAGCCTCTCTAGAGACAGGATATAGGTATTTATGTAGTATGTTATAAATCATCACTGTCTCACGTTTCTAAACACCAGACTCTGTGATTATATCATTTTTCCTGATGAATGAATGATTTGAAAAAGTTTCTTGCAAGCTATTCAGTTGAGCTCACTAACAATTAGCAACAGCTATTTTTACTATCGCTTCATCGCCCCAAACACGCATCTTGAGTAAGTAGAGCTAATTTATCTTCTCCCATTTTGCGATGACTACACAAATGAAATCGTATTTCAAACTTTTCGCTGTGCGACATAAAAGTTTACTCTTCCTTCCCTAAATGAAAAACATTTCTACAGCTTCGTAAATAATCTTAACCCTTTCAAATGGGATCAAAATTTGAATAAATGCTGCACAATATGGCATTAAACAAGAGAGTTATTGGCTTCGAATTGGGCAACGACAAGTTAGCTAGCTATAATAAGAGAGCTATAATCAAATATTGTTGACTTAAACGGTCGCACCAATGGGAGAATATTTACTAAACGCAATTAGCTTTAAACGAACAAACGGGTACTCCATTGCCATTTAAATGGATTGACAGCACCCTCATTAAACAATATAGACCAATTTAATGGCAATTTGTTTATCTTCACTCAACCGAACGAATCATCGTAAAATGACATTCCAAATAGCGCTAGATAATTCACGCAACAAATTCTCACGAAGAGGCGTAATCGAATTATCTCGCCCCACACCCCCACCTCCCGATATTCATAATAAAAGTTTAACTTTTACAAGGAACAACGTGCAAGAAATGTTTTTAATTTTCTTTATTATTTATTTATTTTTTTATTCCTTGTATGTTAGGCTTAGGTTTTTGATAGGAGATGAGCGTCCCTTCGCCATCTCATCAAAGCGGAGAAAGAATATTAAAAACTTTCCGCAATAATGGAAAAAGGTTTTCCGTTGCCGTTTCGCTCTCCCCTCCCCCTTCCTCCGTCTCTCCAACTGATAAGGAGCTGGATTTTCGAATCTCCCAACGAACATTTTGTGAAATCCACCAAAAGATACTTTGGAATTCTTATCAGGAGAAACCTTCGCCATCAAAGCGGGGGATCCATTCCGCCTCGGTGCGGCATCCGCTCCACTCGCCGCACTTCATCCGTCCGCATCACGTCAAACAGCCAACGACGATGACGACGACGTCACACACACAAAGCGAGGGATGAACATTCTTGGCGCTCGTCTTACATACAAGTCTTCGCTTTCATATTTTTATTTTCATCAAAGCTGGTCTAAAATGGAAGAATTTAATTTAGCCTTTACTGTTAAATTTAGTTATTTTCTTATTTTTTTTTTTTATAAAAAGTTACCTAACAAAAGTAAATATATTACTGTTACGTCGCGAATTATAATGAAGTCAATGATAACTGGTGCAACATTTTAGGTACAGGGAAATTCTTATAAATCCCTGTATTAGTGTGACATAATAAATATTTACAATACCCTAACATCATACAAGATTTCTTATTAAACAGCTTTAAAAAAACAGATCTCTATACAACTAATGATAAAATTAAATATAACTTTTTTTCAAAACTAACTTATAATACAAGGAACGCGAATTTGTTCTATCTTTTGGAAGTATTAGAGAAACAAATATATTTTCTTAGACTTACAGTTTTTATCATAATCATCGGTTAATTTATTATGTGAAAATGAAAATTTGTTCAAAAGTAAATAAATAAAATATTACTAATGCTATAGCAACACTTCAGTAAAATCTAAAACGAAAGGTGTTCATTCTAGCTTGGCAATACAGACAACAGTGTGGCCACTTAAGTATTAAGTATGTCTAAAAAACTGCCCTGTCATTTTTATATAATCAATCATAGCGTTTGATAATTTTCTTATAAATCTTTAAAAATCTTTTCCATTTCCTTTTAACTGACAGGATAGTCTAAGATCGAAACGCATCTCTATAATAAATCGAATAATGGAGTAAAATCTTATGTGGATAGAAATAGTTAAGCATACAAAAGAATACAGAGGATAAAGAGTATACAAAAGGATACAGAGGATAAAGAGTATACAAAAGGATAAAGAGGATACTCTTGTTGTGGTAAAAGAGTATCCTCTAGTTTATTACTTAACTCTATAATAAACTTTCGAAAAGTATTCAAACTCTCAGCATTTTTCAGATGAAGATTTTCCTCTAATGTAAATAAAGCGTTTTTTTCCCCCCTTCCCCAACCGCAATCACATCTAACGCACATGTGCATGCACTTTATTGTTTCTAATGTGAAAAAGGTCTCTTATTATAAATAAATTATTCTGTAAAATTATAAGAAATTTGATAACAACCTCAGCCGACTCGTTTGCTTAGAATTACTTAGATGGAGTGAAATAGTATTCAGTTGCAGTGAGTAGTCAATAGGAGACGCATCCATCAAAGTTTTTCTTACCTTTAAACAAGCATTTTACTCATTTAAGACTTTATGACACCATTAGGATTTTCAAAGTTCTCACGGAACTACCAGTAAACAATGTTCATTACTTCGTGGTTTAAGCAATTCTCCTGAACCTTGTGCTCTTTAATGCAGCGAGAAACATCGAATATCCTCTCCTATCTCCGTCACTTCAAATCAATATGTCGGCATCTCATATATGTGACATCAAGGTGTTGTAACTTCTAATATCAGTAATAATTAATAATGTTAGTAATTTTTAATTATAAGTTTGCGTTAATGCTGTTTCCTGACGGGCAGGGTGGTTTTCATTGCCGCGAAAGTGAACATGTCACTACAGATTCAAAGCAATAAAGTTGAATACATGCTGTAACTTTTACAAATAATAAATAAATAACATCAGATTGAACGCTGTTAGGTGAATCGCCCATTTTTGTATGCAAATAGCCGAAAATGGTACCGTGATCAATGTTTGTAATACTACAGGATAAGATAAATAATGCTTTCCTTTCACATAAAGTTGACGTCACATCCTTTAAACAGAATGGATGACTAGCCTTGAACTTCGCATTTTTCGTTATTTTTATATATTTACAATTCCATTTGGATTTTTTTTTACGTATATTATTAAATGCTCGTCTTTCAATTTAAAAAAAAAAGCTATAATATATTCATAGGACTGTCCTTTAAAAAACAAAGTAAACACGAATAGAACAACTTGTGTTTACACTAAAAGTACTTAACGCATCCAAGAAAAATTCATTAATAATGAAAAAAATGTTCTATCAAAAGCTTAATATTAATATATATAAATAACAGCTAATGTCATAATAAAACAGTCCATTGGTATTTTAATTTACTTCGTGTAGCTAACATTTTAAGTGCTTATTTATTACTAAAAATAAGAAAACCAAAATTCAATGAAAGAATAAACAAGCTAGGATTATGCTCATCTAAGATGCTCAAACCGTTTAAAAAAACTACCATTTTGTTTGTTTTATGAAAAACAAAACAAAAAAAAAACAATTAAATGTTGCTGGATTTAATACTTTGCCTTTTGAAAATTAGAAGAAATTCTTAAATAGGATATTACATATTAAATATCCCAGTTAGCTTTTGTTATGAAACTCCTCATCACTACTTATGATTTTGAAATTATAATCAAAAATGTCAACATAGACAAGCAATCAATTAGTAGTTAATATCCCTCGGTCAATTTACTTTAAAGAAGTAACAACACACGTAGCTGTTTCTCATATCGGTGAATGGAAAGTTCTTAGTATTACTCTTATACATATTGTTTTTATACATAACAATGAATAAACAATTCCAACTAGCACTGACTGGTGTTTATATAGTAAAGAAGTTCACGGTTAAATCAAATTAAGTCAGAAACATGCATCTCTTAAAAACAATGATTACCTTCTATATGTCACTTAAAGAATATTTAGCTTTAAGAAAACTACAAGAGCTATACGGCATTTCCTTATTTTATTCCCATCTTTGGAAAAGCTGTTATACATGAATGGGAAAAAATGCCGTTATTACTATTATCTACCGTCTTTTTATTGTCTGAAACTCTTCAAGTGTGAGAATATAAAATTTCGAACAAAGCCCAAGGTCCGTTTGAAGTGTTTTAACAATTTCATAATGAAAAATATATATATTACTGAACAAATAAAATTTTTAAAATGGTTTATTATTTCCCGGGAAAGACATTTTGGGAAAATAAAATCAGTTCTGATTATATTACTGTAATTTAAGCGATTTTGTTTTTCTCCAAACACCGTAAAAAAAACTTTTAAATAGTCTAGTAATCTGATCTACGTTTCCACTGATAAGGCTTTAACCAGTAATTATAAACATGAGAACAATTGTGTGGAGATGTATTAAAAATGCTTTCTGACAATATCATGAATATGATTTTTAAATAATTATAACTTTTTGGGATTTCTCGCATGAGTTATATTACTGATTAATGTTTTTGATTAGCATTTGTAACTTTTGTATCAGGGCTTGATAAATGCAGCAAAAACAAACGGCATTTATTCAAACGTATATTTAAGCCATCTTTTGCAGATTTATTTAGTTGGTATCCATTTATCTAGATATGCAGAACAATTCCACAAATCTGAAAAAAGTGTCTTGTATTTATTAACGACGTATTTCATATTCAAATGATAATTAAATGGTAGTTTGATTAATAACAAGATAATAAAATGGAACTTGCAATTCTAAGAAGAAATATCGCTTATTTATTCTGGACTGCAATTTTGTATCAGGTAATTGCCACAGTACACCTTCACCGAAAATACTAAAGATCGAAATAAACATGTAATATGATGACTTAGCGTTGAGGGATACCTAAGCTTAGCTAAAAAATTAATAATAACCTCAACTAAAAGGATTTAACAAAAACAGTTTTACTTCAATTGCTGATCTTTTATGAAAGTGCACAATAATACTGTCAGCACATTATATTTAAAAAATGTTCTTGTAATACTTTTTTGAAGTTTAATACGATGACATTATTATTATACAGTTTCATAAAAGATCAGGAAATGAATTAAAACTATTTTAGTTAAATTCTTTTAATTGAGGTTATTATTAATTTTATTACTGGCTATAACTTGTAATATGATCAACCCTCATACTGAATCCAGATACAACACAATCAATTGAAACAACTTGTCACAGAATTAGCTGACCGACAAAATTTTCTTCACCTCTACGTTTTTCAATTCAAACCTAGAAAGTACACATAACTTAATTATATTATAATCCTTTAAAACTTAAGGAATTTAGTAGCTGTGTTACAGTTATGTGACTATATTTCCACTATGAAAAAATTTTAGAAAAAGGAAGCAGTTCTTAAATAGAAACTTCTTGAAACTTATTAGAAGAGCATGATAAACATATTAATATATATTCAAATTTAGAAAATCTCGTTTAATAACTCTATAATTACAACTAGATTTCAAAATGTTTATGGATTACAGGCCTAATTAATTCATGTTGCATTATCAATACAACAAAAAATAATAATAAGTAAGGCCAGTTCCCAATCTAGAACTCATGCAGTAGTTTAATCTTGATTTAATTATAATGCAAGATTTTCATCAACAATATTTTCTTCTCGAGTGTTCAAGCGAAAATTCCCGTGTTAAAGGAGCGCAACTGAATCGATTTTTAAGGTCTCTGACGCGTCGTGTAAGAAACTTAAAAAGGACAAAGGAGAAGAGTTAAAATTTTAAGGCGTCTATTATCTCATAAATTTTGGAATTTGAAGAAAGATTTCCTCTAAACGCGTTTTACGCTATAAAATATTGAGAGAGGGCTCTTAAAATTTTTTATGCATATTCTTACTATATATTTCAGACGCCGAGGGTTTTGAAATTAATCGTGACAAGAGTAGCCTTGTTTTTCGACAAACTTCAATTAAAGAATTATCTAAAAAGCAATGGGCAAAATTTCTTCGCAATTTTTACTTAGAAAGTTTTATTTATAAATTTTTATTTAGAATTTTTTTTATTTATGAAACTTTTAAAATGAATGAATATATTTGGATATCATTACGCAATTGCATAAAATATTTATCTTGATATCTGACGTCATAGAGATCCAAGTTAGCAAATTCAAAACCAATATAGAAACTCCAAAAATATTTTCCAAAAACCTATTCTAACCAATAACCCGTAAGGTCAAAGTAGAATAGTAACATGAAAGCGGAGCATGTGAAAATTTTTACATTGGAAGAACCAGTAGGATATTCAAAACAAGATACAAAGATCATTTAAATTCTGGGAAGTATGGAGACGGCATATCAACATATACTTCTCATATCCTAAAAGAAAAACACCAAATTTAGTGTATACCAGGTATACCAATTTAATAATGGCGGATTTTGTAATCAAAGGAAACACGATAATTTCAAGAGAAATATCAAAAATACTTTATTCAAATTAATGTCCATTTCGCTAGCTACATATTTCCCCCATCTTTCAGGTAATTTGTGGATACCATCCCAATAGAACTTTTCTTATTTTGAGGCAAACCATTCAGAGACCCACTCTTCCACTTTTTCGTACCTTTTGAAATTCTGCTTAGAAAATGCGTGTGCCATCGATCGGAACAAATGTCAATCTGAAGAAGCAAAGTCTGGTGAATACGGCTGGTGGGTTAATATTTCCCAGGAAGGATCTTTGAACGTGTCTTTAACTGTTTTTAAAGTGTGTTTTGGTGCATTATCATGAAGCAAAATTACTTTGCCTTTTCTTCTGGCGCACGCTGGTCGACTGACCATCAAAGCGTGTTAGAGAAGAGATGACTATTAACGATTTCAGCTAGTTTTAGAGGTGAATAATGCATGCAATTGTTCATCTTCAATTTTTTTCGGTTGACCTGGACGTTCCTTGTCTTTCACGTCGAAATCATCCTTTTTAAAGCGTTTAACAGCGTTCACAAATATCTCGAGATGGATCATGTTGACCATAAGCTTCCCGCAGTTTACGTTAACTTTCAACAGCACTTTTCTTCAAGATAAAGTAATGAAATATCACAGCGCAAATGTTCTTTTTTTGGCACGAATTTCGACATGCTTAACCGTAAAAATATCTATGATGATAACCCCTGCAGATAAGTTGACATATGAAATTTTAAAGCTTGTTGTCAATACTACAAAACAGCAAGGATATCAAATCGAACATATGTGTAACTAGATCTATTGGAAAAATAATCCACATTATTAACCGGTACACCATGTAGATGCTACAATGGAAATTGTAACCATCGAAAGAAAAAGATTAGACATTATAGAAAATTTCAGTAGTTATAAAACCAAAATTTTAAATGAAGACCTATTCCTCAATAACCAAAAAGATCTGCAACCTGACTCCTTATTTATGCAAATGAAATTACAAAACCATCCATGTATCAAGCCTATGTTTTAATATCACAATTCTTTATTTAAATTCAAAATCAATTATCGTTAAAATTATGTCTTATTTTATTATGTCATTTAATTAATATTAATTTATTCATCTCAAAATTACATGTAAACAACAGAAAATCATATCTTTAACAATTAACTTAAGCTGCATCTCAAATCTTAAAAGTTTGTTCCTAATCTCTTGATAATGCTGTCAGGCGAAACATGTTGAGAAGATACAGCAATTAATTAAATATTAAATCAGTATTACTGAAACCAACGCCTAATTATTAATAAATGACTCTGGACTTCATTCTGAAGAAATGTATAAGTTTTCAATGACTTCACTCTGAGTATCACATTAATTAAGATAAATATTAAGAACAGATGAAAATTATACAAACAGTTTATAGTATCAGCTTTAATAGTAGCTATGAAAAATTAATTTATCGCATTTAGATATTCGTGATAAATATATTTAAATTATGCATTTAATATGTACTGATCAAAACTATAACAAGCTAACCTCTTAAAAATAACACATTCGAGTCTCCTATCTTTGCTTTCAAATACAAGCAAATTCACCTTATGCATGTCTGTATTTACTCTATATTATAGATAGCAGTCGTTTCATTTAATTGGCTTCTCACCTGGAATAGACAGTCGATGAACCAGAAAGCGGCGATAATGACCCAGCGTGGGCGGTGCTACGATGTCATCAGCCGAAAATCGTCTCATCTTCTATCTTAAGCAGATTAGCAAGAGACTCCCAAGAGATATAAAAGGAAAGCGAAAAGGGAAAGAGATGAAAGAGAATTAAGACGATGGGTCTACCCAATAAACAAAGTATTCGTGCAAAGCAACCATTGATGACGGGTGGTGTTGAGGATTATTTTCGCTTCTATACGATAAGTTATTAGACACGGGGTGGGGACTAGAATAAGTTTTCGGTTAAAAAGGAGTAAAAGAGGTTAAAATGAAATCCCAGACACCGAGATACGAGCGATTTAGAGAAAACTTTTGCTGGATTCTTCTTTCCACACTGAACGTTCAGCGTACATTAATGCAAGCAAAACTAATAGAAACAAACAAAATTAAGTAGTTCCAATTAGTCAAAGATCCAAAGAAATTTATCATCTCAATTCAATTCGATTAATCCATTCTCTCACCAACATTTGCAACAACAAAAAGAAAGAGCAGAAGTTATAAAAAAGGCATGGCTGTTATTCCACGAAATGAATGGAAAATTCTGATTTAAAAAATAAAAATTCCGTTATATTTTTCCTTTCAGCACACAGTCTATTCGGGCCGCCAAACGCCACGTACCTGCTCCTGTTCTCGCTGCAAAGTAATCCGAGGCTAATTTCATGAACAGATTCATTTTCACTTGGCATCGAGTGAAACTCTTTACCGATGAAAAAATACACGCACTCCGTGTGCCGGCTTAATCTACTGAATGACGGACAATAAGCGATGATGCGTGCAAAGCACGTGCAACTGCGTCACTCTGAAAACAAATGCCCAGAGGTTGTTTGGGGGGGAGAAGGCGGGATGGATGATGGTACGGCTGCCTTCTGTCTCATAATAATAATAATAATAATAATGATAATAGCAGTCAAACAACAGTGTCGGTGACAAAAGAGCGATGAATGGAGAAATAAAACCCAGACGGAAGAATGGTGCGAAAACAAAATAATGAACGACCATCGACCCCCCTCCTCAATGCACTAGCAGCTACAATCCAAAGGCTCCGGATTAAAGGAGCTCAGCTCTGCCAAAACTCCACAAAAAACCCGTCCAGCTTACTTTTCTATCAACTAGAAACAATCCGTCAAGCTCAACGGTGATGGGTGATTAAAGCTGAGCGAGGCGATCCAAATTGAAAAAGGCTTCCTTTACGTTATCAGTTACGTAGTTACGAAAAACTGAATTACTTCTTTAAGTGCATGATATAAATAATCAACCTTACACTCTAGTTTAAAAAAAAAATCCAAATATTTCGACCATTACTTGAATATCTCCTGACAGTGAAATCAGAATCGAAAAACAAACATAAAATTTTCTAAAATCGAAACTACTCAACCTTTTCGATTACGAAATTTATGGAACATATTTAGTACAGGAGGGGAGGGGGAAGTAATAAATAAAACTTTACAATGGAGGACCGCCTCTGTAGCATCCACGTGCCCTAAATTTCAAAAGGTTCTGTTCCAACCAGTCAGTGAAATAATAGCGTGGGCATCAATGATGGGGAAGTTGAATTGTGAGTACCTACAAAACACTAAAAAGGAAACTGGTTTCAAAGAGATAAAAATAACGATACAAACGGCTTCTGTTATTGTACTTCAGCTCAATCCAACACGCCATAATCGGAAAAATTAATATTAAAAAAAAGAGCTTAATCAAAATACGCAAACACTATCTTTACACTTCATACTTATAACCCAAATAAAGATAACATTACAGAGCTGATTTTATTGGGTTGTCGGACAAAGTCATGACGCATTTTTGCAACGACAAAATAAAGGCATTGATCGAGCCAAAACCACGTTACCGACAAGATAAATTGCAGAAACATTGAACATCAATCATTCAAGCGTTTACGATCACCTTAAAATCTGGAATACGTAAGCAAGCTCCATATTTGGGCTCCTCATGAACTCAAAGAATTCAAATGACGGTATACGAGGGTAGCCCAGAAAGTAATGCACCACAACTTTTTTCTCCGTCCCCAACTTGAGTACGAATGCGAAACTTGAGATATGCATTCTTTGATGTTTTCGGAGTGCGCGCGCAAAGTTTCCGTTTCTTCCGACAGATAGCGTACGTGCAGCAATGGAACAACATGGCGTCTGTAAGTGATGTACGTTACAAGCAGCGTGTCGTCATTGAATTTCTCACTGCGGAGCAAGAAACGGTTGGAAACATTTACAAACGTTTATGTGCAGTTTAGGGAGCATCAACAGTCGATAGAATACGGTTAGTCGCTGGCCACAGAGGGTGAGACCATCAGAAAGCGGTTCGGCGGAGCTCCAAGATTTGCCGCAGTCGGGGCGGCCATCCTCGGCTGTCACACCTGACAAGATGCAGCGTGTTGAAGCGCTCAATCGTCAGGACCGACGCAGAACGACTCGGCAGTTGGCGCTGGAGCTGTCATTCAGCAAAGGAAGTGTGGGTGAAATCATCCGTGATCTTGATTACACAAAAACGTGTTTGCGAAACGCTCGCCCTCACACCAGTTTGAGGACGTCGGACCACATCACGAAACAGGGTTGGACAGCGTTACCTCATCCACCCTACAGCCCTGACCTAGCGCCCTCAGACTTTCACTTGTTAGGGCCACTGAAGAATGCTATTCGTGGAAGACATTTTGAGGATGACGAAGAGGTGATTCGCACAGTGAAGACATGGCTGCGTGAACAGAACAAGGACTGGTACCGACAGGGCATATACGCCCTTGTGTCTCGCTGGAGGAAGGCCATAGAACGGGACGGAGATTATGTGGAAAAACAGGGAGTGTAGAAGAAACATCATTCTTTCGTGTGTATAACTTTCATTGTGTTCAATAAATTGTTGAAGAAAAAAATTGTGGTGCATTACTTTCTGGACTTCCCTCGTAAAATCCGCGATATGTCATTAAACCTGAGGATAACTATATTTTTTTTGAAGCATTTGATACCTGCCAATTATGAATGATATTCGTACATTAAGTCCAAAATGTACCAAAACTAATTTACACGTTTGGAATTTATAAACTGGGAAGTTTGCCAATCAGTTTGTCTGGTCGATTTGACAATCAATGCATTGAACTTTACTGGATTTTTAGGGCCCCCGTCAATTTTCGGCAGTTCACTGACTAGAATACTAAACGCAAAATACTATCACGTATACGTTACAATACAAACAATGGAATTTCCAAATTCTAAAAATATCTTAGTTATTACGATGCACAGAAACTCCTATACTAGCCTGGGTAAGAGGTGGCATGGCGAGCTCCTTTGAAAATGTACTTAAATCTGTAATTCATTCTAATTCCATGAATCATTTTTAAGTGCGCTGTTTCATAATTGCTTTGTCCGAACGTGAATAGGAAGGGAATAGTAGATATTGTATTTACGTCGGAAAGTTACTTTAAATATCAGAAACAAAGTCAATAAAAAAGGATTCCATTTATCAGATTCCCGGTATGTCTTTATTCAGATTCCCTTCACCTGACTCCCCTTCTTCATGGACTTCACCGCCACTGCTCCGCGAGCTGCCTGTAGGCACGTCTCTGCTCTCTAGGGCGAGCTAGCTTGGACTGTCGTATACACTAGTGATTGTAAGAATTGCAACACCATGGAAGAAGGATGGTGACCGTATGCATTGTCATAAATGGCGAATTGGGTACTATGAATTGCGGGTATTTTCAACAGCAACCGCCACGTCAGTAAAGTTGTAGACACACAACTTAGCAGGACAATGCCTATTCACATACTGCAACACAGCAGATAATTTTTCTTCCTTAGCCTGCATGCTCGCCAAAGATATTGCCTATTGAACATACAGTCAATAAATAACGAGGCAAAGGCTATTTCACGGGAGGAGGGCTTAGTATTTCCCACTTGAACTTCTGCAGACAGAGTTTTCCTTTGTTGCGTTGGCAGTGTTGCGGTCTAGCGTTATCGTGCAACAGGACGATACCACGAGAAATTTTACCGGGACATTTCTATTTGATTTTTTTTCCTGAGTTTCTAGATCTGCCCTCATGTGACTTTTCGAAAAATATTTCCAAAAAACCCGACGCCATTTTCGAATATGGAAATCAACTTTGAAATGTGCAATGGAAATCCCTATTTTAATGGTATTTTCAGATTGTACACAACATTTGAGAAATGTTTTCTTCTTGGTGTTTTTTCAATATCCAACCGTTTAGGAGATAGAGGCAGTGAAAGTGTGGTGTGTTTACTCTGTATCTCTTAATTATTCCCAAAACTTTCGAAATAACTTCGAATACAGTGAGTACAAATCACCAGACAGTCGTAATGAGTCAGAGAGCAATCGTCATCATTAGAAAGCAATATTTTAGAAGCTAGCTGTAACTTATATTCCACACAGCTTTAACAGCTGCAACTTTTTAAACCTTTCTAACAGACAGAGAACAAAACACGAGACCAATTTCTATTTACAAATCGCTTATCGTAAGCAAATTGCGCAGTAGAGATACACGAGGCAACCCTTTAGCAACCGACGACAGCGGTGACCGCATCCGTTTTAAGTATCCTTTTATTAAGTTCGTTATGCATTCTAAGTAAAATATTAAACGCGAATGTGGTTCATTAATTCTTAAACTTGGCAGAACTGTCGTCTTCTAACGTTCCCAACTAAAAGAGCAGGAAAATCGTTCGAGACTGCCCAGTTTCCCCCATTATATACTTGACAGCATCCGCCAAACGCGAACTCTAATTGACAGCAATCTTGGATAGCTTAATCTGTCGGATCCATCAACTTGTCTCGTTCCTACTGTACATAAATGTAACACATCAAAGGCAATGTCATTATCTCGGAAAAAGAATAGAACTAAAAAAAAAAAAATATTCACATCTTCATTTCTGCGCTGATATCCATCAACATCAAAGAATATGAAAACTGACAAAAGGTTCTCCCTCCACCCCCACCCCCGCTACTTTTCTCACTCTTTTAGCGTCGATTGTGTGTCAAAAAATGAACTTACAGTACTCAATATATGAAATGGAAAACAGTTAACGGTTCATTAAATGCAATGTCAGAACCACTCACCGTTCTGTGCCTGAGCAATTGAATCATATGATGGCAATTAAAAATTCAATAAGAACACAACAAAGTCAAGGAAATTAATCATACAAATTAGATTAAAACTAAGATGGCATCACCGATCCTAATGATTCCAATGTTAATTGATCATTAATGGCAGGTGCCATCAAAATAAATGTAGAGTAGTTAATAAAAACAAGCTTATTATGGTGAATCACATGTTAAATCCTTACTAGAGAATGGCTCGATTTAATGTGCTTCAAAAATATTTTTCTTGTTAAGTTAAAAAAACAAGCACGTGGTTTCTCTACATGGATCCTCCTCATCATTCCTTATTAGCGTCAATTAAAGCTTATCAATTCTGACACCTCATTAGCAGACAAAACAACGTTTCCTCGCCGTCTAGTACTACATTTCCCACATCCAGCCTTTACCACAGCATTCCTAAAATTATAGATCTGCAAACGAGCTTTACATGAAGCATTTCCTTGTATAGTATTTCACTCTGACCTTCCAACGTCTCAATGGCAGTATCAGAAGGAAATTAATAACAAAAGACGGCTGAAAAGGCGCAGGTGGTGCAATGTCCCAACCTATAATGAACCTTTGTTGCGGTTGCCGAATCAATGCGTTTTCATCACGACAAATGCTTCCTGCACTCTCCACTCCATATTTATGCCTTTAATGATTTCTCAGCATTTTAATCAACGACTCACTTAC
Organism: Rhysida immarginata; assembly: GCA_023313115.1. NCBI lineage: Eukaryota > Metazoa > Arthropoda > Chilopoda > Scolopendromorpha > Scolopendridae > Rhysida > Rhysida immarginata. The sequence goes on along the minus strand of JAHWFO010095468.1, from coordinate 1,326,302 downwards.
GTGCAAATAGATGACACAAAAAGTACACTTTAGTAACACAAAATTACTGTAATAGAAGTAATTTCTTGGGAAGGAAAAAAATACTGGCGTAGAGAGAAAAACAAAGTCATATTCAGCCAAAGCAATTTTATTCACTGAAAATGTACTCTGACAGATGCAGGTGTACCGCGAGAATTTTTATAATGTTCCAATAAAAACTCAGCGGAATGTTAAAAATAATTTTTTAAAATAATTATATTTTATTTCATTTTACATATATAGGGGTGGCTCACTTTAAGTAATGAAAACCCCTATTTTAATGGTATTGATTGTACACAACATTTGAGAATGTTTTACTCTTGGTGTTTTTTTCAATTGATCCAACCGTTTAAGAGATTGAGGCACTGGAAGTTGTGGGTGCGTTTGGAATTAAAGAAAAGGTAAAAACAGAAATCGTTAATTAATTTAAACGAAAATAAACATTGCACTTTATTATAACAACATTTATTGTACAACCGCTGTTTTGCATTACTGCAATATTTAGAAAAAATATTACACAGGAACTTTGCTTTGACCTTACTATTGTTGTTGTTGAGTTCCATCAAGTCGAAATCGACTTCTGGTGACTGTATGGACATATACTATCCATTCACAGTTTTCTAGGGAAGAGTGATGGTGCAGTGGTTTCCCGTTGCCTTCCGCATGATGAAAGGACGATAACGAAAGGGATAAACACAAACATCCATGTCCTCGGCGGGATTCGAATCCTCGACTCGCTGGTTTCGAGAGCGGAAAGACCTGCGCCTAAAACCTCTCGGCCACCGAGTCGACCTTACTATTAGCACGCCCAAAAGAATTGAGGCTGTTATCAAAGTAAAAGGTGAACTTTACAAAGTGGTAAAATCAATTATCCCAAATTTTTGAACAAGTGTTTTTTCATAAGAATAATTTCAAAATTTAATCTCCTTGAATGTAGTGTCTATTACATTTTGGTATTTTATGAAGAGAGAACCATTATGGAGTTAAATAAATTTCATTAGTTATTTTGGTCAGAGTTTTTGTTTGAATTTCTTAATTTGCTTAGGATGCGTTTAACTTAGGAAATCTTAAACTTTTGAAAAGCTTGAGTACGCATCTATTTTATGGAATCTATATACTACCTCATACAGAGTGGATACAAAATGAGCCCCCCCCCCTCCTTTTACTTTCGTAACCGAAGCATATACCGGGTGTTTCAAAAATGACCGGTATATTTGAAAAATCTAAACGGGCAGCGATAGAAATACACCGTGAACTAATTTCGAAAGTTTGTCTGCCTGAAAATTTACTGTTGTCCCAAGCATATTGCAACAAACGGTGTAGTTTTTATTGCTATCGCTGCCCGTTTAGTTTTTATTGATTTTTCAAATATACCGGTATACCGGTCATTTTTGAAACACCCGGTATGTCAATTATGATGAATCCAATGTATAGGAAGTTATGGGTGACCTATCCCATGGTGCACTTTTCATCATCTCAACTATGCAAATTAGGACACATTCAAATCCTATCCTAAAAACCGTAACAGATACACGAAAAATTCCAGGTTTCGCAATATATTTTTTATTCCAAGGTAAATACCGACTTCTATAAAAATTCGCCATTACATTCTCTATCCATTAATATATTTATTTCTTGTGATAACTTTTTACCTGATGTGTCTCAATTGCTTTCATTTTTATATGAATAATTTTTTTATCATTAATTATTGTTTATTCATTTATGTTGTTACTTTTGTTTTTTGTTACTCAAGTTTTGAAATATTTGTAAAAAAAAAAAAATAATAATAATAATAATAAAAAAAAAATTTTAAATTGTGATATTGTAAATTTTTAGTAAACATAGTAATTGGGGAAACCCCTTGTGTTCACAAATAAATACAAAAAAAAATTAATAAAAAGGATACCATTGAATTTTTTAAATATTCCTCTAAGAGCGTATATTTTTAAATCGCAAAATTTTCCACTCCTCTTGGCTGAACCAGATCCGTGATCGACAATTACTTCAAATAATTGCTTTCTATAAGGGTAACCAATCGCATTTTTCTATTCGAATTCAGTGTCTATCCACAGTAAAAATTCAACGGATCGTCTTTTGTAAGGGGAAAATTCCAGATCTATTCATTAGAATTCGGGTGCATTCACTCGAAAATGAATTCTTTTACTCTTTCATCCAGCTGAAATACGCGAAGTACAATTCGAATTTTTACTTTCATCCTTTAGAAAGATACTCCAAAATATTTGAGTTAAAAGAATTTAATAAAAATTCAGTCGCGTCTCCTTAACTTTCAAAACTTTGCTGTGGAGCAGTAAAGCCCCCATCGCAGCATCGATCGCAGCTACTTTCTAGCCGATCGCCAATAATCCGTGAGAATTCGCCCATGGCATGTATAAATAGGGTTTGATTGCATCGGATAAAGAAAACCTGCGACACTCTTCGAAATTATTTTTCTGACTATCAAGTGGCTTGGGGAATGGCCTAACCATGAATACTTCTTTAGCAAATTACAACATAAAATGTTTAAAACTTATTCAGACAAAGAAGAAATAGTCATATGACTGCACTTCACCGTCCAGAAATGTTTGTCGAATGTTAAAATGTTTTCGAAAGCTTAAGTCTTTCTAGAGTTGCATAGTGCATTGCACATAAAAGTGCACTATGCGGTTGGTTAGCATGATTCCATTATTCTTAAGTATGGAAAACTGTTGTGCAGAAGCATTTTAGAGGCATCAGCTAGCTAAATGAAAACATCATTGGGATTTTCTCTTTCAAACAATGTATCTTTTATAGGGTGATCGTAAAGTTCTCTTTACCCAAACCGTTTATTCGGAACAAATATGAATAACTCTCCAAGAAATAGGACTAGCACCAACCTATTTGCATTGCATGATGTCCTGTTTGTGCTGAATAAGGAGTGCCATAAAGTAGATACATAAACTTGATGCGTAGGCGTTAGTGCCAACATCTCTATGCAATTGGTGTTTGAAAACAAGGGTGGTTTGGAATGAGTTGTATAGAGGTTACCTAATCTGTGAATCACAAGACGGAGAACATTACACCCAAAAAATTCATTAAGATGATGTACGTTACAAGTTAACTCAAAATAGTTTGAGAAAACGGTTTTGATGATGAAGATGTACGGACAACCCTGTATATCCGTACGTTTTTAAAAATTCGAATTTATGCCTGATGTTTTTCATACCTTATTGTCTACGAATTGCTCGGCAAACTAATCATAATTATTTTATTTCTCTTCAACGAAAACGTAGAACTTAAACTGCAGGAGGCCACATATTTCATTAATCATTAGTGAGTAATAATCGCCATTTGACATGCTCAAAATCGATTTATATAGTACTTAAATTTTCAATAGCATAATCGCTATTCGACATACGCAGTTCTGCCATTAGCCCTTCTATTAGCAAACGATTAGTGCTCTTTATTCCTGCAATTCAGTTTGATGTACTTATTAGATTTTGAGAAGCATCGGACGTGTACTAGAAAACAAGCAAGAATTTAAAATTAATTTCAACTTGCTCTATAATGATGAACTTGTCCGAAAAACTGTAAGCATAATCTTCCGAGCTGAAGGAGAAACTTTGCGAACAGACTTTGCTGTATCCAAGCTTCCCATGCATCATATCCATGCAGATTCATAGGATGAAACGTTTCACTCACTTCTTTCAAGGAAATGCGACTGTTTTCTCTGATTGTGTTTTTAATGTCCTCGATAATGGCTGATGTTGCCGTTGACCGCAGGCCGCCCAGAACGCTGTTTGTCGGCAAGGCTAACTCTTCCTTCCCGAAACATTTTACACCATTTGCACGCATTAGAATAGTCCAGACAGTCGGCACCGTAAACTTTTACCATTTCCCCATAAATTTCTACCAGCTCGCTGTTCTTCCACTGTAGACGATACGATAGTGGGGGGCATTTATAAAACGACTGGTAGCACTTAGTGCGCGTGCGCAGGAGCAATCATGTTATGCATTGTCTGTTTATGTACTCAGCCTTCTTTTGTCTGTATATTTCTTCCGTTAAAACATAAATGGCGTTGCTTTCTGATATCCCTCTTATGTCATATGTTATGAATTAGCGCAAAGAATGGAAACTGTTTATTGATTTTACCGTCTGTCCCTTTCATATTTTCAACTTTGATATTAAAGGTTGAAATTCAGGACATACGTTGCTACGGGCAAGTCCTACTTCTGTATTTAGCTTTGTTTAGATCGGTTTACGGAGTTATGGGGTAGGATTTACAGGGGTCAATAAGTAAAGGAATGGAATTCGGTATTCCTCTAGGCAACAACAACATTACTATGAAGTTTGAGCCGGATTTCCCGATGGGGTCGGAGTTGTGGGGGTAGTTGTCGCGGTTCTTTAGAAACTATTGATGGTTTTCAAATGACAACATATAGCATCTGATATGTCATACGATTGGAAATGATGAGAAACGAAAAAAAGATAAGAGTTCTTTTCCGTTTTCTAAATTCTACGTTCGAGAAATCGATTTTTTGATTACAAAGATGGGGATTAAGCCACTAGCAATGCTCGCCCTGTATTGCTAATATTTTTCCAGAGTAAAATGAGCATTGAATTACTTTTCGATCCAGTAATCCAGTAGTGAAATTTTAATATGAAAATAAAATAAAAAATGTGCTGTAGCAAATATAAGAAAATTATTATGGTTGAGACTCCTATGAAATGCTTAATGTTTGAAATTATGAATTCGTATCGAACACTGCCGGGGGAAAAAAAAACAAACAAGGAAATTCTCATTTAAGAACATCTGCTGCTACATTTCATCGAAAAGTAAATTAATTAGATAAGCCATCTAAAATAAAGCTTATTGTAGTATTGTATTTGACCTTTCTGTGCACTCTGAATATCGAAACATGCATCGCTGTAACGAGCAGTTAATCCAATTTATGACATACAGATAAATCAAGACAGAAGGAGAATTATAACACCGATAATAAAAAAAAAAGTAATAAAAGAATTCAACTAATCGAAACCATGGTAAATGAAACTAAACTGCAGCGAGGTGTTTACAATTCCGTGAAAAAGAACCAGTTGACAAACATTTTATCTATCGCTGGTGACAATGTGACAGAAATTTAATTAGGACAACCCATTGAGTGAGTTTAGCTGCATTTAGTAATGGCTGAAAATCAATATAAACCTCGTAAAATTTTAAGACTTGGTGCGTTTTTCAAATTGATCCAAATCTGCCACGTCAAATATTATTGTGAATCAGAAACGAGACGACAGATCACGACCACCAAAGTCCACTCCTCACAGAAATGTAAGCAACTTTAACAAAATTATTATTCTATGATAATGTGGATTATTCACTTCTGTTATTTTAATGTAAAAAAATAAAAATATTTAATTTTCTGCCCCCCAACAACAGCTCAAAGGTGCAACGTCGAAATCTCTACTTCGTTTCTTAAGTCTTTTAGTGCCTTAAAACAGGGAAAATTATTTTATATATAGATGAGTTCGAGTAAAATCTTTCTTACCCTTATAAAATACTGTACTCCACAAAAAAAATGCAGTATCATGAAAATGTTTTCGCAGAACCATGCAAATTTTAGGATAAATTTAGAAGAGAAACAAGTTATGTAAATATTTTGGAAAAATGAGATAAAAAGGCCTTGTAAGCTAACTTTTGAGATTTCCTTAAGGCCATGTAAAGTGATTGTATGTGTTGTTATTCGTATAAGAATTAAGCTGAAAGAGCGATAATGCCTATAAAAGATACGTTCAATGTCTGGGTTGTCAAACAGATTTTACTTGAGATTGAATTATTGCGCTAGGTACAGCACGCTAGCTTTTGCGTCGTACTGCAGAAGAAAACTGGATGGGATTAGTCGACTTTGGAGACAATGGTCTGAAGAACAAAATACAAATTGTCGTAGGGAGACTGGAATCGATTAACGCAGAGATCGATGCATGCGACATCAGGCGTAGCGGTTCCAAAAACCGACAGTTCACGACACTTTTTAGTTTAGCGAGAGAGAGTATTGGATACTTCAGTACCTACAAGATAATTCATCATAGATGACTGGCTTTCTAAAGGTCGCTTTGCGAACATTGCCGTAACAACGATGCATAGTCGCGCATCTTGCAAAGGTATCGCCATAGAGATGATGAAATACATTCAGTGACGAATCTCGGTTATGTCTTCGCAATGATGACGAGTTTGGAGGCGGCGTGGAAATCGACTTGATATATTTACCATCTTTGAGCGCCATACATTTCATCAAAGTGGAGTTTCGGTTGAGAATGTTATCATTTACAATAGCAGGTAACCTATAGTATTCATTTAAAAAAAAAAAAAGCAACATTTTGATGAGGTGATGCAAACCGTTGCTATTACTCAACATTCAGGACATACTAAATGTCCTGTTTTCAATAAAACACCTCGCGAACATCAGTAGGAATTCTTCGTGATACCTTCCTCAACACAATCTCAGATTTCACTCCAACTGAGAGGCTCTGGCATATTATTGGACATTGAGTTTATGCTTTCCAACGACTTACTGACTTAAGTGAACACCATATGAACCGCAATTCCTCAATTTAATAATTCAATTCTGTAACGAGAGTTGCTTAACATTGTGGCCCAAGCACTTACTAAACCACTGTATAAATGTATAGGGCAATGATAATTGTTTGAAATGAAAATCATTCTTTTCAGAATGTATTGTTCTATCTTTGCGCCAAACTTGGTATCATTTGAAGCATTTTTTCATTGCGTTGTATTTTCTCTGTGAAATAGTGTATATGATAATAGCCAAAGCTGAAGATTGCCGATATCCTAAAAATATTCATTATAATATTAGGAAAGTACATTGTTGTTCGTTCTACCTCTTCAACATAAACAATCGAGTCACTTTAATGTGACCACCTCTTATTTTTTTACGTCAGCGCTAAATAGCCAATCGCAAAAGATACTAAATAAATGAGGCAATAAATGACGCGTCATCAGCAGATGGGATGAGTATATACACTGTGTTGTAGCAATACCGCCTAGAGCGAAACCCTGCGCAAGGAAAAATCATACATTGTTACATCACCTACGGTAGGGCGTAGCCCACGAGATAGACAGGCCCTAGCCGTGACCACCGAGAGACAAGGCCTGGACGCGGAAACGTGTCAATGAAGGCTGGATTGTTGTTCGGACCCAGATGGTAAGGTGACTTTTCCGATTCGAGGCCCGTCTTTCTCGTTGGCTTCGGTTCGGGCGATTCGACGTGCTACAGTGGAGCAACTTACTGCCCAAATAATCCTGCAAGTCCAGAACGATAGTTCAGCGAACACTGCTGAGTATGGGGCTCCGTAGTAGACGGATGGTGACAGCACCTATGCTAACGATTGTGCATCGGCAGTACCGACACTGGACATCCACCGATTGGCAAAAGGTTGCCTTCTCAGATAAATCGGACGGATGGACGTTGGCGCCTACGGCGAGAAACGTCAGATAACAAACACTCTTCAATCATTTTTGGACGGCAACAAACTGACGGAGGTAGCGTTATGGTCTGGGGAATGCTTTAGCGGCATATAGAGAATGGTGTAACTTCTTTGGGTGAAGTCATCATTGTGGATGGCAATGTGAATTAAGTACGTATCGATTCTTGCTGACCATGTGGACCCATACAGGGAAATTATTTTTTCTGGGCATGATGGCAGCACGAAAATGGTACGTTAGAAGAGCACGAGGAAGACTTTACTGTACTTCCCGGGTCCCCAAATTCCCCGGACTTAAATCCAATCGAGCATCTGTAAGATAACCTTCATCGGGTTATTCGCTCCAATGGATACTCCATCTCGCATCCTCCAACAGCTGTCAACTGAAATTGCAGTCAGCATGGCTCGATAACCCTGTGAACACTTTCCAGCACCTCACTGAGTTTCTCCCAGCCCGTCTAGCCGCTGTTCGAGCTCCATATAGTGGTTATTTCGCAAATTAGCAGGTGGTCACATTAAAGTATTTTCAAGCGCAAAAGAAAATACATTAAAATGAAAACAATAAAACAAACAAATAAAAACAGCATAACATTCTGCTCCGTCAGTTTCTTGCCTTTTTTTTCTAGTTTTCACCAGGAGGGAGGGGGGCATCTTCATGTGCAAATATAACTTAGGCGGTATACGACCAAAATGCAGTTTGAATAAATCTTTCCCAGATGCCAAACAGACGAACGACGCCCTTGATAAGAAAAGTAACAACATTTATTAATATAAAAGAAGAAAGTAAAGAAATAAAATACGTATGTCAAATTTTTTTTCCAGGAAAAATTGCTTCTTTGCATTTTTCAATTAGAAGAATGAAGTCCAAATAAAATTTATACCATTACAAATGTAAATGCACGAAGGACACTTGTTGAGAAATTGCTGGCAATATTTTTTAATTAAGGCATGTGGATATTTATGTACTTGTTTACTGCCAACTATATTAGACAAGCACCAAAATGAAAAATGGCTACTGCTATTCGAAAAGGTAGGGAACGTGTTCAAAGCGTGTCCACATTGGCTAGCTTCATCCAAAATAACAAGATGAACTTTAAAAATATATATTTTTAATCAGAAGTGTTGTGAAAGTTAGGAAGAAAAAAAAAGAAATAAATCTCTACTCGTGTTTGGATTTTTCATTCAGTAGATGGAGAACAAGCTAACATCAAACGACAGTTTCCAAGGAAGCTGACAGAACAAGAGCGTTCGTAATCCATCATCTGAAGGAGAAGAAATGGGAACCCAGTGGACGTAATTAAATGGGCGCCGAGGGACAATAAAACGACTTAAACCTCAAAGACGTGATCAAGAGAAGGTTGCGAGAAGTGAGGGGGGGGGGGGGAGGTTAAAAACGCTGAAACTCAATCCTTTTAATTACCAGGTTTACTTTATAAATCAATCACCATGTTATTGCATAGAATTCTGCTTCTCTTCATTAAAATATAATCAAAATCCAATGTCAAAAGCAAGGGCACAAACGTCATTATCCGAGTCTCCCGTAGGCCTTCCCCAAAGGAAAAGCGCAATTTCAGCGACCCATCTAATCCATAACATTAAAATTGACAAATTCATAAAAAATTCCACTTTGCCTCCGGAAAACTTTCCCCAATTTAATCTGATTGATTACGTGCACATTAAGAGTTTCAGATGCGATGCAAAGAAAGCAGTGAGCTGTGCCTTACCTGGATGCCTTAGAAAGCAGATTATTGTAAAGTTCGCATTTTCACCTCTTGCTATAAACACACTTCAAGTACAAAAAGTAATCAATAAATACAAATTATTATTGTTTTTCACAGGAAGAGTGAGGAAACCTAACATCGTTTTCAAATAATCCTATGCCCGTTTTCTGCTGATTAAAAATGTGACGTAATTGTTTTTTGGATCTGGCACGACGCCAATAAACGCAGTATTTCTTTATTCAGTTTACCACGAAATGGTGTCGCTAAGAAAAGATCAGTTGCATGAAGAAATGTATTACTAAGGTTGTATACGAAATACTATACCACAACTATCCACTGCCAATTTCTAATGTATTCCAATGGTTCAAAAAAATTTAAGAATGCCATTAATTAACATCTATGGACAGATGTCCCCAGAGCGGTTGTCTCGCCCTTCAAGAAGCAAACGATGAACATCGGAAAATATCATTTTCAATGCTCATTACTGCCCGTAAATCCCGCCAAGAAACATTCGCAGAAAACGACCGAGTACCATCGTTCCGGATGGAAACTTCATGACGAAAACGCCACCGCATAATACTAGAATTCTTCGCATCTCTTACCTTCCATGCAATCCTGAGCTGACATTTTGAGTTTTTCGTATTTCCTACATTACATAACGAAACTTCCAGAACGTCTTTCTTAAAATTCACAAGCGACTTTGCCTATCCGAGAGACCTTTCCGTTAGTTTCCCTGGAGTGAAAGAACCACTAAGAGACATGCAATCAGTAAAACGCAAAATTCTCAGAAAAAAAAAAGACCATAATTACCAGGTATGAAACTAAGTTTCCGGGTTTCACACATGGATAGCGCTAACGACACATCTAATACCAACATGTTGTGTTTCCAGTTAACCAATAACCACTCGTAATACCAACACACATCGCAAAGCAAAAATATTTTTCCAACAACGAAGATATCGGCTTTTGTGCCAAACAAACCGCATTTGCGGGAAGCTTTGCTTTTCTGCTTTAACCTGGAAAAAAAGCTGAAACACGTCATTTGCTTGAGGATGCCTACGACGAATATGCACCATTGGAAACTAACTGAAGATTAGATTAAACGCTTCAGAAGTGGCGATTTTGACACTGGGGACAAGGACCAAAAATCCGAAGACCAAAAACAATTGAGGACGCCGATCTGCAAGCGTTACTGGATGAAACCAGGCTAAACTGTTAATGGGCATCGCTACCGACAACAACTGATCAATCTGAACCATGCATTGCTCGAAAAACGGCTAGAATGGGACACGAGACACAAACGAGTGATCTTGCAGCACGACAACGCTAAGTGCCATCGCGCTTGCATCGTCCAGGAGACCATCAAAACGCTGAAATTGGATCAGCTACCGCACCCGCCGTATTCGCCAGATCTGGCCTCTTCCGATTATCACTTGTTTCGGTCGATGGCGCATGGCTTGGCTGGGCTACACATGCCCACTTTCGAAGTGCAAAATAGGTTGGGTGAATGGTTTCGGTCCAAGACGCGTCGTTTTATGGTCGCGGTTTTCATGTATTGCCAGAGATGGCAAAAATGTGTAGCTGGTGAGGGACGATACTTTGAATAAACACAGTTATTGTATTTTTCTTGACATTTTCCCTTTGTCATTGATCCAAAAAACCACGAAACTTAGTTGCCAATGTTGAAATAGACCATGCCGATTCAGAGAGTAACCTAACCCTCCCCCTTGAACAAACTGGTGGTTGCCCTAGTAATAAGTTGTAATGGTTATGTCTGCATCTAGGGGGTGGCCGTGGCCTGGTTGTCTCGTCGGTTGGCTTGCCAATCGATGGAGTTCAGCAACTTCAGGCGCGGCCAGCTGCTGGTTGGGTGACGGCCTGGGCTTGAGGGCCACCGCTGGCGGGACAGCTATTTGGGGCGCGGCTGTTGGGGGACTTTGGTCTGACCCATTTGCCGATTGACCATAGCTGGTGTTCCAGCAGTTGGTGACAGCCTCTGGTTCGTTTATCCCCAGCAGCTTTTCCATCATGAAACCCCCCGTGCTTCGGAGGGCACGTTAAGCTGTCGGTCCCGACTGCTACTGTCATCTCGTAGCAGTCGTTATTAATGGGATGGCGCAAAACTCCCTCGTAGGAGTAGGTGCGGTAGGTGCTCCCTCTGTACCAGATAAGATAAGATATGTCTGCATCTATATAGGCTTGTCTCTATTGCTTATATCGATTCTGAAATCAGCGGTGAAGCCACACCAGACTCTAACCTTTGGCTAATGTAGGGGTTATTCAACAAATGCATGTGGGTTTTCCGTTTTCCACACGCGGCAATTTGTGTGAAACACGCTTCATCGGTATCATCGACTTCTATATATACAGAGCTTTAGCTAAAAGGCGCACTAAGTGGCATCTAGCGGCAGAACCTCCTACTGTTGTTGGTTTGGGCGGAAAATTCAAATTCTCTAATATTTTAGTAGTACCTCGTACACTTATGATAATTTGCAGTGTTTTCAAAGCCTCGTTTATAATCGCATGATAATTGTGGAAAGAAATGTTCGGTTTCCTTTAGCCAAATGTCATTTGATGAATTGCACATTGAAAACGTTTATTTCACACAGAAACTATTAAACTTCATCACGTTCCCAAATCCCCCCAAAAAATTACAATTGAAATTGGATATATTTGAAATGTTTACATAATATCAAGTTTTTTTTTTCAATCTTTAATAAATTTCTATATGCACAATGATACCATTTCATGTCCATGCTCTTCTTAACACAGTCAATTTTGAAAAAATTTCCTTTTTAATTTTAACTTGCTCTCTGAAACAAAAACTATAATATTAACGTAAATTTTAATGATAACCTATTAATATGGGCAAAGAATTATTTTGTCAGCATCTCATTTGCTTCGAAAATTAAAAACGGGGCAATGGATTGATAATTGGTTTTATTCTCCCAAGTTCAGATGAATATATCACAAGATGACATGAAACTATCGTTTCTTGATTATCCCTATCATTAATGATAGCGCTAAAGAGATTAATTGTTGGTTTGGAAGATAAACTTATAACTACAGGAAAAAAATTCAGATATTTGATCGATTTATATTTTCAAGACCTGGACATTCGAAGCTTTGTGAACAACAAAAATAATCCCAGATTCTCTAAAATCTTAGAACTTCATATGTTCATAGGCACATATGACCCTAACCATTTATCATGAAATTAAATTGTTCTTATCAGACTAATGTTAAAGTATTCCAGTTTCATATATGGACTTCTTTATATTATCATCAAAATTTCTTTCTTTTTTTTGTAAATAGTAAGGCATTTTCAATTTTCTGCGCACTTACATGACATCATCTCCACGTCGTATTCGAATAGATAACTTTATTGCTTTATTTGTAGCGCAGTCATGAAAGTAATTGGCTTTGACGCTTGAGATCGCCAGTTCAAACCCAGCCGAGAGCGGCAGGAATTTTTCTCAATATGTCAGAAGGAAATTACGTAGCTACATCTCTTCGAAAAGGAAGCAACGGGGGTCCAATATATCAGTTTAGATCTGTTAGGTAAAGAACGTTCGCACGGACAAAAATTTCCGGTTCTGGCTAGCGAACCCATTAGATCTTTGCAGTCGAGTCGAACAACATCGATATCTAGAAAGACCATAATTACTGACATATCTTTATTGTAGGATTTTGGAATACGGATCTTATCTATTTAACAAGTAAGTGTGCATTTACAGAAAAATTAAATTTGCAAACCAATATCAGAAGGTTGTTTCTTTCTTAGCCCTCCACCATATTCATCCCGGGCCATCTAGTTTCGTTCCAATGACACGAAGCGAAACTTCCATTTGGCAGGGAACGTTAACCACACCCCTTTCGAAAGGGCGCCTCATGTGGCAATGACTGATTTTTTCCATTAAGCCTTGAGTATCTACTGAAATGTTTCGCTTGATACTGAAATTTCAAAGGTCTAAAGCCATTATGTCTCGAACAACTTGAAACTATTAAGCTCGTAGTAATAAAAAAAAAAAAAGAAAAAAGAAAATTGAAAAATGATATTTTGTTTCTATTTTTCTCAACATTATTTCCAGATGTTTCTGTAATTCACTTTGATGTTTAGAGAAGAAGATGTTAGATTTCTTTTTCTCTCTTTTGTGAACCTCCATAAACACGTTGAGTTAAAAATAATTTAATGCATTCATTTTCATCACGCATTCTTTCCGTGCTTTATCGCAGAAACCAAATCAGAGCTACGTATCACAAAAATCATTATCAAAATTTCCGTTTGACTTTTCGGAAAACTAAACAATGTTGTTCCATTAATTTATTAAAAACAAAAGCAAACCCAGTGATTTATCATAAAAATCCAGTAATTAGGAATTCCATTCGTGTCTCCTCTTAACATTAGCGAGTGATTAGTCAACATGTTCTCGCCCATTATGTTCGCAACTGCACATTCCTCCTCGGCTTATTGATCGGAATGCCATCTTAAAGGTCAATCACAACGAAAGTGCGCACCTACAACCTGCAGCAGCATTTTTAACACTTTCTATAAAATTTACAAGAACTAAAATTTATTAACAGTTATGCGGTTCGCCAAAAATTCATAATATCCCATTTCGGATCTGCATATTTTTATTTTCAATGGTATCTCGTTGGTATCAGAATTGAAATCAATTTACTAGCGTCATTAAGAGAATATTGATCCGCTTTCCACTGTATATGCAAATTTATTACTCAGGAACTACTTTTATGATAATCTATAAAACAAATATTTTCATATTGGATTCATAAGCCTAGAAGTTCCTAGATTGCTCAATCGATTCATCATGTTATTAAATGAAACTAATTTTTAAAATCTTATTTGGAAAACCGTTTTGAACTCTTCTTGTAAGCAACTTGAGCTCCGTCAAAGCAGAATTCATTAGCGTACTCGAAAAGCACATTTAAATTAAAAACCAAATTAAATTATTTAACCTTTTTAAAGTTAATTATCGCTCACAAGCAAGTTTTCAATCGGTACAATACCTGAATTAAGAATGAAGAATTAAAAATGAAAAACTACTTTACCCAAAGGCATTGAAAGAAAGTCTGTTTTCTTTCTTTCTTTGTTTTTAATTCCCCTTTAAAGGTATACTTAAACTCGGGAGATCTATTGTCTTTCCTCCTCAAAGAGTAGACTATAAAATTTCATTAATCCAGAAGAAACTTCAATAATCCAAAGCCTTCCAGCCACAAAAAAACGGTAAAACAATTTTAAAGCACGGTGTATGCGTTGTAAGCCAATTTAGATTCTGGTTTGTCATCTTAAATAGTCAATGTCTAGACAAGACATCGAATGAAAGAAGATTTTAAATTACATCCGTATCATTTATTCAGTAGATTCATTTTTTATTCAAAACTGAAAACGGACACAGAATGATAAAACCCTGAAAAGAAAAGGCTGGTGTTTCACACACAGACGACCCTTTGTCAAAGCAAAAAAATAATAAGGACTTTGGATAGTTCCTTATAATATCCTTACTATGATTGTGTTGCCATTTTTTCAGGATTCCACCACTCTGTATCAATTTTGTGTTCTCCAAGATATTTGTGTCTCGTTTATCTTTCCTCCAGCATCCGTCATTTTCTCAGAACAGATATATAGTATAACCTAGCCATTATGTTTCTATATCTTAAAATGAAACATGACTGCTCATCGGTAAATTTACTTTCTAATGGTTATATTTATTATTGACCGAAACCAAAAGTGAATATAAAAATTTCTAAAAGACAATATATAATTTCCTAAAGTTTTAATAACATTGACACTAACTCTTTAATGGCTTTCCTTTCAGAGCTGAAATGCCGTTACGTCGCTTCACAAAATCAATCATCGATTTCTCCGCCCAAATCACTCCTTTCATAGTGAAACTTTTCAAAATTTTCAATACCAATTCCCGGTTTCAAAAACGGAACTTTTGCGTGAATTAATAACCCTTTCTGAAGATACTTTAACGCACTTTTTAATTAGTACATTCTGTTAATTAATTAGGCGCTGTAAAGTTTATAAAGCTTTCAACATTTTACTGACTGTTTTAACAATCCAACAGCATATTTATTAAACACGCTCTTCAAACTTTTGCTAGACGAACTTTTAACACAATGAATAATGACAAACAGAATACAGAAAAAAAAAATTATTATAATAATAATTGAAAAATGGGTCTTTGGAGGATTTTTTCACGCCATATCTCCGATATTAATAATTAAATAGAGAAAAATAGTAAAAATTCCACAGCCTGGACTCGAACTAGGGACCTTCGGGTTACCGTCCCGATGCTATAACCACGAAGCCACAGTGGACATGGAAGCTGTTGCTACCAAACAAGTCCAATCTATATTAAAGGACAACTCTACGCAAAAATTCGATTATAATTTTTTTACAGAATATCAATTTTTGATATAAATATAACACGATTCCGTTGAAATTTTTAATTTTGGTCCATAATTTCTATATAAAAAATGCTTTGAAAAGCGAAAAATAGCGCGTTTGCATTCCCCTCGCGCCGGCCATTATTTTTCCGGAAGTGACGTAGTACGAGGTTAGCTGCTGGGGTCGATTTAATGTTTTAATGCTAATCCCAGTTGTTTGTAAGCTTCCACAGCGTGATTTTTTTAAGTAAAAAAAGCTAGAAAGAGTTTCTAAATATTACTTTCGTTATAATAACACAAATGTGAATCTCCTTTTTGAATGAAAATAAAATAAATAAAAGAAATGCACCAATGTAAGTTCTAATAAAGGAGAGGATTAAAAAAGGTGATTCACATGTTATTGAAATATTATCAAACCACTTTTATTATATAATAATTATTTTGGTCATTTTAATTCATTTAATGTACTCTATGTAAATGAATATTTGTAGCTTTTAAAGCGAAGTCACGAATGGATGATTTTCAAAAATGAGACGTTACATGAATGACACCGAATGAATTTTGAAACTTTTTTTAGTTTGTTTATTAAAACATCACATTATGGAAGCTTTCAAACAATTAATGCTAATTATTTCTCTAATTCACTGTGTTGACATGGATTTTACCGCCATGCCCCAGCATTAAAAATTCTCTCTCTCTCTTTCTCTCTCTCTCTCTAACGTCTCCTGATATTTTCTCACTAGTAGATATTTACAACCAATCTTCCTAAATTTGTAAATCGCATATTCGTCATACCTCATTCTTATTTAGTATTTGGCTATAAGAACAGAGGTAGTGATAATAATTTATCATTTCTTCAATTTCCTAAGTAAGAATTAGGAAGAAATGGATAATTTTTGATCGAAGCGATAACTGGCTTCCGACCGCTAACTAGTCGACTCTGCTCCGCTCACTTTGAAAAGTTTTGTTTGTTATTGATCCTGTCGTATTAATGTACGTAATATTAATTAAACTCACAATCTATTTGCGCAAAGCTATGTAACTAAAGAGGTATCCGGATAAAACGCAACCGGACAAAATGCAACTACACGTTTTGAAGTGTTCAGATGGTCACATTCGATTGAAAATGATGAGAAACGTAAGAACATAGAGCTCGTTTTCATTTCTAAATACTACATCCGAGAAATTCAATTTTTCAAACAATAGACGAACTCAGAGCTCCTGCTACTTCGTCAAGGGGAATTATTTTGTTCATTGAAGCCAACCAGAAATAGAGAGGGGAGGGGGGGACTGCCAATTGATTATGATTTGAAGCCACTTTTTTGGTTAAAATTCACAAATAGAAAAGGGGAGGGGGGACTAGTCATTGGCTATTGTTTTTAATGTTTGACTAAAACCCCATTAAAATTAAATTAGGTAATCTAGTTAAATAAGTAAGTGGTGCTATCAGTAGCAAATTTTTGTTTAATGTTTGAAGCTAATACATTTGTCATTTAAACTGGCTGCAATAGTTTATATTTAGTGATGATCGTAAATTAAAATATATCAGTGTAACAAAATACATTTGATAACCTGAAATTTAGTTCGATTTTCCATAAATTTTAGTTATGAATCAAATAAACAAAGAAAATTGCTTGAGAGAATTTTAATTAGTTTTAATAAAATTTTACAGTATTTGAAACCACAATGTTCTTGTGAAGGAAAGATTTTTCGAATGGCTGTCACAACGCAACGGGGAAGAACTTTTCTTTTATTTCTTCCCAGGTGCACCCAAATCTAATGGATAAATTAGTTTGTTGGTATATCGTAATCCACGCAGATTTTTGAAAAGACGGAATTTTCGGTGATGCACTCCGAACCACTGGGCATATGCTGATCGATCTCGGCTTAATCACGACAGCATACGTTCGCACTTGTGATGTCGGCATATCTTCACATATAGTGCACTGATACCTAATTTAAAAATTAACATCATGAAATTGTTCACATTTAAATAACATACGTATTAATTATACTTAACAGTTTGTTGCGGGTGATACATTTTCCGTCGATTCGGCGACACTGTATTCCTCGTCTAATGACGAGTGATCGCGGTTCTAAACTATTTGGTTTCACGCCTAAACATCCAAATCACCCACAAGGTTCTCCGAATCGTTGTCCAATTCATTATATAGAGAGTTGTTAAAATAAGCCTCCATATCTTCGTTATTCTTAAAACTAATATCTGAATCGCTGCTTTCATGTCCAAACATTGTGAAAATTGTAGTGAACGCAGTACTGAGTGAATGTAGATCTATAGTGAATGTTAAAGCTTCACTGCAAAGCTTACTGAGAGCAATCCTCGTATACGTCACGCCTCCACCCAAGATGGATGCCCCCGATTTCAAATCGCGCTCGGAATTTTCGTTTTTCACACATTTAGGATTCGAATTTAAAAAAATTAAATATGCTATGATGTTATTAATAGGTTAGTCTTTCGATTTAAGTAAAGTTGTATGTGACCGTAGAGTTGTCCTTTAAAATTCACTCTGACGGATATCCAAATTAAATTTCACCTTTCTCCTTTAGGGATTATTTTCTTCGGACTTCAGCTTTCTTAAAGGGTTAAACGGCTATCAAATGTATAGCTAAGTTTGGGATGATAAATAGGCGACGATCACTACAGCGTCAATACCGAGGTGCAAGACATGTAAACAAGAAATTAATCCTCCCGAGGAAGGTATAGGAAAGTAGCGGAGGCCCTGAGTTCATCTATTTTTACACCTTCATCTGCACTTTTTACCCCCCCCCCCCATTTTTTTTTAAATCAAAAAACTGATTTTCTCGAACTTAGTATTTAGAAAAGAGCTCTATCTTCTTTCGTTTCTCGTCATTTCCGATCGAATGGCATATCCCATGACATATGATGCCATAATTCTCAAGACAAAGTGACTGCCACCCCCACAACTCCGACCCCACTGGAACAATTTGGCCCAAATTTCATAGTAATGTAGATCTTGCCTAGAGGCGGAAGGGAATGATCGGAGTGGCATTTAGTGATTGTTTGTTTAATTTTATTCAATCTTCCACCTAGGCAAGCATTAAATAGGAGAGATTTCGTGCGTTTGTTGTTCTACGCGTGAATATTCCAACACATTGGTATCCTGAAGGTATTTAATACATGGACTTTTCTCCTCCTGGTTTTACGAGTCTTATGTTTTTTTTCTTTACGCAAAGAGTGGATTTCTACTAAATCGGTGACGCTCTACGATTTTGCAATTTTGACTTTTTCTCTAGCTTTCATGGTTCAAAAGTCAATTTTCTTAACTTCTCAGCGCTTACACTAGGGACACTGGGAATACTTTTATTCAATCGGGCATGGCCGCTTTTCTATAGATAGAACGGACTTTTACGGCTTTAGCACCTTTTGTTCTAAAGTTATTCAACTGTTTCGGGAATTTCCTCTACACCCCATAATATGGTTATTTTAATGTGCCTATAAAATCTTTGAATAAGAACCTTGGCACATAATTCCTTTATAATCAATATATTATTGGATATAGATGTTTCCTATATTAGTTTCTGTTCGGAATTTTATTATCACTTCGTGAAGTTCCTTAGTGAGTCAACTCGGATTACTACATCTTTCAAATCATTGCTGTAGAGTTTGCACCATAAGTAGAATGCGATGGTTATAAAAAATATTACAACCTGCTTGTAATAAAGAAAAGAAAAATAGGAAAAATAGCAGATAACTCTACCTGAATAAATGAGGCAGATTCTAAGTTCTGGTTACTAAATTTCGAATGAACTTTTGTTTTTAAAGTTTTTGGCAATCGATTAAGTTATCAAAAAATAAAAAAAAATTCTCTACTGAGTATTTCGTAAAATAAAGAGGTTGAAGGAGGTGCTATTCCCCTCCATATGGACTTTTTTGTAAACAACCGAAACCTTTCTCTGCAACTGAGCTGCATTATGTATAAAAAATATAAAAAACAAAAAAAAAATCGTTGAAAATATTGAAATTTTCAGTGTTTACGTAAGAAGCTAAGAACCGCACATAACCGTGGGCGGGTATTGAAGAATGTTATATCCTGCCTGCAAGCTTTTTCCTTTTCCTTCACATGGCCTTCAAACCTTATGTCATGCAAATTTAATTTCTTATATCTTCCCTCTTTATGTAAGTTATATTATTATGATGATGTAAATCACGTGCTTATGAAGCATAACGAAATAAAGTTTTATGAATCTGCAATTTATGTTTAAATGGAGGGGACTGCTACATAAAAATAACGGTCTGCGAATTTATATAAACGTAATCTTCTGTCAAGTACATAGCTTCTTATATGATGAACTGAAAGTCAAAGAAGAAGAAATATAGCCATTCTTAAATGCTGCATGCGAGCACTGATTTACTTGGAAGTAAAGGCTTCGAATAGACAGGTTCTCCTGTTTATCGATACATAAGACAAGTTGAAACTGCCTTCTTTACGCCATCAATAGTTTTAAATTAGATTTGTAATAAAATTTCTTACAGAATTACTATTTGCCAATGAAATATTGAAGTTCATGAGCCTTCCTAAAAATAAAATTAATGCCTTTTTAATTATAATCAAAATTTTTCATTATCAAAACACGGATAGTGTTATGCAAGTATCCGTATACGCAGAAACTTGGGAAATATGCCGTTGCGATTGCCGAGGTGAATCTTCTCTTCCTTAACACGAAAGATCATTATAAAACATTCTTGCAAGAGTACTTCGACAGACATCAGATAACGAATGAAAACCTATCAGCAATGGTCTTTTCTGCTTCCAACGGTGTATTATACGTGAGCGGTTAAAATTTGAGTAGTTAAGTGACGCCGGGAAATTTTTGTGCATTTTGTAGCGTGGCGAACGGCTGCACACAAGCATCGAAAAAGAATTTAGTTTTCTTCAACGAAAACTGAGCGCGAAATACATATTCTAAGAAACACGTTTATCATTTTCAATGAAAAAAATTGTCATATTTGACCCGTTCCAAATCGGTTTATATAAGAATTTTCAGTAGACTCGGCACCATTGCGACTGCGACAACGGACTATTTTAGCAAACGAGTAGCGCTCCTCGTTCATTTAAAATTAATCTGCACCTATTCTTGAGGAATACTTGAGCAATTTCTCTATTACGAATAAAGGGCGCTAAATGATAGAAGTAAAGATGGCACTGGAGGTGATTTTTTTTTAGCACTGCCGTTTTTTCTAGATGGAAGGCCCCTAATATATCGACCCAAGTGACCTAAACCTCAAGATCGGACCTTAAAGTTTCATTGAAGTATTAATACGACCTGCAAGTCTGCGCTGAAATTCGGAGAAGTAGAGAATCGGATTTCCATACATGCGACTCAGTTGCAACAGAAATCGCATCTATAGAAATTTGCCTTTAAGTATAAGCCTTAAATTGTTATGAAAATAATTCTAAACAATTTTTTTTAATTAAACCTGGAAATAATGATAGAGTAGCATAGTTATAAATAGAGAGACAACTCGGAAACTAGAAATGATATTCCCAAGTTGGCAACTAGCCTGAAAATAGATTATTAAAGTTTATTTGATTCCCACCTCTCTGAACAATTCATTTTATATACGCTGTACTGAAATCCGTATATAAAATGAATAAGATTCCAAATCTACAGGGAGTTTGTAAATTGCCCGTACGTTAAACTGCAGTACTCAAAGCCATCTCACCAACCGGACTGGCATCAAATTTATTACGGGCACTTAAGACGACATGGAAAGAAGAATTCCACGAAAAAAAAACTATCTAAATGCAGTTCTAAACGTCGCCGATAGGGAAAAAAGTGGCGCTGTCCCGTGTAACAAAATGAATAAGAGTTACAAAGAACAGACAAATGAATAACAAAAACGAATTGAAGGAAACAGCACTTTTATTCAGCACATTCTCTTCCCCAGCGAAGACCTCGACCACCTTCAATGGAAAGTCTAACTTTTGAATCATGAATTTCAGTGCATTAATTGACAGAGGGCCTTTACGCAGGCTGTGACGGGTTCTAAACATCGGCGTAGCCAGGATTTATTTTAGGGATGTGGGGGGGGGGGGGGGCAAGTGAAGATGTTTTTTTTTCCCCATGCACATACT
>JAHWFO010095468.1:1144019-1304543 GCA_023313115.1 Rhysida immarginata | reverse complement strand
GCAAGTTAAATACATATGTGAGAAAATTATGTATACCAAACACCAGCTCCAGCTTTGCTGAATAAACCCAATTTCAATACTCCAAAGTCTCGCCGTGTACTTCTTACAATACAAATCAAGTATTTGTATACAGATTAACTTATTTAGGGGGGGGGGGCAAGTGAAGATGTTTTTTTTTCCCCATGCACATACTGCGCCCTCTGTCCACGATTTTTAGAAATATGCTATGGTTGATGTGTTTGGCTACAATTTTGTGTTTAAACCGTATCTTCAGTATTTGACAGCACAATTTCATCTCTTAACGATCCAAAAGTTGAATTTCAATACAAGCAATCCCTGCACTCTCGGTCATGATTTGCCATGTAATACAGCGTTTTGGGGCGGACGACTCTTGTGTGAGGTCAAGAGACAACTCTCCAAACTATGCTACAGTGGCTAATATTCTAGTCACTGTACCATAATAGTAAAAGAGATGGTCAAGCGCGCAGTGCATTATGGTCGTCTGAAGTTTCAGAAATTTGGGATGCTATCCCTCCAGAACAGTGCCAAGAACTAGTGGATACAATGAACGATCGTGTGAAGGGTGATGTTACCAAGTATTAAACAATACTGTCCGAACTTTTTTCTGGTGTGTAAAAGCATGTCCCAATCATTTTCTGTCATTGATATTTTTTACGATCTGTCATATTTCCTTCAGTTGTTTAGTTTTTGCGTTCAATTTTTATCTATGCATTAGTCATGTACACAATTAATTGTTGGAGTCATAACAATGAAATCAATTTTTATTTTTTATAATAAACTAGAAGAGGTACCCGGCGTTGCCCGGGATTATTACACTTGGGATGTAAACAGAACAATCTCAAAAATTAAAATAAATTTTGCAATATCTTAAAAATAAACACATGAAAATGCTTAGAATTAATACAGTAAAAATTCTTAATGAAAATTCGAAAAAAATCTTTTTAAAGGCTCACAATGGATGGACTGCTCCAATAATTTCTTACTCAGATAATCTTACTTCAGATCTACACTTGATGTTGTTGCAATTTCCACTCTTCTCTCGCTGTGTTGAAGCAAAATTTGGCCTTTCATCACTTTGGGTAGTCTAGCGGTCGCCAATTCTTCTATTTACTTGCTTCCCATTTGCTCAATACAGCACGGAGCTAAAGGTTTGCTTTCTCTGTCGTCTTTCCACTCTTTCTCAATTGTCTGCTAACTCTTCATTATCTCCAGCTACTGATCATTTTTAAAGATTTTCAAGAAATTGTTAAGTACTAAGAACTCTCTTTTCTAAGAAAAACCTGAATAACAGGAATTCTATGCATTGTTACAAATTGAAACTTATCCATATTGCATCATCATTTTATGTTCATTGTTATAATTCTTGGAAAGGATTGCTTTATCATTGCATCATCATTTTGAGCTCATTGTTATTGGTGAATTGCGTGTTGAAACCATTGTTGATACCTATTATTGCACAAACTTTTATTTGCATTGTTGGTCATGAGATATATATTGTTGGTCCGTGCAGAGTGTTTGTGAATTGCGTATTGATACCATTGTTGCAAAAACTTTGTCTTGCATTGTTGGTCATGCGATATTTCTCATTAATATGCCCTGCCATAACCATGAATATCGATTTTTTATGAATAATTATTATTATTTTTTCGAAATCTGAAGTAGACAGTGACCTTCCTCATGCTTTGAAGGTCATGTATGCGAAATTCCATCAAGATCGGAATAAAACTGTAGATTTGTATAAAAAACGTACACACAGACCCACAGACCCACCCACAGACCCACAGACGCACAGACCCACAAACATCCTTCTTTATATATATAGATAGATTTCACAAAAAATGAAACTCCTATGTAAACAAAACCCACTGCCGAACCTTTTCTTGCTTGGGGAGTATTAGAAGTAAGATCAAAAATAGCCTCTACTTCTTACCATGTCGCCATTAAACCCCAACAAATTTAGTACCATTCCGATTGTGTGATCGAGCTACGGATAGCTCCTAGTGCTGTCAAATTTAATTAAAAAACCCTGCATAGTTTCATTTTAAGAAAGAACTGTCTAAAAGAGTTTGTAGGTTTTAGATCTGCCAAAGAATGTTCCAAACTCAATAAAGAATAAGTTAATAAGTTTTTCGTTTATTTTTCCCGCCTAACAGCATTTGAATAAATAAAAAAATATTGCCAATCA
Organism: Rhysida immarginata; assembly: GCA_023313115.1. Classification (NCBI taxonomy): domain Eukaryota; kingdom Metazoa; phylum Arthropoda; class Chilopoda; order Scolopendromorpha; family Scolopendridae; genus Rhysida; species Rhysida immarginata. The sequence continues at coordinate 1,302,337 of JAHWFO010095468.1, read as the reverse complement.
AAATAAGACTATAATAAAAACATAATGAAACTTTTTCGTTTACTTAAACAGCTTTCTCATTTGAAATTACATCAATTTAAAAAGTCAATAAAAATCCATCTATTGAAAACATCCAGTAGGCCTAATAATCGCAAATATTGGAGGAGGCAGAGAGGAAAGAGAACGATTTAAAAAATTAAAAAGAGAAATACTCAGGGTTTATTTAAGGAAATTAGCAAGTGAGAGGTGAGAGCGAGAGAGAGAGAGAGAGAGAGCGAGACGCGGTATGAGTTCTGGCAAAGAACAAACTTCGTAACTCAATTTCCGCCGATTCCCGCGATGCGTCGTTTCGAGTCGACAACTTTTGAATGGTGCCGGGAGAAGTCGTTGCGGTTCTTCCGTCGATCGATCCGACCGAGCGGCTAATTAACCGGAGCTCTCCCCATCGCCAACTCCTTCCATGCCCTTGTCTTCAGCTCTCGTCTTTTCCCTTTGCTTTCACCGGGATTTCTTTCAACGTGACGTCTGAAGTTTTCAACCCGAACGGCGGATGTTCAAAAGCACAGTCCCCATAACCCACCATTCCCCCCCATTCACTCCCCTCTCCCTCCCGTGTCGTCGTCCGCTCTTTTCACGCTCTCATCGACGGACGAGATGACATTTCATCCACACTTCCTCATCGACGTTAACATATCCTTAATAGCCTTAGATATTAATGAGCGATACGCGGACAACATTGCCCTAATTTTCATCGGCTGCTATTCAATCAATGAAAATCAATTTGTAACTTTTAAAATAAAAATGTTTGCAATACATTAGCTCCTATTGTTTGCTAAGCGTTCTCGTTATGTCGACCAAAGTTTCCCACAATATCACGAGCATGAATGCATATATTACGTCACGTTTCGTTTCAAACTGCTTCATCTCCAAAAATTTATAAGTATATTAATCAATGTGAAAATGTAGAGCAACTACGAAAGGTCGTTTTAAAAGCTTTTCGTATTTCAGAAATTTTTCCAATTATAGCTACTTTACTAGTCAAATAAAATATCCTTCGACAGAATTTAGATTGCAATTCTAATCTTGTTTTTATTATTATTTATTATAATTATTTTTCTTTATTTTATTATTTATTTTTATGTTTCCGGGTCGCAGAGCTAAACTGTTTAATTTTAACCATTATTTTGGCCATGCTCCCGGATAGATAGAGATGTGTGCCTATTATAATTTTTACTTACTTTTTGATGCTCTATCCGAATCTGAAGTCAAATTCAAAAAATTCGACAAAAATTGGTAACAGAATGACCGACTTCGCGAATATAGTAACGATGCTTTTAATTAACATTGTTATGGCAATGCTATACCACGCATTCTCAACTGGTTTTATTTTTTATTTTTATTACAATTCCTTTATTGTTTATTTTTTATTTTATTTACATCTTCCAAAGAAAAAATCGGGAGTGTTCTCCCCTAGACTTTCTCGTATTCAAACGGTGTATGACAGAGCAAAAAATCTTGAAATAAGGTCCTCCTAAATTGGGCTAACATCCAAAATAAAATCAGGTTTGCTTCAAATCGGGCTTCGGCTCCGAAATATGGCCTCTTTTAAGGTATTTTAATTAACCAACAATTAAAATAACCACACTGTCTTAATTGTTAAAAGGAATAGCGAATTAAATTGTTTACCTTTGTTGCGTCACTTGCTTGTTATTAGATATTAAGTAGATATTCAGGTAAAGTACCCCTTCTGCTTATGCGTTGGGGCTGAAATTTGATTTCTAATTGCCTTTCGTCATTACAAACGCCTACACAAAATTTTATTTGTCTACCTTTATTTAAAGTCCTATTTATATGAAGAAAATCGAGGATGTGTTTAGGTAACTTACCATTTCCGATTGAGAGATTTAGTCAAAAACTTGATACAGATTTACAATTTTGATGTAAGGATCAGAGACCAGATTTCATCTATCTAGCTCGCCGCGTTTTTGAGATATCGTGAGCTATCATGTACGGAGAGAGAGACAGTCATAATTCCAAAATGTATTTTACGGACTCCGGGAAGTCTAAAAGTCGATATCCATCAAAATCCCGAAATCGAATTTTTTGACGAGAAAGTAAGAAAAAAAAAAAGAAAACAATATGCCTTCCATTTATTTTATTATTAGGTAGAAAGTAGAGGAGAAATGGAGTTACTTATTGGTTTTACCATCTGTCTGTCTCCTTCATATTGTTTGCATTTTTGACGCACGTTGAAATTCGTAATGCAGCTTGCTAAGGGCATGTGCTCTTATTTAGTTTGGTTTTGATTGGCCCGTTGAGGTTGGAATTACGGGGATGGGAGTTAGAAAGGGTTCATCTCTCTATATAATAATAATAATAATAATAGATACGGGATTTTTACAAATCTATTGTACTATCCCCTAATGACGATGAGAGAATGATTATGGAAACAAACACAAACATCCATGCCCTGGGCGGGATTCGAACCCGCGACTCGCTGGTGTCGAGAGCAGAAAGACCTGTGCCTTAACCCTCTCGGCCACCGAGCCGGCCATCTCTCTATATGGTATATAGGTATGTAAAGGAGTGAAATTTTGTATGCACATTCCTGCAGACAATTTCTACATTACTATTATGTTTGGGCCAGATATGTCCCAGTAAAATCAGATTTGTGGGAATAATGACCATGTTGTCTTTAGAACTATTCACGTTTTCATAAGGCATGGTATGTGCTATATCATTCGATCGGAAATGATGAGAAAAGAAAGTAGAATTGGTTTCCATTTTCTAAATACTACGTTCGAGAATATCAAATTTTTGATTAAAAAATTGGGGTTAAAATGTTCGGATAAAAGGGGAAAAAATAGATCAACTCAGGACTTCCTTCCTCGTGATGGATTAATTAAGAAAATTGATCTTAAAGAAGAATGGAGTTTTTTTGGTTTACCATGTCCGCTTGTCCCCTTCATATTATCTACAACCTCTGACAATTAAGTTCGGTGAATGACGTCACACCCTAATCTGTGCGAGCTTTACGCGAGTAACAATGCATGTGAATACAAGCCCAGTCATTGTTTAAGCAAGTTCAGACAGGTCACGTTTGTGCGTGCAATGGTTTAGCAGATGCTCGTTTCTTCAGTTGAAGGTGTAGCGTGCGCACGTAATTGTGGATAATGGATCAAAGAGGAACACTGCCGTAATCGTGCAACAGTTTCTGGCCAACAAAGGGGTCGTATCCATAGCTCATCCACCTTATTCACCAGCCTTGGTACCGGCAGACTTTTCCTTGTTCCCACGCCTGAAACGGGCCTTAAAGGGGCACAGATTTGCGGACATTCCAGACATTCAAGCAAATGTGACACGTGAACTTAAAGCCATCTCTAAGGAGCTTCCAGGACTTATACACCCGATCCCAAAAGTATATTGCCTTCCAGGGTGATTATTTCGAAGGAAAATAAAGTAAATAATGTGGCTCTGTTTTGCATTTTGTTGTGTGAACTCATTCACCGAACTTAATTGTCAGAGGTTGTACATTGTTTAACGTAGAAGGTTGAAAATTCGGTTTATAGCTTTCTATGTGCATGTCTTACTTCGCTATTTAGTTTGATTTCGATTGACCCACTGGCATCGGAATTACAGTGGTGGGAATTGGAGAGCTTCATCTGTCAAAATGATTTATATGCATGCATGAGTGTGAAATTCGATATGCAGATTCTTCTAGGCCAGATCTATATACTAAAGAACTTGGGTTACAGTGCGGGGTTCCAATGAGATAGGAATTGTGGGGGTCACATATCCCATTTTTACCCTCACATTTTATCCCCTTTTAAAGGGGCAAAATGCTTTGAAATCAGGATTCCACTACTTTCCTATATCCTGTTTGGTAAGATTAATTTCTTGTCGATATTGAAACGCATAGAAATTTTTACCGATACCTGCAATAAACCGTTATAACAGATTATTTATTATTTAAAAAAATAATACTTGAGAGGGTGAAATTCCATCTCGCGAGGTATGGTTTCTGGATTCCTTCCCTACGCCAACGACTCTTTTCACAAGCCTTTTTAAAAAATTGATGACGACTTCCAAAATAATACAGCCACATCGTGTATACGTTGGAAATAGCACTTTACGTTCATAGTTTCAGAGAGAACAAAAGGAAATATAAAACCATGTAACTAATTTTTTTTTATCTTCAATGCAATACAGCAGATTACGAAGTTTAGATTACGAAGCATAGTTTTCCTGAATTATTTTATCCATTCGCAGATACTCTGATAGTGCATAAATTAGGCGGGTTTTTTTTTATTTTTTATTTAGGGTAGATGCAGCGGTTCTGGCCACAGCATAGGTTTTAGCCACATGTGGCAAAAACACTTTATATTAAGCCAACCACGAACACAACCAATGAAGGAATGGCTTCTATTTACATCCTTTACAGATTGAATTATTGGAATTTGTTTGTATGTTTGTGGTTGGCTTATTATTAAGTGTTTTTGCCACATGTGGCCAAAACACTTAATAATATAACGTCTTTTGTTGCCATTTTTCCTTTTATTATTTGCGGTTCTTATTTCGCAATGAATAATTTCTCAAAAGGATTACTCAAGAATAAATTGAAATTAATTTTAATTTATAAACTCTTCCTTGTTCTAAGTTAATCTGCCTTCCTCTTTTATTTTAATACATCAAACCTGATTGCATAAACAAGGAACACTAATCGTTTGCTTGGTAATGATAGTGATACTGCGAATGCCTATTAAGCGATAATTCTACTGAATATTCAGCTATAAAACGAATTTGAATCTATCAAATGACTTAGATCCATTAAAAAATCATAAAAATTTTTCAAAAGAACGTCTATAATGCTTGACTGTCTACATTTATGCGCAGCGTTTCCGCGAAGAGAAATTTCTTTTAATACAGTAGTATGGCAATTCGCTCCATAGACGACAAGGCAAGCTCTACAATGTACGAAAAACTTTAAACAGAATTTCATCCGTATGAATACCCAAGATACACTATTGAAAAGAGGAAATTTTTATTGGCTCATTTCCAGTTAGATCTGTAATATCTGTTAGAGTAATCCTATGAGAGCCTTATAAAATCGTGTTGACATGTTCTTGAATAAGGTGTCGCGCTGTTCTATGTCACTTAAATTTCTGAACATGCATCGTCACCGTTTCTGAACTGCTACCATAAATATCTTTCAGCACCAATCGATAAATATAACATCGATCATCAAATTAAGTTTACAAGCAAACTAAGAGACTGGTAATAAACGAGAATTAATTGATAATCTATACATCAAGTATTATTTAATAGCGAAAATTCCTAATATGGAAGAGCTATATTTGGTCCTTGAAGATGTGTGTGCAAGTCTTTCTAAGCCAACGCTGATATCCAATCCATAATGGGCAAGATCCCTAATAAGAAAATTACGTTGAAACAAAAGCAAGAACTTCAGTTCCATTACTGTTATTGTCTGCTCATTTATTGATCTATGACCATTTCTCGATTCATCCTCAACTTTAGGTGACTGCTTCTGTAAAATGTTATGAATCTCTTCAAATAATTATCGATAATTTCGAAACTTAACAAAATCTTCAACATAAACATTTACTATCTAACTTCAACTTCCGATTCTCAAAAAAACAAAAAATGCTATCCCTTTTCATTATTGCGATAACAATTTTTGCAATTTTACTTAAAGTGTTCTGTGAAATTCTTATCTATTAGATAATGAAAAAAACCTATATCTAGTAGAAAAGATAATGATTATAAAGCGAGGAATGTTTATATAAGATGTTCGTAGATGCTCGTGATAATTTTTGCTGTTTTATTTTAATCTATCTTCAATAAAATCAGGAGTATACAAATCCAGGATTTACCATATTAAAAAAAAAAAAAAAAATCAACATTTAAATGTCTTCGAAGGAAGAAAAAATAAAATCGAAATATACAGCAGAAAACAGCATTTTCGAAATTCTCACTTTATCACCGACAAAACGTATATCAAGTGTATGCTGTTCATGTCTATCAAAACGCATATCGCAAGAACTTACATTTAAGCGCAACGGCACTTCTCCTTTCAATGACATAGTCATGACGCTTATAAAATGCCATACCAAATTACTTAAGGTCACGACTAAAGAGGCAAAGCAGCGATGACTGCAAATGATTATTGCTACCGTATCTTCAAGAGACCTTATCGATTTTTCAAAGAACTGATTGCCGGCGCGCATTTTGGCAGGAGTTTCGCTTCACTAAAGACAGCTGAGCTTGCTAAAGTTTCATACGAATGATGGGAGTCTAAGGTCCCGTCAGCCTAAGAATCTCCAGTAGAGTGGTCTCTTTAAAAAGGCAACAACGGACGATATCAGCTTTGTGCCTTTCCAAAGATGTTACAAATAAAAATAAGCTGGCAGCACCTTATGCATAGAATTAAATTATGAATGAGGAATGCGGGAATTTTAGAAAATCAGACATGCTCCAATAACCTGACAGCTGCTCGTTGCATAAAACAACGCGTGTGTTCGTGTCCCGTAGCTCAAAAAGCACAATCAAGACCCTTCATAGGTGGCAAAAGAATGCGAATCTGCGTCCAATTCACTTGTGACATGTAGGAGAGAAATATTTACAGAGACAATCGTCGGATTTCAGTTGTTAAAAGATTCGGAAGTTCTCTTTTATCATGGCATGATTTGGATGCATCCGCTACGTTAAAAGACGTGGTTGGCACTAGTCAACATTTTAACAGCATAAAATGGCCGAAATGTTAGTAAAATGTCCTAATCAATTCAGGAAACATATTCAAATCGTTGAATAAAAGAGTCAACAAGAACACAGATGAGAATCTTATCGAGCATCTTTTGGATATTCTAGACATGTCGCTTTATATAGCGTTTTCCACTTGGAGAAAAGAGACAGTTAACAATTCTAGTTGTCATGCAGGTCCATAAAAAGACAATACAGCATATAAAATCCAAGTGGATTCATATACATAACTCAAAATTTTAGGGGTTATTTCCGGTTAATATCCATATATCCAAAAAATCGGAAATCGGCCCAACAATTCTCACCATCTAAATATACGACTATTTTCTCAATTGAATCTTCACTCAGCAATAACAGACTTGCAGTACTGATATAAGAACACTTGATTATAAAAAGTACCAGTTATTATCGATAAACGAAGGCTGAGAAAGTAGAGAAATAAATCATTAGATGGTCAGTGAGGGTTTTAATTGTACGCCAACCTCAGCTGTTCAAATTAATGATGAAAAATAGGAAAGAAAATTCCGCAGCCTGGATTCGAACCAGGAACCTTTGGCTGGATTCGAGCCAAAGGTTCCTGATTCGAATCCAAGCTGTGGAATTTTCTTTCCTATTTTTCATCATTAAGTAGAGAAAGCTGCTCTTGATGTGGCTCTTGGTTTTATTCGACATTCGCATAATATTAAAAGTTTACTAAATCTAATTAACACAAATAATAGCAAATAAATAAATCTCCTTGTAAATAAAACAACTAAAATAAAATTATTGAAAGTCACCAATTATATGTTCTGAAGAAGTATGTGAACGGTTTGAAATACTGGATTGAAGATTTAGTTGCTGGTTGAAGTACCGCATAAATTTGATGGTCGGTGGATGATGTTCTCGATGGTGTGATTTGATGCTCTGGGAATTACTGTTTGTTGAATATTTTTGATACCATGTCCAGAATATTTGTAGTTAAACTAGTCTTGGACATAGTATCATCAAAAATTATTAAATGCATTTGAATCATCAAAATCACTACAAATCATCTAAGACTTGTTCCCCCAAAATTATTCAACCAGCAAGTAGTTCCCCCAAAAATATTTAACTATATATCTTCAATCCATTTCTTCTATCCAGTTTTTTCCCCCCATCTTTCAGGTTCAAACCTCTGCAATCCAGTTTTTCTAAACGTTCTCATACAGTCCTTCATTAGAACTTATAATTGATGACTTTTAATAATTTTATTTATAATTCTTTTATTTACAACTTTAACAATTAAAAAGAAGATTTATTTATTTAACTTAATTATTGAATAACATACCATTCCTTCTCTTTTAAAATCAATAATAAAGATGAAGTAATTTTACATTAATATTATTTAGATAAAATTTTAAGTAGATTTATCATAAACCTAAACATACATAAACCTTAATAAATCAATAAATAAATCATAATAACCTTTAATCATCTATCTTACTTTGGTAATTTTTTTATTAAATTATGTTTATAAATTTTATCAAAAGGTTTACTTTTGATACTAAATACTTTACTTATGCAAATAAGGGATTTACGTTTTTCATTGGAGAACCTGCTGGATATGGCCAATTTTCTCTTCTATCGCGAAATTTAAGCGGTTAATTGAAAACGGCAGATTGTAATATTGACTGTGAGATTTAAGCTATGGACTTTTTCAGATCATAGAGATATAGAATAACTACTATATGATTATTATTAGTATACATGTATTAGTTATTCCGTGATAGAGAGCTGTTGGTCTGGTAAGATAAACCCTGCTTTTTAGAAATCCCCATAACCAATAGTCACAGGGATTAAAATCTGGGGATCGAGAAGGCCACGCTATTGGAATATTTCGCCCAATCAATCTGTCTTCAGTAAAAACGGAAAGCAAGAAATGCTTTATTCGCTACTTTCATTTTAGGTGGCGCCGTCCTTGTGGCATTTACTTGATCTGAGCTAAGTAGGATCGAGGCTGCCGAGATTATATTCTCGAAGCCTCGGTAGAATTCACAGTGGTGTTAAACATGGCTTAATATGTCGCTAATGAAAAAAAGGAAAAAAAGTAACAAATACTGCAGTGTATATGGCTGCAAATATGAAACAAATTTTACATGCAGTAAGTTTACATTTTTTCCCAAAAAACAAAGTCATCAGAAAAAATTGGGAAATGAAACTGAAATGGGGGAAAAAGCAACAGATACTTTGTGCGTCTGCAGCAAGCACTTCAATGAACAAGATTTTTATCCGTCGCCACCATATAAGTAGAAATTGGTAATGATAATGTAAACGATAAAAATTGTTTACCTAATTTTAACATACACTAGTAACAAAACAAAATAATTTTCAAATTTTTATTTTTAAAAGTTTGTTTCATACAAAGTAGCATTGATTTTGCATAAAATATTTCGTTTTGATTATATTGTTTAATTTGAGGTCACCAATAAACAAAAAAGTAGATCGTTTATTATATGAATCTATTTTTTCATATTTCATACACTAATAACTATCCAACTAACAACTAAATTTTTTTTATATACGCCAACAATAAAACGAAAGTTTGAAACCAAGTGTTATACCCAGCAGGAGCTTGCCACACCGAACACTTGGCAAACTTATCCCTAACAAAACCAAATCGGACATTTAATATTGACTCTAGACGTGTAGTAGAAAATTTAGTTTATTAATTTATCACTTTTAATAATATGTATTTTACAGAATCATAATGAACAACTGCATTCCATTAATGATCAAAATGAAGATGGTGATAAAGAAAATATAGCAATTGATTTGTCTAAATTAACCAATCATTGAATTATTTAATGATTTTATGGATGAAAGTAATCAGGATGTTAAGATGACTTCAAGACCGCCTTAATACCAGCTGAAGCTTTCAAAAAGAAACCAAGTCAAAACATATGAAGAGCAGGCATTTTCTCTTTCGAAACTGTTGAAAACCAACAGTGCCATAAATCGTTTTACTTACTCAACCACAAGCAACAATATGTTTAGCATTCATAACTGCTTCTCCCTCCACTAAGAAACGTTTTTTTTTGCTATCAACATACTGAAAAATATCACATTGTAATATTCAAAGCATGTTCATGGTTTCTTAATTGAAGAGGCTATGACACTCGTAACTGTTCCAATGCTATCGGCGCGAGCCAGAAGATGTACCGGAAGTAGATGGCGAACGGGCAATCTATACTTCATTTATTAAATTTTTATGAATCATTTTGAATCATTTATTTAAGATAAAAAGCTTAAAATGTATAACTAGCTGTGCCTTAAAATAAACATCGATAACTTATGCTTTATATGTTGAATTCTATTGTATATCTGATTATTTAAAGCATACTTCGATGTTTCGCCATCTGGTGGACAAAATAATAGCGGGATCACGTTTAAACGGGAGTGTCATAACCTCTTCAATTAAGAAACCACGGCATGTTGATGGAAAACGGATTGTGACGTGATCCTACCATGGAGTTTTTATTACTCCATGGATCCTACTTTCGCCGCTAGTTTTCAAAAATAGCAGCGCCCTCTATATTCACTGAAAGTAGCGATTAGGAAAGGTTGTGTGTGGCGGCGCGCCATCATGTTGGAATGTTAGCTTTCCCAATAAGCCTCGTTGCCTGGTGTAGAAAAAAACTACTTAAAGCAATTATGATCGAAAACATTTCTGCATTAAGCAATATGAACATGTTAAAATATCATTATAATCTGTTCATAAATAAAACCGTTATCAGCTCTCAAATTGAATAAGTTTTTCTTTTTCGGGCCACCCTATATTTCTAACAATCCACTTTTTATCTAAATTAATAAGATAAATTAGATAGATTTATTCAAAATTGAATAGATAAAAAATTTAATTAAATAACCTTAAATAAAGCTATACAAAATTTGCTTGAGAAAAATTTTCCAAAATGGGTATTCTTGATGAGATACTCAGGGGTATTTTTGTTAAAATTGTAAATTTTAGGGCTTATTTTAGGATTTTTTAGGTTGATGGTTTAGGTTTTTAAAACCAGAATTTAAAGGAAGTAAAATCCAAATGGAAAAATGAAGCTTTTAAAACTTCTAAAAGTCTCATTAATTACCATAAATTCTTAATTTTTAACCTCATGAGTTCTAAAGCTATAATCCCCGTTGACTATTTATTTTAAATAAAGAAAAATGCACAGCTTTCCACGTTGGATCCTAAATTGTCACAGCTTACCATTAACTTCTTAAAAGCTTCACAGTGTGTAATTTAATCAGGTAGTTAAACTCCTTCAGAATTAGCCGTAACTTAATTCCACAGTAATGTTGTTAACCTAAGCAGACGAACAGCTCTTGATTATAGATTAAGTCAGCAACTTTTGATTCGTAATCCCCAAGTGAACTCGTTTCTTTTCTGTCTTGTTGTAGTCTGCACTTAACTGGTTGGTCTAAGCATGCAACTGCTTTCTCCATCGATTTTTTACGATTGATTCGAGAATGTATTTATCTAAAAAAAAAGTATTAGCCTTACAAGTAACATTTGTATCTATATTTTTCTATATATTTGTTAGAATAGATTTATAATAAAAAATACATTGTTGATCTTATTCTACCGCATAAATATAATTAATATGATATAAAAAAGGAAGTGGACAGTGCTCTGCTACAGACGGAACGGGCGCTAGTAGTGTGTCTCGGCAGTCAGTATAAAGAATAATAGTTGATCAAAATAGATAAGAAAAAGAGGTATAATATTAAAAAAATAATTAATGTTAAACAAAGATTGATCTATAGATTTAAGCTTTATAAGGAAATCAGATAAATTTGAAGAGGACTTCGTATGCTTTAATTTATGAGCATGGAGTGGTTGAATTCCCATTCAACTGCAGACACAAAAATCTCTAAGCTATAGTCGACGAGTTCAAATAGTCACTCGCTAATATTCAACTCATTAATTTCCTGAGAGTGACGTGTTAGACGAGCAGTTATAATGAATATGCTTTTCACCGCAGACTGGCAACCTTTCTTATAAACCATAAGACTTTTATGTGTTCACGAAAAACCTTGCGAAAGTATGAAATCCACTAGCTCACGTTACCACAGCAATGAAGGGAGACCAACGTCTATTTCGAGGCCCTTCGTCCTCGGCATGCGATTCCAAGCAGTCATTTCGTGTTGGTTTTAATAGCGGCCGAACTTCGCTTCATTGTACTTCTCACGTTCCACGAAACTCATCGAAAAAAATAAAAAACAATGTTGCAAACTCCAAACAACAATCTTCTTTAAATGAATGTAGACAATTCTATGTTCATATTATTTTTCCATACAATAATTCTTATTTAAACGTTTATCCATTATTTCTCAGCACTCCCTTTAATTGATTTCTCTTTTCCCAGAGACAAAAAACATTACGTCAACAGCACAACCTGTAAAGCTTTCTTCTATTCCGTACAATAAAACAGAATGTGACACAGAAAAGAAAATTATAAAAACACGCACACTTTGGAAATGATAGATCTTTTTTCTAGAATCCTCATTAAATGTCAAGTTCCCCAATCATATGAAAACATAAGAATTAAGACAGCAGCTCCACCTATGCACGTTTCTATAATCAGTACCCCTACAGGGCTTTTAAATATTACCTATACAATATATGGCACTCTTAGACTATTCACAGCGCATACATATAATCATGCAAAATTTCATGTTAGTTTTATTTATTTATTTATTTATTTATTGTAGAAAAGGATTCCATTGAATAAAAAACTGAACAGAAAAAAAATGAATATAAGAATAGACCAGTTAGTCATCAAGTTGATCTTTCTTGATATAATGTTCATATAAATGAGAGTGAAAACAAGTCAGCCTGTTAACTTAACTAATTATAATAATAGTTTGATGAGTAGGTTAAAGACTAAACGACTCTCTACTATAAGTAACACTTACCATACATGGATGGCATTTTATGAAAATTGTTTATTCAGGAAAGTAGATAATCTTACAGGGATCATAATCTTGAGTTATTAGGTAGATCTATGGTGATCTGAGTAGTTAAACCATGGATAGACAAAATGGGGTGGATGGTAAGCCATGGCGAATTCCTATTTGAGAAACTGAAGCTGTTCTAATAGCAATGAAAGCAGTCCTTATTACTTGGTTGTATGCCACCTTTATGCGACATAAATTGATGTTTGATGTACTAGCCATATAACTATTTTATAAAAGATGGCTGAAACAACTTTAGACATAAAATTCCAGAACTTTAATAGTTTTAATATCTATGACAGATTTTGAGATGATTATCTTATCTTATTTAATTTAGTTTTATTCAAAGTTACGCCTCGTTTTGAATACGAGCCTTCCAAGTGTTTTTATAGCCTATACATTTTTGAAATTTCGCTTTCGCTTTGAATTTAATTTTAAGATGCAATGTAAAATAAAATTTAAGAGCAAAAGACATCCATAATGGCAAGACCAAAAGCAGTTTTACTATGGGTTAATAATTAAAATAAGTTTAAATGTTGCATCACAAAATAAATAACGCAAACTTTTAACACAATATTAATTTTTATACTTCTTAAATGTGTCCAAATTTGAATTCTACTCTAAGCAAATTAGACATTTTCTTAAATCCAAATCAAGCTGTTACGTTAGAGTCTGTTCTATTTTACATGTAAATAGTGAGATTAGGGAGTTAGGGATATAAAGAATTATTTGTAGCCAGCCAATAATAGAAAGTAACCAAAATGAGGGGTGGGGGGTGAAAGCCATCTCCTTAAGGTATTGCTGTTGACGTTCGGAGGACTTAGAAGCAGACCTTAACGGTAAAGGTGAATTTGAAGTTTCACAGTAAGGTCAAAGCACAAAGGGAGACTTGATTTATAGGTGCATGTTTCACAAATTATAGTTTAAATAAGCAAATTTGTGGAACGTAAAATATTCCAGGTCGACTATGTTCTAAGTCTCCGAAGATCTTCATAAGGTGCTTTAGCTTTTTAAATTCATATAAATGCAATTAATTTCATTTTCCATAAATAACAAAAGCGGTTTTTGATGCTAAGAGATTTTTTTTAAACATGTATAGAAATGTGTTGTTTATTCTTGTAAATGTGCAACTTGCTGTTAAAAAAAAAAAACAAGAAAAAAAAAAAGAAAAATCCTCTCCCACGGCGTATTATGCAGCGGTGAAGCCAGAAAGAAAAACATTATCTCGTTGTTCCATAATTAAAACGCAGAACGGAAAGGTGGAACGGGGCGACAAACGCCAGGTAGAGAACCAACGTCGTCGCCGCCGATCGATAAACCGAGCCCGGGCAGCACGTACGCGGATACTTTGACAGAATAAAGAATTCCTTCTGTACTTCCAAAAAGAACTGGCCTGTAATGCGCATGCGTCAGCCGACATTCATGAACAGCGGAAAGAGAAAATTTCTTTGAGATCAATTGTCAACGCAGAGCCAGCAGAGCCGGTAGATGCAAACAAAAAAGAAATCCGAATTTCGGTTGAAAACGGACGGGAAAAGAAAAAAAAAAAAACTGCTAACAAAAAATAAAAACTTCACAACACTTGAAACGATAAACGATGCCTAAAAGACAGTCAACTCGCACTTTTGTATTAATCAATACGTGTTATAACAGAGCAAGCGCTACAGTTTTCAGTCCTCTCTGTAATAACCACAACGAATAATCAAGCGGCTCATTAAATTAAGAAAATCAATGCAATCCAACCCAAGGCTTTCGGCAATTTAATTAATAACAACAAAGGGCTAAATCCCAGCTAAGCAACGGCCAAACAATGCCGCTTTACGTGTATTTCCAACCGTGTTATGCAGCGTTCGATGATGCTGAACATATTGGTTTACTTAAGCGTTTCATAAACAGATGCAAAATTTCCGGAAAATATTACTCTTATGCGTCGCACTCCTTTTCTACCTTTTGAATGGAAGAAGAAAATGTATTTTTGCAGAAGAACCGTTTAAATATTCATCTTCATGCACTTCCCTAACCTTAAATAACAATACTCAGACGAATGAAGTTGCAAGTGAAAAGTAAATATAAAACTTTGAAAAGATTTAAATAAAGCAATACAATTGTATAGCATCAATTAATAATTTTTATTTGTTATCATAACGGCCCCTTTTCGGCTGATATAAACTTTAAAATTTTATTCAAAATTTTTGCGCAAGTGTAATAAAGAATATGTTACTCGAAACATTAAGAACTTGAGAAGCTTGAAAATTAGCGCTTTTTTTCAATCCTTCTGCGCTGTATTTTATTGGAGAGAATACGCGGATGATCACGTTTAAGGATCTTACCGCGATCTTGTCTCCGACAGCACATTGGATCTCGTATACGATTTGTGCTGCCCTGCAATGCACGATTTCGAAGTTCACCGTGGGACAAGCGGTACGAACGATGTCACTGGAGGAAAATAATGGAGCACAGTATGTTTTACCATGCGAGATTACAATTAATTTCATTAATTCAGAAGTCGACATTGTAATTTCTATGTATGCTATTCCACTATCAACATCTTCATCGTTCACTTTTAATAAACGTCTCTGACCATAGAGATTACCTTTGATATTCAAAATATTACTTTGAATCTTCCCTTATACTCCGGCCGTTATAACAACTTTAAGTTTTCCGATATTCGAAATTATCTGGCGAGTTTAATAAATAGAATAAAAGAATTTATTCATGCACTTGTTCACTTTTAATTCACATTTCGACTACTATACAGTCTTCTTTCAGCATACATCTCATGACGATATTCATTAGATCTGAGATCTTTATGTCAAATATCAAATCAAAAGATTTAAATTTTAAATCACCTTTCGGAACCGAATACAATGCAATGAAAACTTAAATGCTAATGAATTAGTTAAACATACAAGCCTTCCGGAAGTCTTGCAGCAGGTTTTAGCAGAAACAATACAAAATTGTTTTAAACATGGCGGGTTTTCGAGAACTAAAATTGAAATCGACCTTATTGCTGAACTTCCTGAATAATCTGAAAACATCACGGCAAATGAATTCGAAAAGTGGATAACAATTGATGAGATTATACGCTTCGCAGCTAACTAAAGAGGAAATTTGTGATATTGTAACATCCAAAGAACGAGTTGAAGCCCAAAGCACTTAACTATTTTGCGAAAAGGAGTTCATCATTTCGTGGAAGACTTTCAGTGGCATTAGGAATATGAAAAGAAAATTGATACTCTATTAAGGGAAACCAATAGTCAATCAACAATACACGATTTTTTTCATGTAATTCTTCATACCGTTTCATAGTGTATTAGTCTGTATTATGCCTGTAGTAGGGCAGATGTACCAGTAATTGACAGTGCACCAGTAATTGACAATTCACGATTTAAAGGCTTGTAATAAAGTAACAAGGCAAGAACAGGGATTGGTGTTGACACCTCGTATTAAACAATGTATTAGGCTTCCTAGAACAGCAAAAAATTAGGAACTTTGCTCCCAATTATGGCCACAAACACAAGGTGATTGTTCAATGCCTTACTGAGTCAAAAAAACCTTGTAATGAACCACCACGGGTGTGTTTGATTACTTGAATTTATTTCATGAATGTCATGCAATATTTATTATTAATTTTACGTGAACCTTTTTGTGTGATCAGTGGACAATACTTCTAGTAGTAACAGAATCTCAGATGATCAATGACTGTTTTAACCCACCGTCAACTACTAGAACCCAGATATGTAGTGTCACTAGTAATTGACATGACCTGTCAATTATTGATAATTTCTGTGTTTAAAAAAAAGACCAAAAATATATTAATGTGATATAGAATGTAGGGTAATAATAAAGGAAACATGATGGTTTTAAGTGTACCTTTCTTAATTTCCAGTAAGTGGCCTAGCTTGTCAATTACAGGAACCTGACTGTCAATTTCTAGTTACCCACTTTGACATATCTTCTAGGCCCTATTCGCTGATTCTTTTTGTTGGTCCTGAATCTTGTCAGAGTGATGATCAACAGATACCCCAGGACAAGTTATCTTCCAAGAAGAAAACTACTACTGGTTTTCTGTTTACTATGATAAGAAGTAGCATAGGATAAACTGGATGAATTTTGCAAGTAGGAAAACAATCGTCAAAAATCAAGTTTTTCTACAACAATTTATTGGCCAAGATCTGATGATATTGCACTATTGGAAAACACCATTTTCTATGGTCCTTGCACTCTACATGGGAGTCAGCCCTGGAATTATACATAAGCAGACTAAGCACGTGCTTAGGGCCCCGTTAGACTCTGTGAATAGGGGCCCCCGAATCCTCAGAAAAACAGGATTTATACTGAGAAAGGTGTGTAGGGCTTAGGGCCCCTAAAGGTATTAGTCTGGCCCTGAAGGGAGTGGACTGATTTTATTTATTATTTCAAAGAAAAAAAGATAAATGATCTATATGAACAACATAAGTTTTAAAAAGCAGTAAAGTTTTAGTTAATGTTAAATACTTTACATATTCTTAAAAATACTTGATTTCCTCAGCTACTTTTCAATGTTGTCAATTTTTGTTGTAAAAATATATAATAAAAACGTGTAATTTAAAATAGTGTCAATTACTGGTGAAACTGCCTGTCAACTTCTGGTGCATTAACTGCCAACTACTGGTGATTCATGCATTAGTTAGGAAAAAATTTAATAACTTAATAGCTTTTAAAGAAATAATAATTGTTCAGAGACTGGCACGTTCTGCAGTATATTTACAATTTAATGGTATAACAAGAAAAGTTTCAAAATGCAATTTGACTTACGTACACAATTTCGTTTCAAAGTAATGTCTTAAACTGTCAATTACTGGTACATCTACCCTACGTAATAACGACTCTATAGTGTTGTAAAATTTCAACAAAGTCTCTTTATTTCAATTTTGTCTATTGTTATCAATCGGTTATTGTTATAGGTTATGGCTTGGTTCCAATACGACTATAATAAGCGCCGCCCACTGTATTGACTTAAACAGGCTACGTGGAAGAAATATTTAACTGTTTCTTAGATGTTATCTCTTGTTTAGTACACAATATAACAATAAATGCACTATTCACAGGAAGAGCATGTACAGTCTCTCCCAAGAACGGCAATAGGATTTCTGTTTAATAGAGTTTAAGTAATTTAATTTAAATGAATTTTAAAACCTAACTGATTTTATCCAAATTAGATCATATCGAAATTCAAACAAGGACGAATTCAAATTTCGTAAAAAGCTAGAACCTTCACAAGAGTCCGTGATTGCTATTCAGGCGGGTGCTTGAAATAAATAAAATTTCGTCTCCGTCCAGAAAGAATAAAATAAAAATAAAATTTTATTCGCAAGAGAAATATAATAATGGAAATGGAAGTGGAACCATAGGGGAAAGTATGGAAGCAGGCATGCTAGGCGGGTAGTGTGAAAAGGCATTGGCTATTGTCGTCTCGTGCCGTCGCGTTCACTCGGACCGACATCGTATGTCCCCGTGGGACAGAATTCATAACGATGTCACGTGACACCGCCGTCAAGAACGCAGCAAACAACAACTGAGTGACACTTTGACGACATGCGCCGCCAACATCCACCGTCATCCCTCGGATTGAAGGCAACGAGACGGAAACGCGCAAGGAACCAGACACGCTCACCACCCACGAAATCCATCAGGCCAAGGAAAAAAAACAAACAAAAAGCAAAGAAAAAAAAGAAAAGAATGCAGACAACACTAAGATTATATTTCTAAAAACTGTGTATCGTGTATACAACTAAAATAGAATGGAGAATGTAATTAATTTTCTCCCTCCATCGGAATATTTATGTTCTTGAGGGCTTTTAGTGTGACAAATTTCCTTGACTTTCAAAATGAAGCTAATCTTTCAGTTTCATAAATTATTCAACTACTTCAAGGTGAGGGAGTAAAATGAAGAGAAGAGGGAGGGAGGGAAGCTTCTGAATTCAGCGTCAGCGGCGGCCGCAATTTCTTTTATTCTGCTAATGACGGCCGGAAATTGAGAAGAGTGTATACATGGAGAGCGCTCGTTTATCAAAAGGAGCAATTTTTTTCTTCTGCCTTAAGTGAAAACCAAACTCAAAAGAAAAGTAGAGGTTATATTAATACACAAGGGAAGCAAGTGTTGTCATTTTTTTTACCACACTTTTAATGTCGACATGGCTTTTATGAAAGTCAATTTCAAAAAATTTTCAAATGACAAGATAACTTTTCTCATTTATACACTAAACTTTTATATTAATTTTTTACGTGTCAACTATTGATGCATCCAAACTCTGAGAAAACCACCTATAAAAAATCCTTGCAGAAAGATGCAGGAAAAGTTCTACGGAGAAATCAATCATACGTTTCATATATCAATATAGCTCCCCTTATTTAGAACACTCTTTTAATCCAAGAATCGAGAGAAAGCATTTGTGGGAAATGAAATGAATACGCGTGTAATTACTATAACCATCTGCAGTAAACAATCTTCTACGCTCATTCATGAAAATATGTCACGGATCCAACCAACTAACCGAGAAATGCTGAAACAAGACACCACTGTTCTTAGAATTATTTACGCCGTAGAAATTCTAGTTCCATCTAAACTTCAATTGTGTTCACACAAAAACTAAATATATCCAACACGGCAATATCGAGTGAACAAAACGAGAATTACAAGACATCAAGAATACAAAGAAAAACAGCAAATAAACAATACAGAGTAATTGCAAAACAGAAAGCACAAACAGAAGACAGTAACAATGACGAGGGAATTAATTAAATAACTCAATGGCATCAGGATTCTCACTGTATAGGTTTTGAATTCTGCATCCCGACGAGATCCCTCGTCGAGTTAATAGGAAGCCAAAGCTTCATCCACGGGTTTCCTCGTAGTATGGGATGATACTCTGATGAAAACGGATTTGAGAAGGTTCGGAGAATCCACCTTCTCTACGAAAACATTCTTAAGAAAGGCAAGATCAGTCTTTATTCCAATGCCTGGAAGTGCGTACAGATCTAAGGTATATCAAAATTTGGGAATTTCTGCTTCAGAGGCCAGAGGAAGACATTTTGCGCCCTCCCAGTTTACAAGACTGCAGATTTGAATTCCCATTCCATAAAACAAAATAATATGACAGAAAGGGTAAAAATTACATTTCGATAGGGCACCGAAAATCAGCGTCATTGCACAGAATGGTACCAAGGGTTCTGTAAGCCTTCAGACGAACAGAGTCAATGTGGGAATTAAAGTATGTTGTCAATGATTACGCCAAGATCACAGAGACAGAGCTTGGCGACCTACTCATTTCCACAAATAGAGTAGGAAAACTCAATAAACTTCGTCTTTTTGTCACAGTAAGAACAGAGCATTTATTTGGATTAATTGCCAGATCTTTCTGCTCACATCAATAACATAATCTAATGTTACCAAAAAGTTTCACATCGTCGCCATACATCAATACATGGGAGTTTCTGATCAATTTTCATCTGAAACTTAGCAGAACACATAAAATTACTACACAATATGTTCATTTCCCACTAATACACCTTAGGAACTGCAATCTCGGGCCAAAACCCAAAATTTGCCAATCTCTTAATTTCAGAATTAATGACAAGTTCGGAATTTCGGGATATTGAATTTAATACTTTAAAACTGCATAGCCCGTGTATTTCTAACAAAAACTGAATAACGATTAAAAGTGTTAATAAATATGACAATGTAACCTAAATTAAAGCATATACCACAATAACTAATTGAAAAAGGAAAATGGAGTGATGATAAACCTATTGTTGGTAACTGCTTGCTGGTCAACAGACTTATTAATCCTTGAAACTGAATTGAAATTTATTACCTCTAAAGTATAACTATTTAGCAGTGATATACAATGTTGTCTTAAAGAAATAAGAAACAAATTATCTGGGGTAATACATCTGCTTTGGAATGGATTAAAAGTTAAAATGAAAATTATTCTTATTTATTTTATAATTGTTTCATTTACAATTGTTTCATCTACTACGAAAATGAAAAAGTTTATAACGAATGTCTAAACAAAAAGAACGATCAGAGTATTAATAAAAATGAACTTGAAGCTGCTCAAGAATTGCAAAATGAGATAGTTCTGAATCCACGTCCCAGAATTAAGAATACCAATGTTATTAATAACAATTACAAACTTTAATAAGATTTGATTTGCTACGCAATAAGATGAGTTATGTAAGATTTGTTATGAATCTAACAGGATTACATAATCCAGTTAAATTGTAACATTTTTCTAATCAATCTTTAAAATATTTCATTACAAAATACCAACTTGCGGAAAACTTGAGATTGCACATGGTCATATGCTCCGGTATTGTTTGAAGTTCTTCAACAGAGCCCCAAAATCCTTTGCTTATACAGGTATTTTTTTTTTATTTTTCATTTAGAGGTGTCTGCAGTATTTGTAATGGAGTTCTGCTCAATATCATAAACGAATTAATTGAAATAGTAATTTCAATTTAAAACCCTTTGCTTGTTTCAAATTAATATGTCCCTTTTGGTTTTCAAAATCTATTTCAACGTATAAAACTTGACTAAATAAATAAGAAGTGCGAATCGTTTGCTTAATAATGGCGGATATAGTAGCAATAATTCTACCAAAAGTTCAGGTTTAAACCTCTTTTTGAACCTGTCAAATTACGAATTTTACCCATTAAAAATAATAAAACATTTCCTTAGAATCTCTAATGCGTAGCCTCCTGCGCTGCTGCGTTTCCGTTGTTGAGAAATAAATTATATACTTCCGATGACTGTCGGGCAGTTCGCCATAGTCAACAAGGCCAGCAGCTCTGCAAAATACGACTCAGACCCCAATTTGCAATTAGAAGTTTACACTGTTTGGCAAGAGAAAAAAACGTTGCTGTGTTTTCAATCAAATTGCTGATATCTGGCGAAAGGCCTTTGAAAATCGTATTTCCATGTGCACAAATGAAATTACTGGGCATGACGCGCTAATCTAAACTCATCTAATTGCAGTTTTTAATCCATCAGCATTTCTTATTGAATAGAATTTAGGATTTTAATTAAACTAAAATTTAAAAATCAAACAGCAGGAGTAAATACGGTAGGATACTCTAACTCGAGATTTCAGTGGATGTTACCGGTGTTCCGTGAACTAATTATAAAAGTTTTTCACGGAAATCTATAGTTTCTCTTCAACGTGGCTTTCTTATATTTATATGCATGTTATTGATTTTGGTTTTCCGCAATTATTTAATAATCAAAAGTATTCCACCTTCGAAAATGTTAAGAATCAATCCTCTAATTGGTAAGCCTGAGATCAACTATTTAAAATCTTAATGTTTTGTTAGCCTTGAAAATATCAGATATGCAAGAAAAACTTATTCATTAATAAACTATTCGATTCCCAAAAACATTTCAAAATACAATGTACAATAATATATAAAATCTTATTTAAAAAAATCGTAGGCTGTTTGTGCTGAACCATTATGAAAAGTCATGTACGAGTTTATTATTGCCAAGTTCTGATGTTCGGAGGACCAAACAACAAATGACATAGTCGTAAGTGTTTCTACGACGTAAAGCTAGTCATTTTATTAGTAATTGGAAACAAACCATATGGCCACAAGAGTACCATATGATGTTGACGCTAATTGTATTTATCTTTATGAATGTTAACAAAAAAAGGCGTGGAAGGGAAAATGGTTTTTGTCACTCAAATATCGAAAATCAACCTTAAAGTTAGCACCCATCGAGAGTTCTCATTCTCTTCTCCATCCGCCGTCTCCCTCTCTCTTTAAAATGTCGGACGCATGCCTCCAGAAGCAATTGCCATCCGTACCCAGTTTCTTAATTCCTAAAGGTCGTGGGCGTTTTGTTCACGCACTTTTATCGCTGACATAACCTTACAAGAAGGGAGGGTCTCCAAGAAGCAGAATTATAGCCAAAGGAGACAGAAGGTCAAGCGATCGCACCTACCATTTTCTCCAAGTACCCAATTACTGTGAAATCCACCAACCTGTAGAGTTCACTCATAACGACCAGAGGATTACGTAGTGAAAGTGGAAAAAATAAATAAATAAAATTGATCCGTGAGCTGATGATCAATTAGTTTTCCTGAAAAAAATTCCGATAAGAGTATTAAATCCATTCGATTCTACTGCAGAGTAGTACTGTTTTTGTTGAGTTAGAAATTGCTATCGATTGCCCGTCGAACAGCAAACAATGAAAATGGCATTTAAACGGAAAGAAAAACTGCCAGGAAAGGAGGTTATCGCCAATGCTCAAAGCTATTTTATCGATCTCTAAAAAGAACAAATCAGAAATTGCAACAAAATTTTTTTAAAATATGAAAATTTTTTAAAAAATTAAAATGAAAATAAGACAATTTCAAGATTAGAAATATTATGAAAGCAAAAATGTTTTGTTGGAGTTGATATATCGTTTCCGGTGTTTCAATGAAATACATCACTCAATGCTCTTTGTATCGCAGATATTCACATTCCATCTGTGAGCAAAATTTCTTCCTTACAGTTATTGGACAACAGCAGACTTCCACTAATAAATATGTATTATTCATTGGACATATTTCTTAATCATCAGATGAATGTTTTCGAACATCATTTCGGGCTCGAAAAGTTGGTTCTGATGAATAGTATTGTTATATCCAATGAATAACATCTAGTACAGTGTTATGCTCTTGTTAACATCTAGCAATCTCTTCCAAGACTGATTTTATTTGTTATCATATTAATGTCAGTGTTTTAAATAATATTGAATGGTTTATTTCACTGGAAGAGAAGACTAAGGAAGAAAATGAAGAGGAGAAAAATAACGATCGTGTAATTTGGAGAAATGAACTTTTTGTTTTCGTATTTTCTATTTCTTGAGATTTTCAATCATCTTAATTGCAACAAAAAATTCTAAAGAGAACCTGTTTCCACTCTCCGATCCCATTACATAACTTCTTCCAACCCAATAATTGAATTGCCTATCTTTTTACAAATTATTCAGCTGAAGCCAACAATCATTGCATCAAATTGCAATTTTTTGATCAGTTTGATGTAATTCTATTCGATTCCATTTAAAAAAAATTCAAATGTTTATTTCTGTTATTAGCTGCATATTTTTTGCTTTTAACTGTAGTTTATAATAATGTAATTTCCATTTTCTTAACGCTAAACTTGCATTATTAAAATTCCATTTCTTATTGAACTAATCTTATTGACAGTCAATATGGATTTAGGAAAAATGAAAATAAAGAATAATGTTTGGTTCAAATCAGCTTATGATCAATATAAAACGGTACTTCGTTTATCAGCTTTTGATATGGATGCATTTGATATACAAGGTCATTCATAAGTCCGTGAATAGGAGGTAGTAGTAGTAGCAAACATGGCGTTCCGGGTTGAACGCAAAGGAAAAGAAGATGCTGCGTTAATTGTATGACCTCCCCGATTCAGATTTAACCCCAAGTGACTTCTTCATGTTGGGGTTTGGGAAAGGCACTGTCTTTGTGCCTCCATTCCCTAGTAAACTACTGGATCTTCGCAAGCATATCACCGCGATGGCTACTATTACCTCCCAGCGACAAATTGTAGCAAATATGAGCGCGGGATATTTTTTTTTTTTTAATTTGAAGAATTTACCTTTCTACTGCCGTAAGATATACTATGATCCGTTTACTTGTTATGAATTTTTGAAATGTTTCACAGGCTTATGAATAACCCTGTATTGTTGGCTAAACTTGAGCATTATGGCGTGCCGGGGAATCTGCTGCATTGGTTAACAAGTTATTTGAGTCACAGATTTTGCTACACATTTATTGGTGGAATGATATCTGATTCTGCTGAAAATAAGTTGGGAGTACCCCAAGGCTCGATAATGGGTCTTTCACTTTTTCTTGTCATAGTAAATGATCTGCCATTAATAAGCCCCAAATCCCTTC
Organism: Rhysida immarginata; assembly: GCA_023313115.1. NCBI lineage: Eukaryota > Metazoa > Arthropoda > Chilopoda > Scolopendromorpha > Scolopendridae > Rhysida > Rhysida immarginata. The sequence goes on along the minus strand of JAHWFO010095468.1, from coordinate 1,277,660 downwards.
AGCTCTCTTTGCCGACGATATGGTGTAATGGTTTCCTTCCAATCACCTGAGTGTGTGTTTTTTGAAAGGCGAATTTACTTAAATGATCTTGGGTGGACAAAAATAGATTAATTGTTAATGTTACAAACAAACTAATGATGTTTTGTGGAAGAAGATCCCTTGACAGACCCTGATTTACGACACGACAATGTTAAGATTGACTCTACAGCGCATTCGAAATTGTTAAGAGTCATCATCCAAAATGACTTAAAATGGGACCTTCATGTGAATCATGTTGCCACAAGATTAACTAAAATAATTTTTATTCTTTGAGACTTCAGCCTTATCTTTCAATCAAACATCTGAGGACAGTTCACTGCGTCTATTTTCAGAGTATCATTATCTACTGCTCTGTTTCCTCGCAACAACTTATTTATATATCTGTAACAACAGTGAGGGAAAACCCCGCCAGATAATCCGGAGGGGAAAGCCCCATGTTGTCCCCCTACAGGCAAAATGCCCAAAAACGGGGTTAATGAAAATCACATTAGCAACAAGTGAAAAAAAAAAGAAAATCAAAAATAAAGACGTACACATAGTTATGAAATTAAAAAACTCAGAAATCAAAGATGTGGAACTAGATAAAAAAAAAAAATAAAAAAAAAAATAAAAAATCAAAGATATTTTTCATATACAGTAAAAATAAATTAATATTTTTAAGCTTAAAGATTTTTTAATTCATCTTATAATTTTCAACCAGAAGCCCATTATATCTTCCACGTTCAATTATATATAATTAACAAAATTAATTAAATTGAAATTAAGTCCTGTAATTTTATCAACTGTCTTATTTTTAATTCAAAGAACAAGCGAGATGGTGTACTGAATAGCATAATAGACGCCGCTAATGATGAAAAGAACAGACACAAGTGCTTTTGATTGTTGCAACCATACTTAAGATTTCTTTTTCCCACAGGGATAAATGTTTGGATTTGTTCTCATTAGAAATGTTAGTTTCTCTTGCAAGCACTGGGACTACATGAGAGCGTTTCCTCTCTCATTAAAATATATCTTTAATCAGAAGCCTCTCTTATTTAGGATTTGCACACGTTGAGCCAAAGAGCTAAGACAACAACAAAGCAGGGCTTTTCGTTTCAACATTGGGAAAAGAAAGGAAATGTTTCAGCGGTAGAGTTTACCGAATCCGTATGAGTGCCCCTTGATTTGGCCTCATATGATTAGTGCCGTGCGATTCTGATTAGCTCCAAAGACCACGATAATCTCCTCTTGGGGGTTATTTTCCCATCATATTTCATAAAAGCCCATTCTGTAGTCTGATTCGCATATACATATATCTTGTTCGCACGGCGAATTCGTCAACTCTTTTTCATTCGGTTAGACGATCTAAATCACATTTATCAGTTTATGTTTTTATTCTTATTAAATTTACATCAATTAATCAAAATAGAATATATACGACGTAAGAATAAAAAAAACTTTTTTAATTATTTTGATGTAACCAATACGTCTGATAAAAGAGTATGAAAAATTTAAAGGCCCTGTTACTTTCACGTCTACGAACCGCCGGAACTTTCTCCTTCGATAATTCCTTCAATACTGACAATTTATTGGTTGGTTGGCTCCGTATAACGTCTCACTTTTCCACCCGAGGCTAATTGCAATGATCACGAGAAGAAGGATATAAAACGAGATGACAATGATAAAATGACACAGTAAAAGTCAGAATTCGAACCCACAACCCTTCAGGCACTCAGAGTAAATGTACAATTCGGCTATTGAAGAAAGCAATAAACTCTGTCGAAGAGCCGTAAATTCAATTTCTCCATTTTTCAATTTTCAAATAATAATGTTGTAGAATCCCAATTCCTTTAGATCTCTAACTTAAAAAAGTTTTGACGCATAAGACCTTCCAGTTATATGTACTCGATAGTGTAAAAAGATAAAAGGAAAGTGTAGAATTAGAGCGTCTAAAGGAATGGATGGTTATTTTTGAGAAATTACTGGCTAACTATTTTTTTGTACTTTAATTAAAAAAAAGCAGCTTTTTTTAAGAAAAAATTAAATGAACAAAATCATTAAATCAATAAATATCAATTAATAACGAAGGAAGGAAACAGCATGGTGAAAAAAAAACCCCAAAAAAAAACGAAACCTTGGCACGAGCCCAGCAAAAAATTACTATCATAGCGCAATCGATTTATTAATTAATGAAAGCTAGAGAAAAAAAATGGATAAAACCTTTCAGAAACCAATAACACATTCATAACACGATCACATCGCTCAGCAAAAGGCTGTTAAATATTAATATACATTTTTAAATTTTGAAATCTCGTTAATTTTAATGGAGTTTTCTCGTTCAATAGATTGTGGATTGGGAGGAGGATAGAAAAAACTCTCATTATTGGCTTTAAACTCAATGAAGTTACCAACTGCTCAACCAACTTCCTATCATCCCCTAATCTCATTAGGTAAATGAAGAGTCCAACAATTTCCAAGAGGCAAACGTTATAAGGGGCTTAAAGCAAATCCAACTTAAATATTTACACAGCACAAACCGAAATACTTTTAGCAAAAACCACTTCCCAGCACAAACAAAAGGATTGAACTTTATCAATCTTATCGGTTGATCTTCGAAATCAAAACAAAATGCTTTCAGGTAAACGTTGTCGTGAAAAAAAAAACTCATGTTGAAGTAAAATAACCAACACCAAAAAAATGAATTTATCGATAAACACGGACAACTGATAAGTAAGTCTTTTATTTGAGAAAAACCCATTCTCAGGATAGAAAGTAAAATCTTAAATGGGTAAAGTTTATCCGTTCAAAGTAAAAGGCGATTTCTATTAAACTATACAGCATTTAATATACAAGGTAATTCTAAATGACTAAAACTACTATATCAATGAATATGGAAAATTCTGTGCTTGTGGTCTACTGTGACATGCTGGAGCCGTCTTTCATCCAGCAATAACATGAAGACTCGAGGGACTACCTAATCCAACAAGATGATGCACCTTCCCATTATAACAAAGTAGTCTGGTATTACCTGAATGAATATCTACCTCAATGTTGGATTAGCTAGCCATGTACTGGCAACGACCTAACATTTCGAAATTAGTCACCCAAGTCACCTGACCTGTGATTTTATTGAATATTTGAAGAAAAGTGCTTACGTTTCATTTAAGCCTCAAAATATACTGGAATTACAACAGCGAATAGAATTACGAAAACAAGAATTGGACTAACGCTGGGCACTAGTCGTTTGAAAAGTGGGGTCCAACACTGAATGCTTTAGGCTCATTATGGGAAAGATAAGTAGCGAGTTTTCCTATTCACTAATGCCTTTTATGTTGTTCTGTAGTAAATACAGTACAATGACACCCAATAAGTAAACAGACACCCCATATTTCAAGTTATTCATGTTTTTCATAGAAATAAATGTCAATGTGCACGCATATTTTACAGTATTGTTTGCAGTAACTTATTATCATCTTGAAGAAACATGTCTCGAGCGCTTGGTGCCACAGAATTGAGTGATTTTCAACGAGGATGTATTGTTCGACAATGCAAAGGTGGTGTAAGCCAAAGGAAAATCTCCCGCACACTTCAGATTCCACCGTCCACTGTCAACAGAGTTATTACACAATTCAAAACACTAAAAATGGAAACTGAATACTCACGTGCAGGCCGGCCAGGACCAACAGCACGACAACTGAGGGCTGCAAAACGTGTGGTTGAGAGAAATCGCCATTGCAAGGCTTCGGACTTGGCAGAACACCTGCAAGTTGAGTCGTAACACGGCTGTCAGATATCTGCGCCAGCCAGGCTGTCATGGGAGAGCTGCAGGGCGAAAACCCCTTCTCACCGCACTCAATATTTCAATGAGGAAACACTGAGCGACTGAGATGGTGGAACGCCCTTTGAGTTTTTGGCATCATGTCATTTTCTCAGAAAAGTCGTCTTTTGCTCAGTTTTCTTGTAGCGGGCGGATATTGGTCTGGAGAAAACTCAGCCAAGAGTTCAGTATGAACTGACTGCAACCAACTGTCAAGCATGGTGGATTTTCTGTTATGGTGTGGGGTGCCAATTGGAGCATCGAGTGATCAGAGCTCGTGGAATGTGTGGGTAACATTAATGCAGAAACAGACTTCGCCATATTGGAGAAGGGTCTTTTGCCAATATTTTCCAGCGGGATTCTTGACAAAACAACCATTCTGTTCATGGAGGACGTTGCTCCTTGTCACACTGCTCGAAGAACGCAGGCTTGCCAGGCACAACATGATATACAGAAACTACCATGAGCCAGTCAGTCATCCGATATAAATCCCTTCGAACACGTCTAGAGTATACCGTTAGAAAACATTCACAAAAACCTGCTTCCCGAATGTTTGCGTACCGAATGGATCAAAATTCCACAGAGGAAGATCGCCCAACTCATTGATTCCACGCCCAATCGGATTAAAGCTCTCCAGAGAGCAAAAGGCGCGGCAACAAAGTTCTGAAGTGCATGTGTAAGAAATACGTGCAGCAAATATTTTTTTGCAATAAATAAATGACAGAAAAGCAATGTGTCTATTCTCTTATTGGATGTCACTAATTACTTTGTATTAAACATGTAGTTTCATTCATTTAGAATTATACTGTATTGATCACATTTTCTTTGCTAAACCATCATCGCAGAAGCAAAATAGTATACCACATGGATAGATGTCTCATGCATTGTGATCAATTCAAGTCCATGGTAACCAGTGACAGAACAAAGTGCGAAAGCAGTATTGGCGATTTTCAGCACAAATAGCAAAATATTTGGATAATATGCAAAACAATTCTGAAGAACCATGATGAGAAAAGCAAAACAGTTTGATCACGCTTTTATTACTGTATTACACATTAATTTCACCTCTCTGTAACTAACGTATTTGTGCGTCCAAAGTTATATTTTACAGCTGGGTATAATAAAGCAAACGGCTTAAACACCAACCAAATTTAATTACGTAGAATACAGCTATAACAACTGCAGCTTCATAAAATCTTTTAGGCTTTGGACAACACATTTACACCCTTTTTCACATACTTAAATTCCGTAGTAAAACAAAAGTGTTTTTTTTTTATTCTGAGTTACGACAATAAAAATAGGAATTCTAGCTAAAATGCTTCAAGTGCATCAAAAGTATGGGAACGCCCGAATGACTTACTCGGCAAGGTAAATTAAAGTAATAATAACTTACGATGCGGCAAACAAAGAACAACATATCCTTGACATAGCTATTAGTATAAATAACCACGAAATATATTTTAAAGACAATCATTAAAAAAATTATTAGACAGATCACAGCAATTTTCAGTGTAGATAAAGGAGAAAAGGCCAATGACAATATACGACTAAAATTTCAACATTTGAATCCTAATGCTACAGCAATTTTATAGCTTAAACGACATTTCCAATTTTTTTGTCTTTTTTTTTTCAAACGGAATCAAGCAGATATTAAAACAAAATTTATTGCTCCGTAAACCAGTTTAAAAATTTTTATTGCCATAATTACATCTCTTCCGCATATGTATTTTTAAGTTAAAAAATAAAAATAAAAAACATGAGCTCTTCACAAACACTATGATTCAGGCGTTGCAAGGTCATTGTGTGTCGAAGATTGACTTCTGAAATCCTGTTCGCTACGTATCTTTTACCGTTATCCCGCCGTAGCAAACACTTTAATTTACAATTTATCTTCAGGAGAAGGGCAGATATTGGTGATTTAAACAATGTTAATTTACATTTGAAATACTGAAACAAAAATTGCTTTATTTACAAGCTGTGCGTGCATGTGCGCCGTTATTTAAATACAATCGATTAAACCATGCGAAGAAATAGTGACTTTAAATTAATGTCAACATTCTACATTAAACATTTTATTAGTATAAACTTTAAAAGACTTCAATAAAATAAATAAATAAATCAAAACCTTCTTATTCAAAATACATTTTTTAAAATACAATATGTAAATATTTATCAAAAGTGTTTATATAGTTCCTCGTCGTTCAAAGTTAATATCAACATTCATTTCATAAATCAGCGAAAGCACATCACATATTACGCTTTACCTCAAAAATTATGTTCGGAATTCGCGTTAAATGATCATAAAAATCCATAATGAATTATGCGGCTTCATAAAGCACTTTTTTCATCTTTTTAACCAATACGAAAATTAAATATAAATGCGGTTTTTCATAGGAAACCTTTATTACATTTCCCTGACGGAGTCTAGAAGCAACACATAAGGAGAAGCGCGATATTAAAAGCAAACACGATATTCCAAGAATAGTCGAACCCTGACCTTTCCATCTTGAATAGCCCGCAATACACGGTTACTAAAGTAACAAATACGCAAATAGTTCAGAACCATACGCAAAAAAAATAAATAAGTAAGGACAACAGACAATAAGAAGGAAGCTACTTGAAAACTTTTTTTTTTACAGCATACAATATTTTAAAAATATTTTTCTTAAGATATTTTTAATAAAATTTAATTAAATATTTGCAACAGAAACACTACGACGAGCACGTACTCTTCGCCGAATCGAGTGGCTCCGTCCTCATCTCGCTCTCCAGCATCGTTACCAGCGGAGAAAAGTGCCACTTCAACTTCACATGTGGGCGAGGACCTCCCGATGAAATATTTCATTCGAAGCACCATTTTCTCCCTTGTCTTCCACGAACAACCCATTCCCTGCTTTCTATCCCCCGCCACCATCTCAAATCTAGCCCCATCCAGAAAATGGAGAAGGAGTGAGGCAGGTGGGGGGACTGGGGGCGGAAGGGGGGGGGGGGGAGAAAAGGAAGGGGGACGTAGTAGACGGGCTCGAACCAACCGCAGGCTTTGTTATCCTTCCGTGAAAAGTGTCTTTGGCCGCCAGCCACTCTGTCAACCTCTCCAAACGCCAGTTCTCGCTTCGCCGTCGACTGCCAATCTCTCTGCTCCCCGGAGAGAATTTATTGCAAAGGCGACAAGGGAAACGGAGGAGAAAAAAAATTTCCCTTCGTATATTTTTATTTAACTGTGAACTTGCTACAAATATTATCTCGTGCACTCTCCATAGCCTCCCCTTTAACTTTAGTCCAGGTATCGAATCTACTTCTCTTCTGTGTCAACAATGAACTCCATACAAATGGTTACTGTACAAGAACATTTTAAACTCTTGTTCAAGAACATTTTAAGACCATAAAAGTTTATTTTAAAAGTGAATCGCTTACTTTCTTAATTATTGCGAACCTTAATGCTCAGAGTAAACAAAAAGGTAAAAGGCATGCCATGTCTTCACGAGGATTATCAAGACGGATTTCGTCGGGATTAAGCTGTTCAAAATTTAAGGCAATGATTCTAGATAAACTGACAAGTTTTCGAAACTTTCCAATGTATAAGTGAAATTCATTGGAAAAAAAAACAACAACAAAACTTTCGTTTGCTTTTTAAATTCTTGAAGGATAATTGTTTTGTTTCACTAGAATTCAAATAATTAGGCGTTGGTTTCAGTAATACTAATTTAATATTTAATTAATTGGAATATCTTCTCAACATGTTTCGCCTGACGGCATTATCAAGAGATCAGGGGCAAATTTTTAAAGGATAACTTTACGGTTATACACAGCGTTACTTAAATCGAAAGCCTGACCTATTAATGACATCGTGAAAAGTTTTTAATTCGAATTCTAAAAGCGGGAACAAACGAAAATTTGAAATAGGGAGGCATTCATCTTGGGTGAGGCAGTTACTTCATTGGAGTCGTGCACAAAATCAGCTAGATAAACAGGCCCTGACCAAGAGAAAGCCTCTGCACGGAAACATCATACATTGTTCCATCATCATAAGAAGTGCAAATTTACGGCTTATTATTGGTCGAAATAGGAATAACAATGCCCTTCTTATAATGATGTAACAATGTATGACGTTTCCGTGCAGAGGCTCTCTCTTTAGGAGGTGCTGACTCCTGGCCAACCAACGCCACCTAAAAAACAGGCTGCTGACTGTGTCATCAAACCTAGCTGACAATCCAACTTTCATTGTTAACAACAAACGAAAAATTACCTGTTGTAATCAGTGTTGCCAATTTGGCTTTCTTTTGATCCTCCACGTTTCACTTGTTTGGAGGTGTTACTTTTCCACGTCAGGGCGTAACCACCGAGAGAGAAGGCCTCCGCTATGAAACGTAATACATTGTTACATCATCATAGATATGGCAAAGTTATTCGTATTTATACCAATAATAAGCCGTAAATTTGCCCTCAATTGTTCACAGGCACTGTTTAGAGTGCAGTGCGTTTATCACTGGTAATGGAGCAGAGAGTCAGTATGAAATTCTGTTTTAAAGTGGGTAAAACCGCAAAGGAAACCCACGAAATGTTAAAGCAGTTCATAGTGAAGATGTTGTGACTCGAAAATGTGTGTATGAATGGTTTAAGCGTTTCCGTGAAACTAAGGACGAGAAATACTCGAAGATGAACCACGATGTGGAAGGCCGACCACCAGCACAATGCCGCACAACATCAACAATTAGTACATCTCGCTTGAAATCAACAATGAAAGGACGCAGATTTCTCGACGTTCCGGATATTCAAACGGCGGTGAGGAGGGAACTTCAAGCAGTACCGAAAGAGGATTTTTCACACGCCACGAACAATTGTACAAACGAAGTCAAATGTGTATTGTAGCCTTGGGGGCTTACTTTAAGGACAGTAAAGTGGTATATTTGAAATACCTGTCCCTGTTTTTTTTTCCCCAAGTCATTCACCGAACTCCCCGGTCTCACCTTGTATCATAGTTTTTTTTATAATTTACTGGTCTATGCACACGATATACAGGTGTACAAATATATACAGGGTATTAGTGCTGGGTAGCCTATCCGCTCTTACATTGTTACATCATCATATTTCGATCATTGTTAATCAAATTTCTATCAATAATAAGCCCTGAATTTGGTCGGTTTATGTATGATGTAACAATGTATGATGTTTCAGTTGTTTGCCTTTCTTTCTTGCAGTCGAGCGGATAGACTACCCAGCAGCACTGCCCTGTATCAACACCTCCTAGAAGAAAGCCTCACAACTGAAACGTCACACATTGTTACATCATCATAATTCGTATTTTTACCAATAGTAAGCTCTAAATTTGGTCGACTTATGATGATGTAACAATATATGACTTTTCAGTTGTGAGGCTTTCTTTCTAGGAGGTGTTGCCTGTATATATTTGCAACATTGTTGGTCTGTTACAGTTGCTCATGATCCGATTTTTGCTCGCTATTGCATGAGCAAAAATAGCGGGAGCAAAAATCGGATCAATCAAGATAAGCATAACAATGTATTTCAACAATGGTACAACGTAACAAAACTGTCAGCTAAAGAGTGAGGTCAAAAACTAACTGGTCAGAAGAGTTAGCGATGATCGGTCATAAATCCCGGTTAGCCAACTGTGACGTCATTTTCACGCGATCGAAAACGGCAGTTAGTACTCCTATGCCTAAACGGTTAATCTAACCGCTCTAACCGAGAAAAAGACGATTATTCCAGTGAGAAATTCTAGCTAATTCTTCTCACCGGTTAGAGTTTTTGACTTTAGTCAATGTTCCGTATTTGTTGCTGAACATTAGGGCTGTAGAGGGAGCAAAAATCGATATACTTGTGCACAGACCAGAAGATAAAAAGTTCAAGATATCTATACTCCGACTCATGCTAAGTTCTCCTTATCTGCGATTGGTCGGCATTCTCACCCTGGTATGAATACGGCAGCATGAGCCGGAGTATATTGTATATTTTCAAAATCTTAAACATTTTTTCCTAATCTCTTGATAAGCCGTCAGGCGAAACATGTTGAACAGATATCGAATTAATTAAATATTAAATTATTATTACTGAAAACCATCGCCTACTTTATTTTTAAATTCAGAAATTTTTTTTGCTAAATCACTGCAAGTTATGTACGCTTTGAATAGTCAACACTCTTACAATTCCAAACGACATAAAAGCACTCTAAGCCAATTTCCTTGAAAATATTGGGAAACATTCTAGTCACATACAAGAAAGTAATAACGAATCGATATTAATTTTTAAAACATTTTTGTTTGGCTTCTGTCATTGTCATAGGTTCCATAATTGGAGACCAACTGCAATTCAAAGTTGGGCTCGTTAGCGATTTATTATGGATTCTGGCACAGGCAATTCGTTACGACGTAAAATTCAGAAATCTCACCGTTTTAACAAGCTCTGGACCGTCCATTCTCAACAAGCGCAATTTCACCGACCTTTTCATTCCGTAATGTTGAAATTTAAATATTTCAGCGCAACGTAAAATATTTAATAAGCAATGTTTGTCAAAATGAAGCTTATTTATGTCTAAGTACGCTGTGTAAAAGGAATTACTACGAGCATATCCTATTTTTTCCTAATATTTACTTCGGTAAATACGTTGAACGAAATGTTATTACTCGATTCACTTTTTCAAACTAAAAGTGTACTAAATTATCACTTAAAAAAAGGCAAATGACTTCAAACAAGAATAACTTGTATGTACAGGAAGCAAGCAGTATTTTTTAAAAATAGCTACAAACTTACATAAAGCGAACATCTAAATATATTGCCCACCATCTGTAAACCTCTTAATCTAAGACACGAAAACATTAACTATGATTTCCAACCTGGCAATTAAGCGCAATGAAGTCGAACGAGCCCGTCCAATGCCACCCTGATCCATCTTTATATATGTTCATTCGACGCTCCTCTTTAAATTGCTCTCTCCGGGTGCCAATTCCATTCATCAGCGGTCACTAGGAGAAGCTAAAAAGAGACCAAATCTGTTGTAAAACGTTATCTGCTTTTGTGTCTCCGCGCCCAACCAGAATCCTTCTCGCCTTCTGCTCCCAAAAAGAATGACAGCAAGAGAGGCGCGTGCCATTTTAATGGAACTCCTGAGAGTCGGTGACGGATTCTTTTAACACGTACTGCACGTGTCTGCGGTTGAAGTGGAAGGATGGGGGTATTTGCCCCTTTGTAAATCTCCCTCCTGAATCATTGTCTAGACTTGGATCACCCGCACACATCTCCCTCGTTTGCATTCTTCTGGAGAGGGATACGTCCATCTTCCTTTCCCTTTTTCTTGTTCTCCTTACTCCAAAATCCATTTCACTTCGCTCAAGCTAAAAGGAAAACTAAAATGAAATAAGAAAAAGGATCAACAGCTTAATCTAAAGAGGAGGCGACGGCGAATTGGACAAATTCTTTAAAACATCTAAAGAAAATGTTGAAAAGAAAAATATCAGAAATAAAGGTGGCGAAAGAAGAAAAGTTTTTAAAAAAAAAAACTCAAGGATTTCTAAAACCCTTTTTTTCTACCTGTCCTGAACCCTAAAACGCATTGCTAACTTTTATTTTTCTGTATCTTGACAACTTTTTTTAAATAACTTTTAAATGATACTTAAGCAAGCTAGCGTAACTGTCTAATTATGGGTTTCGAAAAGAAGCTTTGGAATCTGAAGGAGTTCCTTTTGAATTACAACCTACCGCAGTATTATATACGTATTCCGAAAATGACTAGGTATAAAACGAAAGAAACAAAAATAACAAATTAGCAATACAATTATACACTGAGCAGCCATTTATATCCAGCATTTCTAGAACGGCCAACAATTTGACTTTTCCCGTGTGTAAGGAAAATAATGCAAGGCCCATAAAACGAGAACACCTCCTCAACGCAGAGGTCAAGGCACTTGGATAGAACTGTATACTCAAACAGGCGGGCAACAATTCAAGAAATAACAGACCAGCACAATAGCGGGCTGCAGAAGGCAATTTCTGAGCGTACTATCTTTCCCTGAAGGGTCCCTACTCGGCTTTAACAACCGAATGGGTACCATGTCTTTTAACGCAAATCAAGAAATTAAGAGTGCAATTGGGTCCTGAATCGCCTACGCCAGACTATCGTTCGCTATTGAAAAACAGTAGACCAGTCCGATGAATCACGCTTCCTCTTTTACCACGTCCGGATATAGTTAAACAGCATGAGGCGATGAGCCGTTCCTTCTAACATAGACCTTACGCTTGTATCATGGTCTGGGGAATGTTTTCATGGGAGACGTGAGATCTAACACGAGGTTCTCGGAAATTTCAGAGTTGGCTTTCGGGCGTTTCATCTTTATAGCCTGCACAAATCTCCGAGGGAAACTCACAATTTAAAAGTTCAAGCACTCTACTCCACAATCCTGTGGCCGACAACATCTCAATTTTTTTTTTCCTCGTTTCAAATATAATTTTCTAAACTTAATAAAATTGGCAACTTAAACTGAATTTTAAAATTTGTATCCTAGGCTGGTTTATACATTTGTCATCCGCAAGCTACGATGCAAATCGGCACACATTTCAGTTTTCAAGTTAAATCCATTATTGGACTTTCAGCTGCAACCACTTTAAATATAATGAATACTCTAAGTGGATGATTTAGCAGAGCTCCAATTTAATTTTTTTTCCCACACTAAAAACAAATTTGGACTGTTCATTACTTTAAATACAAAACAGCATTCCATGACGAAAACATTAATGTAAGCCTATCTTATTATTTAAGAGCAATTCATATGTAGTGTCTTAACGAAATATTTCTTCATGTTCTTTGACAATTTTTTAAAACTTATACAGGGCGAGGCATTTATCTTGAGACAACTGAATATCTCGGAAACTATGCATTGTACGAAAAAATGTCCAAAATCAAAAGTGAATTATTTCGCGGGGGAAATTCATTAGTTAAAAAAGACCCTCCCCCTTGTGAGGGGGGGCTGGGGGTAGGGAGCAACTTTGAAATCTTAAATAGCAACCCCTATTTTTAATGGTATATTCAGATTGTACACAATATTCGAGAAGTGTTTTATTCTTGGTGTTTTTTCAATTGATTCAACCGTTTAAGAGATAGAGGCCCTGAAAGGTCCAATTTTACGATGAGGACAAAGAGACAGAGAGTGGGTCTTACAGACATTCCTATTCTACTTTTTAATGGTCTTTAAGAATCCGAAGTCAGAATTTCAAAAATCCGATATTTTTCAATACACACGCAGAGACTCTGTCTCCATAGGACTGCTGCCCCCGAAAGTTTACTTGTGCATTAAAAAATTTTTAATTTTTGAAATTCTGACTTCGGATTCTTAAAGACCATTAAAAAGTAGAATAGGAATGTCTGTAACACCCATTCTCTAACTTTTTGTCTTCATCGATAAAATTGGGTTCAAAACTTTAAAAGCTCCATACTTTCAGGCCTCTATCTTCTAAACGGTTGGATCAATTGAAAAAACACCAAGAATAAAACACTTCTCGAATATTGTGTACAATCTGAGTATGCTATTAAAACTAGGGGTTCCTATTTAAGATTTCAAAGTTACCCCCTCCCCAGCTCCCCTCACAAGGGGGGGGGGTAATTTTTTAACTAATGAATTTCCCCCGCGAAATAATTCGCTTTTGATTTTGGACATTTTTTCGTACAATGCTTAGTTTCCGAGATATTCAGTTGTCTCAAGATAAATGCCTCACCCTGTATATGATTATATTATTTCTCAAAACACAGTTACCAATGATTCTTTTTACATGAAACACTACTTCAGGATGAAATACCAATTCAAAAAATACCTCCATAAAACATTCAAACCAAAATTATCAGCACACTTAATTTAATTTAGTAACTGAATCGAGTAGTTTCCATTAAGGAGCATGCACCGATTATCGCTTCTCACGCCTAATTGGACATTACGGTTCCTTTCTTCTAACAGCTATTGACTCTTTCCCTTTCTTTGGATCTGTAAATGTTTACCACTAAGGAGACATGGCTCAACCTTCTCTTAAAAAGAGGTGAAATTATTAAATAATTACGAAGGTTGGGGCAAAAGTCATGGCAACTATTTTTTTTTCTTGAAGATAACAGTCCGGTTGGAAAATGTGACATAAACAGACGAAAGGACAAGGTGTTAACGGCATGTGTGGACAATGAATAGCACTGAAATATCGTAACACACTAATTTATTACGGTAGTATACAGGGCAATATGGCCTTCACGGTTGCTCATCACTGGTTGACACACGTCCTTGCTGAAACTTTCCTACCCACCGTGCTACTTACGGTATGGAAGGGCCTTATTCCCAAGGGCTTCCACTAATTCACTGTGACATTCCATCGCATTTCTCCCTCGGAGAACGGCTATTTTGATGTAAGCGCGCTGCTCAACACGGGTTACTTCCATCTCGCACGACACTCACCAACTGACTAATTTCACAGCCCTCGCTGCGCTACTACCAGCTATCACAGAGCCATCTGTTGTTCTGCATACACACTATGCCTGCAGAACTTCCACACGACACATATACGTTTGTGATCCGTTCACATATCTACAAGAAAAAAAATAGTTGCCATGACTTATGCCCCAACCCTCGTATATTAAAAAGCTAGGTAGATCCAACAAAACCACAATCTTCACAATCTCAGATATATTTAATTCACGCCTCTTAAGAATAAAAAAAGAATAGTAAAAAAAAAAATAAATGTTAAAAATGAACGAAATTGTGGTATAGAATTACCTGTTAAAAAGGGGGAAAAAAACCTCCGACCACAAGGACATCCAAGATATACCATCTTGGATATCTTTGTGGTTAGAGGTTAAAAATTATTGACGAAAATATTAAAAACGCAAAAAACCCTGAGGTGCACTGGGCGCAACGAGTAACTGAAAATCAATAAATAACGCATTCGCCCACTGCCGAGACACAAAATTCTCTATGAATTATAAAAACAAAGATTTTTATAATCTGCTTATCAAAAGATGTAAAGTCTAATGGTAGAGTAGACACCTTGACGGTACTTCCAATGAAGTCCGATTACAGATGCCTAGAAAAGAACAACGAATTCAAAGCTCACTTTTAAACAAGTGTAAGCATGAGGCAAAACTTTAATCTTAAAATCGAAACTTATCTTTGTATAATTCAATCAGACACACCTAGTGTCGAAAATTGCTGTAAATAAAATATAGTTTTTCTCCAACACAAGAAATACCGCGCTCACGATACCGCGCTAAGAACTTTTTCATTTTTTTTTCATCTTGTGATATTGTTAAATTTAAGACGATTTGTTATTTTTTTGGAAAATAATCATAAAACTTTTTATTTTTCCGAAATACATAGTGCTATTGACTAGGTTATAATTCGTGCTTTTTAAATATATAAGTCATCATCAGAAGTGAAAAGTGGTTGTGAGGTGCAGCG
Source organism: Rhysida immarginata (assembly GCA_023313115.1). Taxonomy (NCBI): domain Eukaryota; kingdom Metazoa; phylum Arthropoda; class Chilopoda; order Scolopendromorpha; family Scolopendridae; genus Rhysida; species Rhysida immarginata. The sequence goes on along the minus strand of JAHWFO010095468.1, from coordinate 1,262,384 downwards.
CAACTATTCAACAATCAGTCACATGCAATGATGCAGTGACGTAAAAAGAGAGTAAAATTAATATAGAATGACAACAAAGATTCGCCCCCACTAAGTACCAACTTTTATTTAGGTAAAGCGATGGCTAGAATCTCCAGGCGTCTTATTTATCGATTTTCTGACAGGACAATGAACCATCAGCCTGATTTCTTTCTTTTCTTAGGAGGTAACCGAGTTGGAACTAACGACAAAGTGGCATTTCTTTGTGCGACAACGGTTGGACGAACAACCAACATCTTAAGAAAAGGGCAGAATGAAGTTACCTGGGCAACGGCTGGAAGAATAAGTAAAAGAGAGACACGGTGTTTTAGGGAAAATTTTATATAAATAGACTTAACGACAAGGAAATTCGGTTTATACTTCGATGTTTTTGTAGATCCTTTGGCCGTCTAATCTTCACTCTCCAAATAGGAATCTGTGGGACAGGACTGAACGTCGAATTTACGCTCTTCAGTGAACTCGGAATTAAGATAAAGTCTGGATTTTGGTGAATACCATGGACTACAATCCCCGGGATAGTATTCCAGAACTCACGAATGTATCGCTCAAGATAATGGGCTTATCTTGCCCCCTTATATATTTGTCACTAGAAGTGTGTAACTGTTCTAAATTAAAACCATTTTTTTCAAATCGTTTTTCTCTATCTCTGTGCCAAATTTTCCCTCATTTAAGCATTTTTCTTATATTGTTTCACTCACTCTGTAAATTAGCGCGTTTAGTTTCTAACAGCCGAACAAAAAGAAAAAGAAAATCATTAAATATACGTAGCCTTAAGCATTTCATAATGTTTCATTAACAAGATTAAATTTCATATTTTTTTAAGCTTGAGTTTTTCTTTCTCTTTTAAATAGGTTATCCCAAAACTGTAATTTAATCACAAAACTACAGCTTTAAAAATCCATTCCTTCTCTCTCTTCCCCGTCTGTGTTTTGATATTTAAATGCATTACGACACAATATTAGCAGATAAAAAAAAAAGCTTACGTCATTTTGAATTCATCGTCGAGCTCAATCTGCTTACATCATCTCCAGATGGAAAAAAAAATTGTAGCTTCCGTAAAGAAGTATCAAAACTCAAAAGAAATGGGGAAACCGAATCTCAAAAAAATGAATATAATCAAAACAGGCCCACCCATTGCGACAGGCGAAAGAAAGATCAGAAGTCAAGTAAATTTTGAAACATGCTAGTGAAAAATAATTCCTTGAATGACGGAGTAAAGCATAATTAAGACTAGAAAAAAAATTTTAAAAAATCTACTTAAAATGAAAGTTAATATGCATTCTTCATGAATTCTCTTCAGTATGCCAGTAGGTATGTCTCATTAAAAATTTATGAATGAAATTAAAGTAGTGTTTATTTAATACATGAAGATTAGCAAAAATTAATTTCGTAGACATTTAGCTTATCTGCAGAGCGAGAGAAAAAAATCTCTTAAAATTTCATGTTTTCGCCGTGAACAGAAAAAGCTAATTGGAAAATGATAAATAAATTAAAAGATAAATTAAGACTAACATTAAATCGCGTTTAAAGTCCTTTAGTGATAATGTTAAAAATAAATTACAGCTGAACTCTCTCGCTTATTTAGAGAAGAAGAAGAAAATAGTTTTTAAATGCAAAAATGTCGTATTTTATTTTATAATATTATGAGAAAGAATGTAATAATTCAACTAAATATTTCTTTTTTGAAACCACCAGCTTGCTTAATAATAATATAATCTCACCTCCAGAATTATGTATATTTATTTATATTGGGAATGAAATTTTTCCACCCTAAAAACATGAAGGTGAACATAGTATTTACCCTCCTATCCCCTCAAAGCAATCTATTAACCAATCAAGACAATAAATTAATAATAAGCTAACGTCTTCCCCTTTGTAACTTCCCTGGAGAGACTCATCCCATAAGAGAGGTTAGCATAGACAGTAAGGTTAACTGAGAATTAATACCATCATGTCAAAATTATATAAGGTGTCGTAGACTCCTGATCATGTCATGGTATGAAACAACACCTAAAGCTACAAGTTATGGTGACGCAAAGTCGAATTGGCGTTGAAGAGATTACATTCGGCTTTAGCATTCGCACAGTGTCATCACGTAATGGCCGAATTTAATCGTCTTTATTGCTGCAATTCTATCTTTCCTAAAGCTCAATCGGTTGTCGACTCCTTCGAACACGGCGTCGATTGGTCGTTCCAGATGCGTTCGTCGGTATACCGTCGGCCACCACGAGTTCCTCGTGATTTAGAGAAATGTTATGAAGAACTGTTTCCAGGAATGACCGACAACTTCACAGATGCTTCGGTTCTGGAGAGCATCATAGTTTTCAACAACTTATTGCATCGCATAAAGTATTCTATTACATAGAGTGAAATTCGTAAAAGCATTAAAACAAAGCTTTCATAAATGTCATGAAACTATTCCACGCAACAACGACCAGGAAATACAGCGAACAGCCTCGAAATTTACACCTCGTTTAACATTTCCGTAGCACTGCCCATAATATTGATCGATAACTGAAATGATCGTGGTTTATCTTAGGTTTAAAAACAGTAATTAAATAATTATAAAATAATTAAGAAATTTTAGGTTAAGCTTTTATATAAACAAAAATTATATTTCGCTTTAATAAAATGCTTTGATTAGACCTACTTTTATGAATTGCTCATTAGTCACTGAAATATGGTTTTATATGTATAATGTACAGAATCATTTTGCTATTTTATCATATTGCAAACGCAGTTTTTTATTCGTACTCTACCTTTGACCAAGATATTGTAGAACTATACCCTTCAAACATTCATGACTGAATCTACGAACGCTGAAGACTGGAGTAAGCGCTTGTGGCAATTTCTTGAGTTCAGCTGAGAGTTCTGCACGATAATTCTAATTTTATCGTTCCTAGGCTACCAAAGATCCGAGACAGACCAAGAAGGCGTCAGTACTTGAGAAAAAATAGAAAGCCTATAGTGTGAAGTCAATAATTTAAATCAAAATTCACAGCATTTTCATCAGTGAGATTGGTGCGCTTGCCAGTTTAATTACTTTCGAACATATTACAGACTACATACTAGAAATTTTGATTAAGTTCATTGCACTGAGCGTGCATTTCCGAAACCCATGTCTACACTTGTATATACCGATTAAGAAGGGGTATATAGTCCCCATAAACCATTTTCTCATTTTTTGGCGTTTCTAAAGCCTCATTTAACTAACTGTAAACTTGTACATTAATTTGAGCCAAAATCTATGGAGCTAATTTGGAGGCACTCCAGTTCTTGATCTTATTTGCTTGCTTTTGCACAATTTCTGTTGTTACTGGATAGGTTCCATAGCTATTAATTAGACACATTATTTGCATTGAACTTAATGCATACGTATAAACTTTACGGATAAGGGGCTATGTAGTCCCTGTAACCTATCCAATTTCGTGCAGATAACATCAGCAGAAGCTAAAGTAATGCTTGGCTTGATGATTAAAAACTTTCCTTTATGGAACAAAATTACCACACTACTTTTTTTAGAATATTTAGAACAACCTTTCATAGGATTCCCATATAAATACCCTCTCATCCTCATTAAATCAACGTTTAGGCATGTTTTCCCGCCTCCACTTCCTCTCAAAAAAGATCTTACTTCTCCTATATTACACACTAATACAATCTTCACTTATATATGGAATACAATTCTGGGGTCAAACCATCAAATCAAATCTATTACGTTTACATCGTTTACAAAAATGGTTCGTAAGAATCTACCTAAACTTAAATAAATCCGACCATGTCTCCCATCTATTTCCTTCTGTAGGAATATTACCCATTTCCCATTTATACTCATTTCACTTAGCTCTCTTCATATAAAAACTCTTAAATAATAAGTTTTCAGTAATCCTCCCTCCTAACTTTTATAATTCTTCCCCTCTCCACTCTTATAACTTACGTAACAAAGATTCCCTACCCAAGTTAGCAATAAAATACATTTATCAACATAACAGTATCTCCATCTCCGGATACAAGCTATGGAATACTTTTCCCCCCGAATTACGCACTACCCCTTCCATATCTACCTTTAAATCCAAACTGAAGACTCTTCTAACTAAATCCACCTATTAATATCCCACCAATTTTGCAATCGTTCTCAATTTAATAACTACCTATTAGACTGCTTCCACCCAGGGACCTAACTTGTCGGCCAATGGCCATACCGGACCTGGGTGGATATCTTCTGTATTTCTTTTAAATAAATAAATAAATATTAAAAATACGTCCAGAAGTAATCAATTGAAAGTACGCAATTCTAAGAAAAATAATTCAAACGAGTTCATGAAGAAAAATCGTTACCAATGCATGTAATACAGCTTAATTTACACTTGCTGAATGAGAACATCAATTTAACATGGTTCAGATTTCAAACGCCAAGTAAAAATAAATCTCAAGAAGACGAATCATTTACGTGATAGAAAGAATACATAATATGTTTTAATGGCTCAGGATCGTGTTCAATAAACTTACGTTTTTGTGTGCTAAGTTGTAAAGGTAATTTTTCACAACTTCCTTAACAGCCGTTTTTTCTTTTTTTAACAAGGTCAATAGTAGGTGAGAAAAGAAATAAAAATCGTTTAGTGGGACGAAAAAAAAAAGAAATAACGCCTCTCTCAAATACAAAACGGAAAAGAAACATGAAGCGTCGTTCACGGATTTTTCTTCTACCGTGTAGTTTCAACAGATGGAAAGGAAAAAAAATCATGGAACGCATCCAAATAGTTCGACTAACTCATCGCAGAAAAGAATCGTTTCAGTATTTAAAAAATACTGTTTCCTGTCTATAGAACGATGAAACGCAGCTGAAATCCAATCTTCTCGACAAGGAAAAAAACGGGTTCAACTATTCAATTCTCTTGTTAATTACAATTAAAGAAAAGTCTTTTATCAGCTTAAAGCTGAAAAGGTGCTACTTTAAAATGAATTTTAAATTAAACAATCCAAAAATTAATTTTCTTTTTTTACGGTCACATCGAAACTGTATAAAATGAAATCAAAATTTTAAAAAAATAAGAAATATTCAGTCCAGTTTATTTAACCGCTTCCCCTAAGAGACAAATTTTATCATTCATTGCATGAGGCATACAGAAGGATGAGAAAGACAAAATGATGATGAGCCATCTAGATACATTTATCGCCTAAACTAATCAGATTCGTACAAAGAGCCCACAGGACAACGGCGGCACAGATTACATTCAGCCTTCAATGTCGAAACCTTATATGAAGAATGACGGCGCCCCTCCTCTCTTTTGTTTCTTGTTCGCTCTGTGCTGTCATTCCTGTTACGACTGTGTGTTGTTTTAACCTTTTCTCGCAGAACTTAGAATACCTGTCATGGTTTTTGGTAATACTCGTAAGTTTTTCTCTGGATATTCTTCGTTGTTGTGACCTCTTGCCGACAGTTGAACCTTAAACCAAGCGTTTGGCTTAATTGGCCCATTTAAGATTTTTGGCTATTTACGTAAACGAAAGATACTTTGTGGAACCCAAAGGGGCAACTCGTAGAACCCTTAATTTTGATAGAGCAGTTGTTCCCATATTTAACGTCCTTTGTGCAACACAGAGAGGTTTAGATATTAAAAGAAAAAGAGTGAAGGAAAAATTCCGCAATCTGGATTCGAACCAGGGACAATGAGTATCACGCTCGCCGCTCCTATCAACAGAGAAGTTTCTCGCCTTAAGACCCGTTGTGGTCCGAGATTTCTTTAGGGCGAATGGGTAAACGCCGACGCTGTTTACGGATGTGCTCTGAACATGTTTTCATTCGGCCAACTGCTCGTGCTCTTCAATGCATTTTAATCTCGCGCCAATTTTCTTACCTCCCCCTTCCTCACGCTTGTTCAGTCGCGGCAGGGAACTTCGGCAGTTATTTTAAATTACCATGTAAATTCGCTTACATTGAAGTGCCAAAAGTCTTGGAATACCTATTCGATACGTGTAGGATCGCCGTTTGCCCGGCGAAGTGCAGCAACTCGACATGGCATGGACTCTACCAGTCGGCGTTCAGCCATGAAGTTTCGACAGCCGCCCAGAATTGCCTGAGTGTTACAAATGAAGGCTCTTGTGCATGAATGGATCGTTCGATATAATCCCAAATTTCGATAGGTTTCTTATCTGGCGATTTAGATGACCAGTCGCGAGTAATGTTGGCCCGGTGACATGATGCATTATCCTCCTGGAACATACCATCGTTGTTAGGATACATGAAGACCAGAAGGGTTGCAAATGGTCATCAAGCAGCTGGACATAACGATTCCCAGTCAATCGTAGATCCAATTTGATCAAAGGACCCGAACCCTGCCATGTAAAGATGCTCTACACCACGGTGGAGCCACCATTAGCTTGCACAATGCGCAGCAGTAATGACGGTTTGTAATCTGTGTGAAAAAAATATGAGAAGATAAAATTTATGAACTATTTGACAAAGCTGATGTTATTTCTTCTTAGATGCTCTCTCGAAGATGTTTAAAAAATAGGCTACTAGAAAGCAATTTAAAAGATCTGTAAATAATTCTGATAAAATTTTCACTGTAAAGTTATTTTCTTGCTGTATACTATTGTAAACTAACTTGAGAGTTCAATAAAGGCTGTATTGTTGTAATGATAATTAATGTTTAAGTTATATGAAGTCTCATGATAGTGGTTGCTTGCATTAGGTTAGGAACAATTATTTTATTAAACAAGTAAACGATCAGGTTAGTTACATGTTCCTTGATTTTTCACTGATGAGTCTTTTCTTTCTTGTCTCATACTTATTCGAATGTTTCTTAATTCAAACCATTGCTTCCAGCTGTGTTTCACTTTCTTTCACTCTTTAGAATTTTAAAGCGATTTAAAAATATTATCGAGAATATATCCTAAAGTAAACGCTTGATGAGCTGAGTGGCTGTTGGCCTTAATAAAAGCGTTTGAAGCTCTGCAGCAATTTTCTATGGCTTCTTTTAACAGTAGATTATCTGGTATTATGTAGGTGTTTGAAATAGCATTATGGTATTGCATCAATCCTTGGATTAAATTTTCCAATAATTCCTGTAGACTATTGCTTAATCTCGTTCCTTCTGTTCTTCCGCTTTAAGTTTTCTGTAAATAACTTTCAATTTTTATTTCGATAATTTCCATGAATTTGCTTCTACTTGTCCAACTCTTACACATTCAGTAATACATTATATACCTCAATAGTTGAATTAAATCTCAGCAGCCATACAGTGAAATCGAATGAAGTGCTGTAGCATATTCAGGATGTATTTAACTACCAATTGATTTAATCTGGCTTACCTAAACTATGCGTCAGCTGGAGCAGACCTGTATGCAACCTGAGCAAAAAATAGGTGTTGGATACTGATAAACAGGTGAGTAATAATTCTGTGTATTCCAATGAGGTGATGGATTTTCAATCACATTTTAATTTGGGTGCACTCAGTAGGGTATTTGAAATAATAACATAAAAAATATTTTAAGGAACTCGATCAGAGAACATAGCACCTTAATAGCAGAGCTGTGTCTAGAAGGGTGTGGGTTCTTATTTTTTTTTGTTTTGTTTCCTACGATTAGGTGCTTGTTTTATTTAAAACCTTAATCAAATGCGATGTAAAATCGCGATCTTTTGTCTAACCAGTTCCACTAATGCTGTTGGTAAATTTTTTTTAGTTCTGTAAGCTATTTTTCTCATTTTATCTTAAAAATTAAAAACTTAATTTTGTGTGCGCTAATCATAACAATCATCTTACTAGTGATTCGCTATAACGAAATTCTAAATTCAAGAATTTAAACAGAATTTTTGCATTAAAGAAGAAAAGATTAAAAATTAGCAGCTTAAAAACAAAGGAACTTGAAATATGATCTTCCGTAACTCATGCGTATGAGTTGTAAAACAACAACAACAACCTAGAGTATAGTTTAATATTTTGGAAGTATAAAAATATTATCACGTTATTTAAAAAAAAAATCAACATTTTCAATGACGCAAAACAGGTAGAAAATATGGAGTTACTGGGAATAAATTAAATAAATAAAAAAATTACGCTCATCGTCTCCATGGAAACTAGAAAAACTTTTAAATTAAAATTTTCAAAAGATTAATACGTCTACAAAATTTTTAATTAAAAACGCCAAATTTAAATTACAGATAAGCACGTGTAAAATCAATAGTTCTTCCCCCTCCCCTCCAAACGAGCCGAAGCCAATTTGTAATTTCGAATATCTTCTCGGCATAGAAGAAAATTGAAAAGCAAAATTAAAAACAATCGAAAAACCATTTCCTATGGAAGATACGTAGTACTTCATCATTAGAAATAAGTCTATTCAATCAATTCGAATATCTCCTCGTCCTAAACCCAACAGCCACCACCCACAAACGAGAAATTGGGATGCGCAATCATTCAATGAGAATCGTGTTTCGATCATCACAATATTATGTTTAAACACCGGTATAGTTTATCCAGATCTGAAATCGATAGCTATCGTCCCTCGCAGAAGTTTACTGCAGTTGGCTGAAAATTCATTTTACATTTTAATGACTGACTTTCCGGCGAAATAATTCTCTATTAACGGAAATGTTACTAGCGACCGGAAATAATAGTGCCTTTAACGCGAACTGACACCGGGATAGGAAAAGAATAGTTTCTGCGTCCACCCAATCACTGCGACAAATAAACGGAAAGCTTTTTAAAGTTTTCTGAAAAAAAAAGAAATAAAAACACAAAACAACGAAACTCTCAACGAGAAACTAAGCTCGCGCAATAAACAGATCTCATGTTTATTAAATATTAATTTGAATTTATGCAATCGCGTTTGCTTCAGCTAATGGAGTACTGCTTTGTGATTCTCTTATGAAACATTCAGTAGTAACTCATCTCTTTCTCTTTAAGGAGTCTTTTACAATGGTGATAAATTCTTCAATTATATTTGAAATTTATTGCGGGGCCTTTTTAATGGGACATCTGTAAGGAAACTTCACAACTGCATAAAATAAATGTTGCAAAATACTCACGCAGACAGACGATTTTACACAGATATAACCAGATAGCCAACATCAACATCTAGCTAAGATACACATGAATACTCCATACTTTAAATATATCCCTGATATAGTCTTAGAGAAAACTACACATAAATTATATATTCACAGACAAAACTATTGCTCTTAACAGACCAGATAGATACTCACAGATATGCAAAACAAAGTGACCTACACAATTGATAGTTTCATCCCAATACACATAATTTACAAAAGACATACACAGACAAAATCAACAGATATACAGATCTTGCAAACAAAATAAAACGCCTTTGGGGATTACCAGAGTTCTTTCAGCCACTGGGGTTATTCCACACTCATTACACAAAGCCTGTCAAAACTGAATATAAACCCACTTTTATACGAGGGCATATTGAAAAGTAATGCCTCCAAGGCTGTAACTTTTTTATTTTTTAACCGATTTTCAAAATTCATTTTGTGTCTTTTACTTAAATTTGTCCTCTATGTAATGCACTATTCACTTTTCGACATAGTCCCCATTCAAATCCACGCATTACACCAACGCGTGGACTAGTTGGGTGAACCCGTCGGAGTGGAATCCGGGGTTGTCGTCGACACGAGGACTGAATGGCAGCTTTGGATCCTCTTCTGCAGCACGATAACGCCCGTCCGCACACGATCGCCACACATCAGAGGGGGTTGCAGCGTCTACAGTTCAAAGATGAAAAACTGCAGTTCAAAAATGAAAGACTTTGCACCGTACGACGTTCACCATTTCCCAAAGAGGACATAGCAGCTTAAGGGGCATGAGTTGCGTTCTGACTTCGAGGTGAACCCTGCCGTTCGGTCCTGGTGTCGACAACAACCCCGGAATTCCTATCCGACGGGTTCACCCGACTAATCACGCGTTGGCGCAATGCGTGGAAAGGGATGGGGACTATGTCGAAAAGTGAATAGTGCATTACATAGAGGACAAATGTAAGTATCAGATACAAAAAAGAATTTTGAAAATCGGTTAAAAAATAAAAAAGTTACAGCCATGGAGGCATTACTTTTCAATATGCCCTCGTACAAAACCTTACAGAAAGTCACAATCCTAAACACTTGTCACATCAACTACCCAGACATAAATACTTCCAAAAAGATGTAATTTTTCCCTTCCGTTCAGTTGGCCCGCTTGGAGTTGACCGTCTTCTGGGGGAAATTTTCAAAAACGGAATTTTAAATTCCTTGAAAAAAAAAAAAATACATAAACAGTGATTTTTTTTTGTATTTGACCTAACAATGAAATATATATATTATCTTAATTAAATCGTAGATAATTTAGATATGTATCATTATTTTGACATTTTGAATTAGGCTGTTTAATCAATTCAATAATATACAAAACAACAACCCTGCTTTTAACATATTACAGGATGCACATTAGAAAAATGTCCACGCTTTTTGTAAATTACAATCAACAACTCTAATCAACAACCATCTAATCAAACTGTTTATGTTTTGGCTTAGCCATACACGGTAAATAGCATCGGTGCTGCATCACAGTGGATAAACAAACCTGGAGATGGTTCTCAGGCAAGGTATCAGAGACATCCTCCAGTCGGAAACAGCATCACAAACAAACGAATATCGCGGGCCTTAGAACAAGCAATGAAAATGTTGTGGGGCGTTCATAAAGTTCGTACAATCACCGAAACCAAGAGGGAGAGGGACACAGTTGTTGTTTCGGGGCAATCAAAAGACGCGCGTTGCGAGATCACGTGACCCCACGGGAACATCACATCTAAAAAGGGGCAGCCCGTGGAAAGACTGCAAGCGAGCTCGGTGATACGTTTCCTCTCCCTGAAGGGCAAAAACTCCAAGGAAATCCACGCGGAGCTGGCCAAAGTGTACAGTCATGGACAAAAAAAAAACGCTCCCTCACTCGATGCTGATATATTTTAAATAAGCGTTTACTACTTTTGCCACTAGGTGTCTGATATAGTTTTGTTCAGTCAGAAAATTATCTAAATTTAAAACCAATAAAATCATACCGTCCTATTTTCTTCCGTACGGACTATTTTTCTAAAACATTTTAAAGTTAACAATAACAAAGCAATAAATATTGTTCACAATCATTATCCAAAAGTCAACTGAGAAAAAATATTAAATCTAAATTTTATCATTAGATTACAGTATGGTGCACTTGTAATCAAAATATAGCAGAAAAACGGACATGCTAATCGATATCAGACCCCTAGTGGCAAAAGTAGTAAACGCTCATTTAAAAATATAGTAGCACAGAGTGAGGGAGCGCTTTTTTTTTTTTTTTTTTGTCCATGACTGTACAGTGACAGTGCCCCAGCATATGAAACTGTTACAAAGTGGCGCAGACGCTTTGAATGTCAGGCCCGTAGCCAGGGGGGAGGGTAGAGGGAGGTCGACGACAAACCCATTATGGAAAAAGCTCCGCCTCCCAAATATGGAAAAAGGTCCGACTCAGTGGAATTTTTGAAAATCGACCCCCCCCCCCTCCCCAGATATAACAAGCTGGCTACGGCCCTGAATGTGGCCAAGCAAGTGTTGAAGATGACCCTACGAAGGGGAAGGTGATGCCCAGCGTCTTTTGGGATTGCCAAGGTAGATAGTTCTTCTAACCAACTACGCCCAAAGGGCCAAATAATCACTGGCAAGTATTACCGGGATCTTCTGTCAAAGTTGCGGGTGGGCATCAAGAAGAAACGCCGCGGGAAGCTGACCAAGGGCATTTGCTTGCTCTACGACAACGTGCCCGCTCATTCAGCTCATTCAAACACCTGCACCTTCTTTGGGCTATGAAAGTGCCTCACACCCTTTACTCAGATAAAGAAACCACGGCGTGGCAAGCGTTTTCATGACGACAACGAGGTGATTGCTCAGGTGATTTCCCTCACTTCTTAGAGATCAGGTGATTTCCCTCACGTCAGGTCATCCATCGTTGGGAGAAGTGAGTGATGATGTGGTGTTTATCCTGAAAAGCATTAACTCCATCATCAAATTTCATGGCCGCATCTCCATTCTGTCACCGTGATTGTACGAACTTTATGAACGTCCCTCGAACAAATTAATGTTTCCAATGTGTTGGGGAATTTATGTACACAGTGTTCATTTACTTTTAGCATAAATTCGATATTGCCTTTAAAAAAAGAATAAAAGAAGATTAGAGCTTCCAAAATAATTATATCAAATAAGGAAATAATGTTAAAATATAAAATAAATTTCATAATAATTGCAAACATTGATAAAAATAAATTCAGCTGAAAGCCAATTTCACTGGCAATAAAATTTAATTTAATGAGTAAATATGCCGCAATAGAAAAACCATTTTACAATTTTGTTTTAAAAAACTATAAACATAAACGATCCTGCCCTTCTTTTCTTCGCTGTTGGTTTTTTTTTTCTATTTTAATCCCACCTGCAAAATAGATATTCTGTTTTAGACGAAGACTCGAAACGGTCGCGGTAAGCAATTAACAATTTATGTCCCTCCACCAATGCCACAACGCCTCGTAAAGACGCAGTTTAAAAAAAAAGTGCAACGAATAAAAAAAAAAAAAAAAAAAAAAAAAAAGGCCTTCCGCCTTCCATCGTCTGTCCATCCGTGTTGAAGAAGAAGACAGCCTCGGAAGGAAGAGAAAGCTCTTGTCGTTCGTTCGTCGTTCGCTTGTCAACCGTGTCATTCTCGTTTTACGCCATGTTTAATAACGCCTATGCGAATGCACAGCGATAGGCTGCGTTCTTTTTATTTGACGAATTTATGAACGATGAAATTATTCAAAGAACGAGTAACGGAGAACGTCAAGGCAATATAGGCACTGAAGCAGATGAATCGAGTTGAATACTTGAAAAGTTCTCCATTACAGTTTTAGAAAATTCTCGAAAAAGTAAAAGAGTACTTTATTATCCTTCAGCGTAACTTTCAAAATTATATTACGTTAATTATCTAAAGCTTATCTCCCCTTGTAATCAAATTAAAAAGACTTTCAAAGTTTAAATAAAATAATACAACGCATGAATTCACAACTCGGTGTGGCGCTTTCCTTTGATTTATTTATGTTTCGAAAGGCTTTAATAGGGAGTTTTAAAAGGTTTTAAAACGCGTTATAAGGACGAAGGAAGGCAACAGCATAACAGAGAAGCTGCTCTAAATCAGTTATATTTCTAAATATAACTTTTAAACTTTAATCCTTATAGTAATCCATTTATGGCACTGGCGCGGCTTAAAAGCTGAATTCGCAAGTCAAACGATAACGCCTTAAACGGATTTGAAATTTCAGAGCTAACTTGTCGATTCCTGCTAACATAATGCATTATGTAATTCAAAAGATAAGCACCAGAATAAGTTATCTGCACCAGATATTTAACTGTTGCTAGGTAATTACGAAGGTTTAACTTTTACACTGACTTAAACAAAAACTTTAAAGAACTCTTCTAATAACGCTGTGCAGCCCACTGACTTAATTCTTGCATGATTTATTTTTGTTTTTCTCCATCACGTACCATTTCTTCAGAATTTTATTCTTTGTTTATGGAAATAAATTAACATTCATATGTAATAGGCAACAAATCCTGCTCTATGGACATTACTGATCTTTGGCTGCTTCTATCTTTGGATCATTATCCAAACATTGCTCCTTCATAAAGATAACAGATATACCTATTCCAATAGGATACTCAGTTCACAAGAAAGAAACTTATGAAACCATACATTATTACTTAGACTGTGATATATACAAGTGGAAACTGTGTTAAGATCTGAAAGTAAGAGGACTATCATTTGATATGCAACAAATAACTATCATTTGCTATACAAGAAGTTCTGCAGTTTTCTATGCAACTGAAGCAAACGCAAGAAGAACATTATGAGTCATTAGTACATCCTCAAGATGTATTTCTCCTAACTCTGCATATTAAAACAGGATTAATGAAGATATTTGTTAAAGCATTGGACAATTTTGCATTGTTGAGGACAGGACAAAGCTTATCAAAATCAGCGAGGCAAAAATTAAAGAGAGAATCTTATTGGTCCTCAAATTGAGATTTTCTCGACTTCTTAATTTTATTGAAAAAAGATGCACGGAATGCCTTTGTGTGCAATTTTATAGAAAATCACAAAACTGATGACTATAAAGGAAATATAAATGAAATAAGATGCCTCCGCATATGAATAAAACCAAAATTGCATTTCCTTGATTGGCATCTAGATCTTTTTCCTCAGGACTTGGGGGAAATAAGTGATGAACCCGGTGGATGTTTCCACCAGGACATTTCACTAATGGAAAAACAGTTTGTGAGAAGATAGAACTGCAGAATATTGTTGGATCTTATGAGGGAAACCTCTGATAGTGAATACAAAAAGGTCAAAATTCCATGCTAAAGTTCTCCTCTAAAAAAGGAATTTGAAATTATGTATTTAATAAATAAAAAAGAACCTCTGATGTCTTTAAATGGTGTGCGATAGAGAATTTTTATTTTCATCCTTTATTCTCCATATCCATGACAACCAAAATCGCAATTTCATTTAAAGAGCAGAGGAAAAGCTTAAACTTGTTGTACAATGTAATCAATACATCATATGCAGAAATTTATTAAGTGTGCCTTCGCGACTGCCGATCAAGTTTCTCCTATTCAAACGCTCTTGTACGTATATTTCCACAGACTCAGACAATGAATAACAAGCTAGAAGCACTGGGTATTTTTGTTTCCAACCGGTAACATATATAAATGTAGGTCGGTATGAATATTTTCGTGCACTTAGAAGCTTAGCAGCATTATCGTTTATGGCGAACAGAACGACTCTATCAACGAAAATTCAGCACCAAACATGTAGGCAGAAGTTCATTGTAGACATTCTAAGGAAGAAGTTCAGATTATTTTTAATAGAAAAAATGTATTTAAAAAAATAAATATGTTGAGTCTAAGCAAATATACTACAATATTCAATAGTTTGAATCAAGATAGAAATAGAAAGGGTTAGAGCATTGAGTGGAATGCTCACGATTCCTGGATCGTATCCAGGTCGCGGATTTTTTCCTTTCTGTTTGCACCTATTTTCAAGTTATTAAAAAAGTCATTCGACAGGTTTATAGCCTACCTGAATCTTTAATAGAATTATCACTATTGCGATTGCGCACAATGAACTAGCATGACAAATCATTAGCGCTCCTCTTTTGCATAACCATGTTTTGATTAACCAAGCTGTTAATTTTGGAGAATCAAAAATTTTAAATTAATTCTTGAGGAATACGCGAGCAATTTGTTGTTAAATAAAGTATGAATGATGTCCATTACGAATACAGAGCGCTGAATCGTAAAGCAATAAACAGCAGTGGAGGGCTGTGGTGATCATTTCATGAACGAATTGAATCTATACAGTATTTTTCTGGACATACTTATTCAAAGTTTATATGGATGGTGGAAAAGTCACTTTTCATTTTAATACTTAAATGAATTTTTAATTAGAATCTAATTTATATCTTTCTGTTACAGCTATTTATTGAAAATCTGGGAAAATGTTCACAATTTTAAGCTTGAAGGAACATAAAACCATGATGATCAACGACTGTCATTGAACACTGCCTAGAAGAGATTCAACTCTGCCTAGCTGAAAGTGGAAGGCATTTGCAGAATGTACTATATATATTCCACAATGAATCATGTTCTATGATGATGAGTTAGAGATTTACTCCAAAATTAGTAGTTGACATCTTGCTCTGAATCTTTGGGAGAAAATCACCGAAGTTCACCAGTGCTCTGACAAAAATAGTCTCCAATTAAGTGAAGAAGTCTAGAATGATCAGATTCACAAGAAGGCAATTCAATTAAATTTGGATATACAGGATGATCCAAAAATCAGGAAAAACTTTAAAACTCAATAATTCGCACACGAATGCAGATAAAAAGGTTTTTTTGCACAGAAACGATTGAAATGAAGTCGTTAATGCTAGAATTGTACAGTTTGACCAACAGATTGTCAGGTTACAGGCTTCACCGTAACGATACTGTAGGTCATTAATCGAGAAGGCCCTCTTAATTCGATAGTTAATCCGATAGTTGATCCGGCATCTTACAGTCTGAAAATTTGCATAAACTGATGTCTGTAACCTGACACCGCCATCTATTGGTCAAAAACCAACAATTCTAGGATTAATTTTTTTTTCCCCGTGCAAAACAAAATCCAACTTCATTTTTGTGCAAATTATTGAGTTTTAAAATTTTTCGAAAGTGTCCAATTACTTTCTTCCAATCAGTGTATTTATTATTTGTTTAATTATCCTTTGTAATCCCTCCTGGGCTCCGCTTGTATGAGAATTCAACTACTTGTGTAAAATAATAATTCAAGGCAATTTCAAGGCCCAAAATGGTTAAAGTATATCTACAGCAAAAATTTCTTCAACTTTTTTATGTTATTAAAGTTGTAAAATTTAAAATAGCTTTTGTATCATTATTCTTTTTACAGCACTTATAATCTTAAAAGTTAACCAAACGAGAACTTAACACACATTAATAGTCACTTCACCAGACAAATACACAGAAAACCACTCTATTCAAAATTCCTATTCAGTCATAAGGGAATCAGTTATGAATTGCGTACCATTCTATCATACTTATTCATTCCATTTACTGTGTACTTTGAGGTCCCTATGCCTCTCCCTCAGAGACGGCTAGAAGGAAATGTCATCAAACCTAATAATAATTCTCTTCCAACTTTGGGTGGGTTATAAAAACTTGATGCTTTCCGTTCCCCAATGGTTGGTCGTGGCCTTTTTATCAATGCTTTTAGTTCGCTCTCACTCTTTTGTTTCCCCCAATGAATAGTTGGCGCCACTCCGACCTCCTAACTTGCTTGTCTGCAAGGAAACTTAATGCACTTGTGACTGCATTTTCATTCTGATTTTTCGTCGAAGCTTTATGTAGCTTCTGATGTTTCAAAATTTATTTCCTCACTTCATGGAGACTTTTGTTCTTTACCTTAAAGTATAAAACGTAAAACCGAGTCAAATAATGCCAAAAGTCAAATGTTTAAAAGGAATATAAAAGATATTCTGCCCACTTATAATAACAAAACAATGATCCATCACATGCAATATAAACATACAACAAATGCACATAATGCCTTAGATTCTATAAATCTCCATGGATTTATTCTATATAACTGAAAGGAGAGAAAATGGATCTATTCAACGGTAATTCATTTTAACGAGATTGGCAGGTTTCTTTTAATAAAGCCAAGAAGCAATAGCGCTTACCGTGATAGCCAACATGCAGAGAATTCTCGATAAAATGACTTCACACACCTAAAAGATCCTTAACTCGTTAATAGAACCAGACCAAGTAATTTTACAAGAACAAAAAATATCGATTCACATAATGAAAATATACCGCGAGAGCCTTCAGTGGGGAAACTGCCGTTTCTATAAGCAGCGAATTTATTTTACATGAATTATAGTTAATAACCCAGAGAGACCCGTGAATTTAAAATATAAAACATTCAAATATTATTCCATGAAGTTTCGTGTTCACTCTCTTCCTTCTTTCGTAGCCAGATTTCTTTCATCAATTCTCAAACCTCTAAAAAAAACTTAACGTTCTGTCTTTGATATATTGAACAAAGAATTCTTCAACGTAAGTAAGTAAATAAATAAATCTTAGCCTTTCCTTTTACTGTTCCGAGAACGAGCAAGTTAAAGCCCCACAAATCCTTGGAAGAACGAAATTGAAACGCGATAAAACACGCGCACAATCGATCCAAGAATTTACAAAAAGGAGGAGGCGTGAAACACGTTCTAAAAAAGATGAAAAAATTTACTAAAATTCTAATGATAATAATGCTGGTATCCTATTATATACATATACAGTTCTAAAAAATATCTTATGACCCCTTTTAGAGATTAGCCATAAAAACAAAAGTTGTGGAGCCTGTTGCAATAAACTATGCCGAACCGTTCACCTCCTCCGTCGCCTCCTTCGTTTTTTGTAGCGCCGTCTCTAACAAAAAGTGCAAACCGCTGTGAACGACGCAATAAAGCACTTTTCACTGAATCATTAAAATCGATTCCAAACATAATCCACTTAAAAGTACAATTATTCTTTGCCGATACTGACTAATGCAACGACGTAAAAAATACATTTCAAAACTGCACAACAACACATTACCATCCTCTTCTGGTGAATTTAAAATAAAATATTTAGGAAATCAATATAATTTTGAATAAAAAAAAATCCCAAATTCTTAAATTATTTTAAATAAATCCTTCAACATCCGTTAGCCATTTAGATAAAGGAAGTTAAGCTGTAAGCCATTAAAAGGCGGCTATTATTTTTATATCAATATTTAAACTCAAATTATACCCACAGGGAGGAGGGAAAAAAAATCGCAATTCCTCTAACAAGCCTCTTTGGCTTTCCTAAATACTCTGATAACGCATATTATTGATTGTCTTCAATCGATTTCACTTCCTGTCGTGATTGCAGTCCTCTCGTATAAATACATTCGAGCCCAAACGACTTTTTCAATGGAAGAGATGAAATTTTTCCTTTTGCCACACATATGACTATCACTCACGCAACAACTTCATGATTTTAATTAATGTGTTCTATATATTTCTTCTAACTGCGACCATCATTTATCTAGGAAAAGCTTCTCAATTATTTGATTAAACTATCACAAATGATTATACAAATCCTAATAAAATGATCAGTTTTTTTTAAGTGAGTAAAACACGCAAGGCAGTTTCCCTGCTAAAGGTTCGTTCACCCTCTGCATCAGACAACATCTTGTCTACGGAGGTGGGGACGCGCCTATGAACTACTTATTAAGTTGATTTTAAATATATTCCAGCAAAGGAATTGCTAGAGGAAAAAGTGAAATGCTAAGAGAGTGATATGTTTGTTCACATTAATCTAAAATATATATATAGCGATTTATTTCCTTCAATGGAAATTCAGTTCTTTTCTCGTGTGCTTATTTTATTACAGTCATTTGAAAAAATTCTCAAAAAAAAAAAAGACACACGTCTTTTAATTCGAGATATATAAATTTCTAGATAATGTCTATTTAATTTCAAAATGAATTAAAATGTTTACTTTCTATAAAAATACAGTTCTATTTCCAAAGGTAATGTTTGTTTAATATTCAGAAAAAAAATCATACATACACAGATGAGATAGGTAAAATACTTCTCTAACACCAAGACAGAATTCGACAATATATTTAATATCAGGTATTAAAGAATATTCGTCCATATTATTTAGTATTCGTCACAGAATATACGCTAGTAATGACAAAGAAACGCTGAAGTGAATAATTGAATTATTTGGAAGATTTAAAACGTCAACAATAATTAATCAAAAACCAAATTCGTAAAATTTCACAAAATGACAGGTTTAATTTTAAACTGAATGAACATTTCTTAGTAAACCAATAAGCAATTTAAATATTGCCTTTGTTTAGCTTAACTAATGATTATTCTCCAGTGATGTAACTATCATATTTTCCGAGAATGGAATTCTTGCGATTTCATCAGCACAGTAGTCTTGAACTTTTTGCCATTGCCTTAACCATCGAGGAGATTGGCATCCAAGGACTTCTATCATCATTGTTCTACTCAAGAAATTTCTTTATCAAAGTTAAATTATGTCAAAAAATTGCTATTAGGTTACAATTGTTATAAAATTTTAAAATTGGCTTATTTAAATATTTATTGGTTTAATAAAAAATATCCATTCACCTTTATGAATTTAAATTAAACATGTCATTCTGTGAATTTTTACGAATTTGTTTTTGATTATCATTGTTGAACTTTTAAATCCTGTAAATAATATACGCTAATATTCCTTAATATTTTGCTTATGCAACTCGGCGTACAAGCAAAAATGTTGACGATTTTCTTGATATAACCATAAACGCAGAAGTGAAATAAGTGAATATTGTCCATAAAAGAAGTGACTAAAGTGACTAACTGTTTCATTATCAATTTATCCTAAGCTAACCTAACGTACCCCTTTACTAACCAGTACAAACTGTAGATTAAGCATACACTAACTCGTCTTATTCGCCGAACTTTACTGTTAAATTTCTTTATGATAAGTATCAAAAAAACGAGGCAACAGCTAGTTTGTCTTAATTTTTATTACAATTTGCTTAAAGCATTATTAAAGGATGAAAATGAACCCAATGATGAAAAATTCTTTTCTCAACGCAAGACAATTTAACATCAAGGCAGAAAGAAGCATGAAAAATTTCACTAATTACAATTTTGTAAGTACTGTCCCGAGTTATTGTGGTCCACATGGTATTATCCAAACTCCAAGGTTCATTTTCATTTCGAGGTCGTTGGAATGCTTAAATTCAGGTCCACAATTGTTTCACAGATTCTGAACTACAGAGAAATCTGGAGATTATGCTGGCCAAGGAATGACTGGAAGACTTTACAAAGTATGCCTGCTGAAATTAATTGTGTTTCCTTTAATTGCCTTGCAAGATTTGCAGCAACTCATTTTCAAATCGTTGTATTGCCAAAATGAGGGTATATATTCTAGGTGAACAGCTGTTGTAGCTGATAGCACAGAAACATGACTACATTTTGATGATCATGGCTAAAAAATGTTTAGAAGGTTAAACCAAGACTACCGTATTCGCACTCGGTAATTCATTGCGGAATGTCATAATATTCAATCCGTGACGCTACAAATAATTCTTGTGCGATACAACCGCATGTCTGAACAAAAGTCGCCTTGCGTCCAGTCTGCCTCATTCAATCTACGAAAAACTATCCGCGTCGACACAGGCTCCTACAGTACTCCCTCTACACGCTGCAAAATATCGCCGGCATGGATTGTGGGACGACGGTTCTTCAGACCACCTTCTCTCCAAACAACTAACGATTGTTGCATCTCGTCTATTCTCTGCCACAATACAACTCAAAGACCAACCGGCTTAAGAAACCCTAGAATAAAATCATCTGCTTAAAACTGTCGTCGACAGTGTCACGAAAAACACACACTCATTACCTTTTCGTCTTGAGAAACTGTCTAATTGAAATTAATAGTCTACCTGTCCCATTTTTATCGCTTTTTTCAATGACATCATTGACCAGAACCTGCAAAGATTTGCAAAACTTGTTTCTCTAAACATATCATGAAACATATTTATCTGTGGAGTAGTTTGAATGGAAATCTAAATCGTCCTCATGTTTAGAAGAAGATACAATTTTAATAAACTTTAAAATCCGAGTTGGTGAATGATAAGATATAAATTGTGAGCATTTTCTAAACATACAGATAAACTCAAATATTTAATCTCCTCCTCCTCCTCCTCCTCCTCTCACCATAGAAAGCTTGCATAAATAAAATCTAATAGAAAAATACCTTAAAAAGTTGCTTTTATTTCATTGTTGTGAACTTAATACGGTTAATTTAAAAAAGATTTATTAAGAAATCTCAAATAAATTCCCAAATCTCATTAGAGACTCTTTAATTTACTGCAGCTGTCAAATTACATTGAGCAATTGCCTTTCAATATTCCACTCTTAATAAGGAAGTTCGTCAAGGTAATACTTTCGTTTCTAAAAATAATTTTTATCTACATGCGATTTACTCTTCGACAGAAGGAACTCTCCAAATAGAATTCCTGAAATTAATCAAATAAAAGCAAACATGGCATTTGGGAGAACGAAAGCGAAAATTGGTACAAATCATTGGCCCCTTTCAACGTCATAAATACATAAATGAGAATGTTTTTTAAATATTTTAATTACAGCTTCATTAAGAAAATAGCAAGGAGAAGTCCTTACAAATGAAATAATGTACAAATTAGACTGACTTTGTCAATTCTTACCATGATAAGATGGCATGTCTATTCAGAAGAAAATTTAATTTTCTATGTCATTTACATTCAATTCATTCAACTCTGAGAAATGTCGCTGAGCTGTTAGCCTCGAAACTTAATTAAATACGAATTTACCTTAACCCTTTAATTCATCATTACACCGAGCGTAACTTCTCAGTATATTAGTCACGTTTCCCAGCCTTATATAAAATTTCATTCATTTCGTACATAATTGAACTAGTGACATGCTTTTGAGCAGTTAATGTGGAGACAGAAAAAAAATGAAAAAGAACTACTCCCCTTCTCTACCATTACCATTCTTAAATCATTAATGCTTTGCGAATTAATGATGGCACGTTTGTCTCTATTTGTCTAATGAAGTAGACGAGGGGAAAATTTCGTCACTAACGAGCAATCGACGCATTGTACGGGGCATTGACATTTCCTCTCGACGATCGATTACGCCCACAAAGAGAAAGGACAAGGAAAAATTATTCAAACCAGGAAACTGTAACTCAAAAAAGAATTCAATTGTGTCAAGACAATCCATTTTTCCAACGCCAAGTGTATTTGATAATGAGAATATTCCTTCACTGGCAAGGTCATTGCGACACATGGTGACGACAAGCTTGAGGAAAGGAAAAATATTCAAGTTTAGTTTCCTTTTAAATACAAAATATTGAGCCACGTGGACTTTATGAAAGTTTCGAAACCTTTTAGCAGAAAAGAGTTCCGGATACCATTCTTGGAATAGGAGGGGAGAGAGGAAATATTATTACAGTTTTCCAGTTGCATCACAGGAAATCATCTGCACAGGACTATTGCCAATTGGATAAACGATAAATCATGCCTCCTCTTTAATACCGACTATGTTCACTAGTTCATGGCTCTTTCAGAACGACAATACCACCTGTTACAGGACTCCGCAGAAATATAATCAAGAGGTTATATTACTTGGTATATAAGCAGAGTTGTTTCATGTTTATGGTGACGAAAATACACTTACTGCACTTCGACTGGGACCAATTATCCACTACCTATTCTGCTCTTTCTTTTAGCAATCGCTCTTTTAAAGATACCGAATCTACAAAAATCCATGGAAGAGGCATCGGTTGGCTTGACAGGGATGTTTGAGAATGGGATAACGTTAATTCCAGTTTCCTGTTCCATTCGAGCACACTAATGGACACGGATTTAGCATTGTGGCTGGATGCTTTGTCCTGGTGGATGTACGCGTTCTTCGCCTTAGAGCTACTTAACCGAGGGATATCGTTACGATATATATGTTCCAAGACATTTTCCTGATAGCAGACAGTATTTATCTTTGCTTTATATCCCACCTTTTGATGATCAGACCTCCATTGTAGCTGTATCTAGCAACCACCTTTCGAAAAACATTCCTTGCATTGACGCACCCAGGAGCGTTTTCCATCTCTAGAAAAATTGCCCTTTTCTTGCCAACTCTAGATAAATAGACCCAAGCTTCACTCAAGCTTCACAAAACGAAACTAGTGCCTCATGACGGCGCTCTAATTTCAAATCTTGACGAAAAATACGATTTGCCGAGGCAGCAGAAGTTCCAACCTTGCTTGCAATGCCCCATTGGCGGATTTTCCGTACGCACTAGCCTCTTCACTGTTCGAATGTTTGCCTTTGTATGGGAAGAACGAGGGGTGCGCTTTTCGTTCAGTAGCGCTGCATTGTTGATTGTTTGTATCCATTTGTCTGCGTTTAATAACTTTTGTTACACTATTCTTGGAAATAATGAAACTTTTTCCCTTACACTGTTCTATTATTCTAGAGTAAGAGTAATCAGCGTCGGGAAGGGCTCCCGGAACGATTCAGTTTTTGAGGGCAGTTCGGCAGCAAACTTGAAATTGAAGAACGGAATGTTAAATTTGATTGTTAGCGAATTTACGTGTAAAATTTCACGAGCCTCGTGAATTTCAAACTCGTGTTACGACGTTTTAACAATCGTCACCATAAACAGGAAACAAACCTCCGTAATCTTTCGATCTCGGCTATTATCTTTTAGCTAAAAATCCGTACATAAAAGCAGATCCATCTATTTGCAAAATGATAATGGGCGATGGTAACACTGACAATTTTAATAAGCTACGGTTAACAGCGATGATTAGCGCAGTATAAACAAAAGCGGCCCTGAGTGTTATCTCGTAAATGTCTTATCTCGTGTTTGCATTTCCAAATGCATGTTAATGTCTCCATTATTGTCTCTTTTTGTTCGTGCGTCTCGCTACCACCCTACAAATATATTAGAAACTAGCATAGGTACCCGGCGTTGCCCGGAATAATTACAATTGTAGGTAAACAGAACAATCTCAAAAAATTAAATTAAGTTTTGCAATATGTTAAAAATAAACACATGAAAACGCTTAGATTTAATATAGTAAAAATTCTTAACGAAAATTCGAAACAATTTTTTTAAAGGCTAACAATGGCTGGACCTCTCCAAGGATGCCACTGCTAGTCTAAATTTCTTACTCACGTAATCTTACTTCAGATGTACACTTGATGTTGTTGCAATTCCCTTTCTTCTCTCGATGTTTTGAAGAAAAAAACGTGGCCATTCATCACTTTGCGTGGTCTAGTGGTCGCCGATTCTTGTATTTACTCGCTTCCCATTTGCTAAAGGAGTGCTTCCTCTGTCGTCTTTCCACTCTTTCTCAATAGTCTGCTAACTCTCTATTATCTCCAGTTACTGATGATTTTTAAAGATTTTCAAGAAATTGTTAAGTACTAAGAACTCTCTTTTCTAAGAAAAGCCTGAATACCAGGAATTCTATGCATTGTTACAAATTGAAACTTATCCATATTGCATCATCATTTTATGTTCATTATTATAATTCTTGGAAAGATTGCTTTAACATTGCATCATCATTTTGTGCTCATTGTTATTGGTGAACTGCGCGTTGATACCATTGTTGATGTGAACACGATGGGCCTATTGTTGCACAAACTTTTCCTTGCATTGTTGGTCATGATATATATTGTTGGTCTATGCAGTGTGTGAATAGCGTGCTGATATCATTGTTGATACCAATTGTTGTAAAAACTTTGCCTTGCATTGTTGGTCATGAGATATTTCTCATTAATATGCCTTGCCATAACCATGAATATCGATTTTTTTATCGATATTTATTAGTTTTCCGAAATCTGAGGTAGACAGTGACCTTCCTCATGCTTTGAAGGTCAAGTATGCAAAATTTCATCAAGATCGGAATAAAACTGTAGATTTGTATAAAAAACAAACCCACCCATAAACATCCTTCTTTATATATCTTCTATCTTCTATATATATAAAGAAGGATGTTTGTGGGTCTGTGCGTCTGTGGGTCTGTGTGTGGGTTTGTGGATCTGTGTGTACGTTTTTTATACAAATCTACAGTTTTATTCCGATCTTGATAAAATTTCGCATACATGACCTTTAAAGCATGAGGAAGGTCACTGTCTACCTCAGATTTCGGAAAAATAATAAATATCGATAAAAAATCGATATTCATGGTTATGGCAAGGCATATTAATGAGAAATATCTCATGACCAACAATGCAAGGCAAAGTTTGTGCAAAAATAGGTATCAACAATGGTATCAGCACGCAATTCACAAACACACTGCATGAACCAACAATATATATCTCATGACTAACAATGAAAGGAAAAGTTTGTGCAAGTGTAATTATCCCGGGCAACGCCGGGTACCTCTTCTAGTATAGAATAAAGATTACATCAAATGTAATCCTAATTATAAATTGAGCCATATTATACAGTAAAATACATTAAGACATTTGTACTCTTCTAAAATCTAGGAAAATTTTACATCCTAATAAAAATCGAGTCTCATAAATAGATTTATTACAAAATATTCAAACGGAAATCGGTTACTTGTATTATAATCTTTAGTATAAATATTTAATTATTATAAATTTATAATCAAAACGAACTTTGAAGCTCTGCATGAGAAGTATTCAAAAATGGCAATGTCTGTCTTGTTATTCGTCTGATGTTCGGCTTCTGATCACATCCCAACACAAGTTCGTGAACTTCACCCCAAGTCACTCCGAAGTGAAGCCAAATTAAAACGATGGATAATAATGTCAGGGGATAATATACAATGAAGAAGCCTCCTTTAAAGGAGGCAACTGATGATGTCATTATAATCTTGCATAATCTTATCATTTCCTGGCTCCATCATCTCTCCAGCTGGGTAAGGTGCCTCCTCCAGCCTTTCCCTTTCGTGACGACCCCCCCTGACATGGGCTGTCAACATCAATTCACTTTGTCACCAGGCAGAAAATTAATTAACATCTTAATTAAACTCATCTTCTCCCATCCACTTCCTCGCCCCCTCCTCTCTTTTCGTAACCATAATCAAAGCGAAAAGAAATCTGATATGAAAACCTTTTTTCTTCTCCTTGAGGTTAAAAAAAGACGGCATAATGAATTTGGAAATTAGCCGATAATATCTAAAGCTTCCCTATGAATCCGCACTAAGGCCAGCGGAGGGGGAAATATTAAGAAGACAAGCGGGAAGTCAAAAAGGAAGGGAAAAACTTTCAGACGAAAAATTAAAATACTTAAACTTCAAAAGGACTGAGTACATGCTTTTATTCCTAATCAACATGTTAAAACAAAATGCAATTTTGAGTTTTAATTATATTTAAGTCGACAATTACCTAAAAATTACAACTGTTTATTATTTGTGTTCCTAGTATATTTGATTACCTGATTAGCGTTAATTACTGTCAGTAAAGTTTTAAAATGCAAACAGGTTTATTATTCATTGTCAGGTAGGCACATCTAGTATGAAAGCCTCTGGGAAAACACTTTTATCTCAAAAAGCATAAGAAACACTTGAAGCCGATGATCAAGATTATGTATATCTACACGCGAATATTGAAAATAATTTCTTGATAACGTTAAAATGTGAATAACATTGGAAAACAAATTAACTACTTAAATGTATTTATACAAAATTATGAAAACTCACATATAGAAATCTTATAATTAGATTTTATGAAAATATAAATAAATAAGTTAAGGTCGCAATATAAGAAACTTTAGCGACATCAATTTTTTTTAATCATCAAGTTGTTCAGGATACTTTCCATTTCTTTTTTATTTTTTTTACCCAGAACTTAGCTTTTCAAACAGATTTTTTTAAACTTATAGGATACACCAAATTATAAACTGCCGGCAAATTTATAACATCAAATAAATTACATAAGAAGGAAAGAATAATCTAACTGAATTAATCCGTACTTGAAAACAAAAGGGCAGTTTAGTTTTCTTGATAGGCTACATAAAAATTGATTATAATAATTAATGACAGTACTTTTAGATTTATATGCATAATAAAATTATAAAGATTGAATTATGATTAATTATCGACTTCCACTTGCCATTTTATCTTATCTAGTAAATCCTTTAAATATTTACATTCAAAGTCATAAGACGATATGACTTATTTAAGTCATGGTTCTCCTTTCTTCTACATTCAACTTGGTGTGGAAGCGAAACTTCAATATGTGGAACTCCAAAGAACCACGACATAATTTATTTACGGTATCGAGTCTTAAGGGACGAATATTGCTTAGCAAATATTATTTTATGTTAATAAATTTGATCATCTCTTGACTTCCTAGTTTAGAGGTGGAATGATTAGATTACGTGAAACCTTTTATATAGCAAATGGAATAAACTTCAAGTTAAAAGCAAACGCTAAATAATGTATAGTTAATATTTTTCGTTAGACGAAACGTTTAAGATAGAAAATACACGTTTCCTCTAACTATCTGTTTAAAACGGTACTACAGTAACTATATAAGTGTATACTTTTAAGCGTAGCAATTTAGAATACGTCTTTACAACTGTTAACCTCGCTTCTTTAACATACGTAGACAAAGTTGACAGACATAAAATTTAACATATGGAAAGCTCTCTTTGGAATGTTATTAAACTAAATTTCCTTAACCATTAAACTGAATGTACTTCTTAAACTATAAAAGAAAAAAAAAACCTAACAATATGGAAAAAAATAGTCGGCTATAGACTTTTCTAAGCCTAACGTTTAAGTTACCTGAAGTAGCATTGAACGGAATCTCTTTCAATTCAAATGACTGAACCATAATTTGTCAAAATTGTATCCCTCTTCGACAAAGAACGGTATCCTACAACCTTCTCAGGATTCAAAAACAAAAAAACACTCGGTTTATTGATAAATTTACTTTCTTATCACTCAACATAAATATCCCAACCCGTATAGCATCTATGCATGAGAAGTAATTGAGTTTCGCAGCTGCCAAGATTACGAAACGACCACTTCAACAGTAACTACGGTGACGCAACTTACCAAACAACCGTAAAAACTATTTGAACGGCTTCTCTTATCATTATCGAGGCGAGGAAGAGGACATTAACTACATTATGCCCTTTCTTATTCAAAAGAATACTGGGAATTGCATATATAATATTAAATGACTGCAAATGCTCTCAAACTTTTGTCAAGTTATATCAGCATCTTTCTCTAAAACGAGGTCTCCTTGTTTAGTGCTCATCTTTGCTGATTAGAAATGAAGTAATCCTCGATGGCAATCCTAGTCTTTCATAAAAAATATTCCTCATTTCCAATCTCTTTCTCTCTTACTGATCTGTCTATCATCTAGACTTCAAATCGTTTTCCATTTTTCTTCTTAGAAAGCTGTCCACTCAAGTGAATCCATTCATACCTGGCAATGACCTACTGTCCATTTATTCTTCTTCTTTTTTGTCCTGCTTTATTATAATAATATAAAGTATACTTACTAACATTACTTTCATTTCTTATCTATTCATCAGGTCATGAAGTCCTCTTTTCCCCCTGTTTCTATCTAGCACACCCAACATTATTCTCTCATTCTTCCTTTTGCCAAATATTGGAGAGCCGAATCAATCGTATCGAACAAAGAAAACGATTTAGTAACATGAAAAAAAAATCCTAACTTTTCCAAATAATAGGCCAGGACGAATAGCATTTCCTTGGTAATGCCTTTTAATTTCAACAATCGCACGGCAATCACCTGTTCTTTTGCAAAAACTGTATAAAAGGCTGCCATTTTCTTTAAGGCCATTAGTAATTTCATCTCTAGAAATCTTAAGCTATTCAATGTTACTTTCATTATAGTAGAATTTGACCTGTATCTCAAATTCCCTTCTGTCGAGATTTATTACAAGTTAAAAGTTAAAGAAGTAACGTAAAGTTAATTATGACCATAGGCGACTTAGTTCTACACATGAAAAGAAAAAAGCAACAAAGTAGCAATTTGTAACAAGGGAAAGACGTCAATTAATTAATGCTAAAGTTTAAAACCATGGGCAAAATTTTAACTTTACATTGCATTCTTAAATGGCAGTAGCTATAGTGCAGGAAATAATTTAAAAGAGGTGAACATTTAATAATATGCACTGATATTATAATGTTAAGAATGATTCAACACATAAAACGTAGAACTTCAAAGATTTCCATCTAATTTTTCATTACACACTGAAATTTCTAATTAAATGTAATAAAGTACTTTAAGAAAATCCATTACTACGTTGCAGACATAAAAAAATATAGTAAGCCTCTATTTAGCATTATCATTAACTAATAATTTTATTGCTGGATGACAAATGACGTTCCAAACGACGTTTATAATCCAATTTACACGAAACGGTAATTTTATTTATGCGTAAACTCTCCAAAGAGACGTAAAAATCGTTTAAAATTTTCTAAGCCTTATTTCGTAATTATTTTATGGCCCTTCCATCTTCTTCCATTAACATCTCTCTTAGTTCTCTCTGACATCTGAACTCGGTCGAAGATGTTGTTTTCATATTTTATGCCTCGCCTACTTCAATTAGCTCAAAAGTTGACAGCAATTCTGCCGTTACTTCAAATGTTTAATAAGACTACACATACACGGCTTCGTTTATGGTCGAGTTACGTAAATCTTCGAAAGTCTTGCTATGCACGCAAACATAATTAATTATTGCTTGAGATAAACGTCTTATTTTGCAGCTACTGTGCTCAATACTGCTTGAAGATTACGCAGTAGTTAAAAAAACGACCAAGATTAAAGAAAATATTTCATTATTCATTTAAAAATACAGTGCGTCCCAAAAGTATAAATCATCTAAATAATCAGTCAGAAAAAAAAATTATTAATTTATAATTTGCTTAATCAATTTTTTATCAAAGCCATGATACTCTTATAAACCTCCCACCAAAATCTCGTTTGATTTTATGAAAAATTCTGTAAAATTTTATTGATTTTTCTCAAAGACAGACAAAACTTCTGTCAAATAAATATAAAAAAATACTTTCAGAAAAAATTGAATATTGATGATCTTTTATTTTTTAACACTTTATTGGACCACCATTCGATTTAATCACATCAAAAATACGATTCGGCATACTTTTAATTAATATATGAATGATTGTAGGCTCTATATAAAACCAACAGTAAATGATTTGCTTTTCCATTTGCTTGTACTAAAGTTTAGTATCTAAACTATCTCTGATGGGCATAAACATCTCTTGCTAGAATCCCCACAAATTTTCAATAGGATTTTAGGTCCAAAGATCTTGATGGCCGTTCCATGAAATTCACATTGTGTGCTTGTAACCAGTTGACCTACACACATGTACGTTATCGCCATCATATTGCAAAGTCCAGTCTTTACCAGCAATTTCTTAAGCAACGGGAAAGAGATAATCCTTTAATGTTTGCTGATGTTTTTCCGCACTTTGGCGACCACTTAAAAAAAATGTTTGAGATTCCGTTGAAGCCAAAACATGCCCAAACCAAAAACATTCCTCCTCCTTGTTGTCTGCTGTAGAAGTTTCGATCTTGGATCTGCAAATTATGCCAGTAATACTTCCACCCGTCAGGACCGTCCAAATTAAACTTCTTTTCGTCACTGAAAAGGCATGAAGTCATTGCAGTCGTCAGTCTTGTATTTCACAGTCAGTAGTGGTTTCCTGGGCATTGACTTATATTCCAGGTTACTATTCATTTGCAATATCTTCTTCTGTTCTTTGATAAGCAGCTAATGGGAAGATGTGGATTTTGGTCGGCCAGAACGCCATTTTTTTTAGGCTCAGAAGGATATTTTCTTAAGACTGAATAGATGACAACAACACTTCTAATAATTTTCTTTGCAGTTTCTACAACACTTAGGCCGTCAATTTTGCATTTCCAAAATTCTGCTTTTTCAGTTATCTGTTTTGAACGTGACATGGTAATAGCAAAATAATAATAAGAATAATTATAATAATAAATTTGAACCCTCGCTCTTCCGAAATATATAACAAACTCTCCTTGAAATCTGTATGTTAATCAAATAAAATTTTTTGTGCAGTTATTTATATTTTGGGACAGAAATTTTGTCGGTCTTTGAGAAAAATCAATAAAATCAAACTACATTTTGGTGAGATATTTATAAAGAATGTTATAGCCCAGAAATTCTGTAACAGTGCTTCTGTGATCCTAAGCGCAACTTCCCCAATCTTCAATCTGAGAAGTGGATTTTAAAGGTTCTCAAGAGCAGTTTCACAGATATCAGCTAATTGAATGATAATGCATCAACCTGCTAAATAATTATAAACATAAAAAATGTTTATTATATACGGTGTTCGATGATGCGAT
Source organism: Rhysida immarginata (assembly GCA_023313115.1). NCBI lineage: Eukaryota > Metazoa > Arthropoda > Chilopoda > Scolopendromorpha > Scolopendridae > Rhysida > Rhysida immarginata. The sequence goes on along the minus strand of JAHWFO010095468.1, from coordinate 1,230,795 downwards.
GCATTAATTTCAGAATATGACAGGTTATTGGAGCATACTTAACACAATACGAGTCATGGTTTATGAAATACACTGTAACTTTTGTTGGCTAATCAGAGAGCGTTCTCTTTGTTTGAATTATTATATTAAAAATACTAACTAAAAGTAAACAACCCTGATTGGCATTATTACGTACATCCTATAACCGCAGCAATTTGCATAATTGTGTATATAGTTAAATATGCAAATTACCTCTCCAATCATCTCCTTAAATTAACTTATCGTCAAACCAAACATGCAATAAAGCCGTACGATTAAAATGCAGATTATAACTGATGCCTGGATCCAATTTTTTTTTTGAGTAATTCGGCCAAAACTGGTAGATTTAAAAGCAGGTCACCATCTGATGGTTACGATTATAGCTTTTGGGCCCTTCGATTAAGGTTTTTAGAGATTCCAAGGAAACTTTTTTCATTATTTTCAATGAAAAACATCGTTTTTTGACAAATTCGCCATCGATTTTTATCTGAATTTTCAGAAAAATTACCAACATCGGGAGCGCGCAAGAGCCCATATTTTAAGCAAATGGTTAGCGCTCGCCATTCACTTAGCCAAGTATGATGAATTTAAACTGAAGAGTTTGAGAAACTCTTATGAATTTAGAATATGCACTATAAAATCAAACTGTATTCATTTCTCATTGAAATTATTCTTTACATATACAATCTGCTAATTGTAAAAGCAAAAAATAAAAAGTACTCTGGCGATTTATTGATGACCTAATCCAAACAATAACAGAATTTTTGAGCACGATAACGCATAAAAGTAACAGTTGCTATAAAAGAGCAAGAGAAAAACAAGAATGGTATTGATTTATGTTATTTTAAAGAAATTCTAAAAAAAAACCAGTGAGCTCAACTGTTATTTAATATAAAAACTTTTAAACGTCGCCTTTAATTTAGATTTTTCAACCATATTTTTAATAAGCATTTCCTAAAACACCTGTACGATTTTCACCTGTCACCTATATTTTTAATTTATTTTACAATTTGCTGTCATTGAGAAGTCGTGCGTTGATTCCTTTGTGAAAAATCCACTTGTTTCATGTCCAATCTTCTTGCTGGCCTTGTGCCAAATCAATTTTTAGCTTGCTGCTGCAACGTAAAACATTATCGAATGTGATCCGAGGGCCGTAGATTTGACAATCCTCGTGCACAAAGTAATCCGTCATGTTATTCAAGAGAATCAAAATGAAAACCATGAACGAATACTTGAAGAATATTTCAATTTACAGAAACGGTTTATAAACATCATCCAATGTAAACAAAAAGTGCTGACTCATGCGTTCAAATTATTTTTACGCATTCTTTATCTAATTTTGGCATTATATTAGCGGATCTTTCCGTCAAGTGCATCCCATAAAAGTACAGTCAAAAACGAAGAAAAATATTACAATTTCTCATCAGATCGAACCACTGGAAGGTTGTGTTGGGTTTTTCTCATTCAAGTTCTACAAAGTGCTAGGGACACCAGTGACCCAATCATTAGAGTTGTGTAATCATTTTTTAAATTTTTTTTTCATATCTGCTTTATGTTTTAAGCTGCATTTTGCACAACAAAATAATGACTGACTACTGGAGATATACTCTAACACTAAGTGATTAACTCAAGATTGGAAAACGAAAGTGAAAGCTCCATTCACTAATGCGCCGAAAGGGCTTGTGGTTCCTGGTTTGATTCCTGATCACGGAAGTTTAACTTTCTTTTTTCAATTCTTAATATAATTACTTGTACATAAGCAAATTGCAATATGAAAAAAAATACTGTAATATGGCAAAAGACAAATTCTTTTCATCAACAGAATTTTCTGATTTGTAAAATTTCTATATAATCAATTCGATAAAAAAAACAAAAAAACCGTTGTTAATTTCTTATTACGCGTGGAAACCCGACTAATAAAATGGAATCTATTTCGATGTTTTCTCAAGTGAAAACTTTAAAATGGTTTCAAGTGAGAACTGCGTTCAGTAATTTTATGAATTTTGGATTCTATAAGAAAACTTGCAAAAACGACAAAGATGCCACGTTTACCCAAGTAACAAAGACCAGAAAAATGGTACCTCACATGGAACCAGGTATTATCAAGCAGTCTGCAAGGTTTACAGCACAAAAAAGACCATCTGCGAGGATTGTACTGATTATAAAACCGGTAAGTTTGATTTTACTTACTTAAAAATAGTACTTTTATGTATGAAATTACCCCTGTATGTCATTTCACCTCAGACAGTTAAAACAATCATTCTGGAATGTCAAGTTTTCTGAGGTTGAAAAAAATATCATCAGGTTAAGCAGTAAGGTGAATTTTAGAAAAAGCAGTTTTGAAAATGAAAAATTTGGACTATTATGTATCACGTTTATGTAAATTCTGTTTAATAAACTTACGAATGTGTAATAAATTGATAAATAAATTGTTTTTGTGTTTTTATCAGTTCATTTTATTTGTACAATGAGAAAAATTTTGGGATCACATATGACTCCTCCTTGGTAGTTGTGTAATCAATTTTGTACCACGGTAGTTAAGGGTTAATTGAATTCATGAACATCTTCCATTTATCTTACAAAGTAACTTGATCTGCGCTAAGAAAGAAAACTTTCAAAAAAAATTATCTGCAAAACAACCGAATCGCTACCTGTTTCCGATTAGTGATTTATTATTTGTCCATTTTTATTTGCCTCTTGCTCACACTCGTCCACGCACGAACGCATACTTTATTGTCTTTTCATTATCTTTTATTACTAGCTTAACCTCTTTCCAGCGTAAACAAAAGAAAAACAAATACATAAACCACAATATTAGGCGGTCCACTGATTGATCAAGCAGCGCAGGAAACTTGTCAGTGCTGCTTTTATTCCGACCGCCAGCTTCTGAGAGAACACAAAAGGCTGGCTGCCAGACAGCCGTTTCTCAAAAGAGGAAGGGAAGCAAGCAAAACGGAAACCGTTTTGCAGCGAAGTCTCTTCCAAATAACAAATCAAAAGGGAAGGAGAAAAGACGGCAAGTGATGGGTGTTTCCTTCGAGAGGCCGAAGGAAGAGCCATTATCTGTCAACACCAGGCAACGCCTTCAATCAAACAATTTTTTCTTCTTTTAAAGCCGATTCGCTATCAAACGGAAGTGCCTTACAGTTGAAGATAACAAGTGATTTCCGTTAAACGTTGTCAACTCATTTCTACATGGGAGGAATTTTGGGTTGTTGATTTTTTTTTTTATTTATTTATATTTTTTTTAAAAATAAAATTACATTTTTTATACAAATCTCTCCATTACTTCCCAATTCTTTTCAATGGCAACCGTTTAAAAAAACATACGAATATGGCTAATTTTTTTTAATCGTTTACAATCTTAACAGTAATTACTGTAGGGTCCAGCCCGTCACATTAAACCGTGTTCCATTACGATCCAATACTATTTACTTTTACGTCTAGTCAAGCGTCACCTGGAACTGAACAAACAATTAGAGATTAAATGAAAAGAGAAAAAAAAAAGTCGCCCGAATACTCGAAGTTATTTCCTTCCGAATTGCATGTTTAACGTGATGTAAGACCGAAAAAGTCGTCGTCGCCCAAACTTAATTCAGACTAGAGCGGACGATGTTATTTCCCGAGATGATGAATACACTTTCGGGAACATTTCCCCCACAGCCGAGACGGAAAGGAAAAAATTGCGACGTCAACTGCGTCATTTCCGAGCTGAAATAAAAGCACATTCATGGAAAACGTAGCCCCCTTAATAACGTATAGCCGGTAAATATATTAAAATGTTTTCAAGTTTGCTTAGACCTGAAACTGCTAATACTACAGAAAATATATTTTATGTTACAAAGTTGAATTTCTTACTTACTTAAAGACGGAATAAGAATTTTTAACTTTTTAGCATTACTTTTTTGTAACAAGTGTACAAAAAAAATCATCTTAATAATACGAATATGTAGTCTAGAAAGTGAATATTTACCTAAGCTGCGTCTCAAATTTATATGAACACGTGTATAACTGTCATTATTATATCATGCACATTGAATTAATGCTTACAAACTTACATGTGTAACAATGAAAAGCAATTTAAACAGAAATTCGTACAAAAGTAAAAAATAAAAAAATAACTTAATAAATATATCATAAATATATGAACCCCTGATTCAAAAGTCAATAAAGTTTCCTTGTTTGAGTATAACAACCGAGTGCGAGTTTCTTTTCCTTCCCTTTTAATTCCAATTTCCAATTTCAAAAGACCGTGACAGGCCTAGGTCGTCGTGGGTTTACAAAGCACACTTTGTCAGGTCTACACGCATTGAATCTACGAGCTTCTTCAGATGATTTTGTTCAAGTTTCCCTATCCGGAGATGATGGCAGCTTTAAAATTCAGCAATAGATCTGTATTGCTTTCGACCATAAACAAGACGAAAACGATGACTCCATGCACATTCTCCATCGGATTAAAATCGGGAGAAAGTGGTGGCCAATCCATTACTTAAACCCCGTTTTCTAAAAAAAAAACCCAATTCCCTAGAATTCAAAGAATGATCCACCTAGAACCTCTGTAAATGGCAGCAAAAATTTTTCTTGTAACTCCTGGTAAGCAACAGCATTCATACGTCCGCTAAGAAATGCTAAATTTGTTTTTCCATGCAGGAAAATGCTCCCCAGACCATTAACGAGCCACCAACTGATTGCTGCGTGAGTAAATGTCTTCATCAATTCGCATATCATGCCAATAGTAGATCCAGCCATCTGAACCATCTAAATTGAACTACTTCTCATTGGTGAATATGACTTTGTACCATCCTAGCATCCACTTTATATGGTATTTAGTATAACCCAATTTGAGTAATTATCAGTCGCGGTTGTGATCTACGTTTCCTATAACGAATGGTGTTAGATTTTTTAATATATATGGCCACTGAGTCCTTTGAAACAGTGATATCATCAAGTTCACTTGCTACGCGTCTTAGAGATGAAAAGGGTTTTTAATTTGCTAAATAATCGATCTTTTTTGTTTGGGTGTAAGTTTGGGTGGCGTGCTCGACCTCTTCTTTGTGTTATACTGGATTCCATTTGCTAAATAATTGAGAAATATTCCAGAGGATGTTTTAGGATATGTTTGGATCTGCTGTGCTACCAAATAAGTTAAGTGATATCCCCGGCGTTACTCGGGACATTTTTTTGATTAAATGTGAAAATACAATGCAAATGAACCTTTGCTATTGCTTTTGCAGAGATTCCTTGTGCATTCTTGGCCATTATTTGGCCCTTCTCATAATACTGTTCTACAAAAAAATAAAAAATTTTCCTGGAGGTAAGATTAGTGATTCTTATGGAAATAAGCTCCCTAAATTCGAATATGTAATTACTTTTTCTCTGTCAGGCACAGTTTCTCATTTATACATAGTTAACTTTGTTTACATTCCTAAAGAAAGGGTTCTCCAATTCCAGCCTCAGCTCAGGGTTCATACAAAAATTAGTTGAGTTTATATAGATTGAATCAATACACAGAATAGTTATCAAATTAATACAGTATAACAAATACGAGGTGCGTTCAAGTTATAAGGTCTGCAAATTTTTTTCTCTGCAGTGAGAGTAAGTAGAAAGATCCGGATGTTTTTAAATTTTTGCGGGAAATATTTCGTCTTTACTAACATAGATGGCAGCACTATACCGTGAACGGCGTGAATACCGGGCGCGTTGCCGCGAACGATGTTCATATACTTAAAATGGCGAAGTTTACTTTACAAGATCAACGTGTAATCACACATATATACCCTCGTATAACTAAAAAACTGTGCCTGAGAGCGAATTTCCGATTTCAGATTTGAATTTATCACATGAAAATCTTCGGAAACACATATTTGCATATGAGAAAATTGACCTTGTTGAACAGTGTAATCATTCAGTACTATACCTCTTGGCATTTTTCTGAAGTGCAGAAACTGTTTCTCAATGAATTTGAAGTCTCCCCCATATTAATATGCACATGTAGGTTATCTACTGGGAAATTTTTGAAACTTTTAAGGTTTGTATTTAAACGTATCTTTCATATACGAGGTGCGAGCAAAAAGTTCCGGGACTGGTTCATTTAAAGAGAAAGTACTTTATTTAAATACATTTACACTGTGTCCCCTTCAAAATAGCCCCTTGCGAAGCCATACAATGAGTCCAGCGTTGTGTCTTAGAAGTCTTTTTGTGGAACGAGTCAAGCACCTTCTACGATTCGCATGAATCTGCTCAATCGTATCAAAACGGCGACCTTCAACTGGATCTTCATTTTCGGAAAGAGGGCGAAGTCTGCAGAAGCCAAATCTGGCGAGTAGGATTGGTGTGGAAGCGATATCATGTTATTGTTCGTAAGAAACTTGCATGTGAGGAGAGCTCAGTGAGAGAGTGTATTGTCATGGTGGAACATCCAGTTTTTTTTCACGCCACAGATCTGGTCACTTTTGCCGAATGTCCTCCCTCAGATAGCTCGTTGCTCTAATTTGCTCGGTCTCAAATTTAATGTCCATGATAAAATCGCAGACGATCGCGAACATGTGTTCACCATAGCAATATTTACTCAGTCCCTAATGCACATGAAACAATCCTTTGAAAAGCTGATTTATGAATGCTAGGGTTTACTATATTTGTGGACTTGTGCTGCCATTTGTTGGCGAGATCCCAGAACTTTGTTATCCCTATGAGACAAACTTATTTGTAAATTTTCTTTTTTTTAACCTTTATTCGAATTTCTCGTTGTCTTGCAGTCCCTTCATTACTTCAAAACGATTAAAATGTTTTTTTCATTTTTACACATGCAAGTTTGCAAACATTAATTAAATGCGTAGTATTTAACAAGAAATTAATCCCCCGAGGAGGGTATAGGAAAGTAGCGGAACCAAACTCTAAATAGTGAAGCAGAACTGCATATGGTAAGCTACATTCCAAATTTCAACCTTCTACGTCAAAAAATATAGAAAATATGAAGGGAACAGACGGACATGGTGAAACCAATAAGTGCTTCATTCTTCTGCTACTTCATTCTTGAGACGCACCTTAAGTACATTATATTTATTAATTATTATTTGAAATTTTATTCCTTAATATTTCATATAAAACATAAAAGTATTAATTAGATTTTTTTATAAATTTGTAATATTGACTTGCAAATGTATAATAAATAGTTACTTGAATTCACTTGAAATGCAGTGGCAATAAATACTTATGTAGAGAATTATTATTGATCCTAGATGTAGTTCTGAAATTTCGAAATACTAATAGCCTGATGGAGAACAATCTTCAGATTATTATCTTTAAATTAACAAATAATCAGTTCAAGTGACTATTTAGAAATAAATAAATTTGCAAGCAATTATCACGTAACTATATTGAATACCATTCATTTAAAAAAAAAACGTTTTCATAATCCATATTAAACATTAAAGATATCTGAAATAAATAATAATAAGAATGTTTTAAATTTAATCTTCCTAAATAAACCTATATACGAATAAAAAAATTTATCACCTGGTAAAATCCACATCTATATGTTAAGATTTTCTTACAATCTTAATTTGTTTTATGTTTAATTATTTTTTTTAAATAAAATAACACTACAACCCAGAGACAAATGAAAGAAAGAGACTGGCAGTGACCTCCCCTCTACTAGTGCCATACTGGGATTGGCAAGAAACAGCTGATCGCCCGAGGCAATGCATGTGAATCAATCGGTTGGGTTTGATTTGTTTGGTATTAACGTCCTTTTCAACTTCTTTGGTCATTTCAGGACAGGGTTATAGGGGTGGCAAATTTTGCCTCGCAAGGGTTCTTTAACGTGCAGCCAGCAAACGACTACACGGAACCAACATCTTTACTTCCTTTCCGATGGAAGTGCGTGATCTCAGGATTTTATCCCTGAAAAAAATCCTCGTCGTCCTCGCCCGGAATCGAACCCTCGGGCATCAGAGGCGATCACGCAACCACTGAGGCCGATGTGAAACAATCGCAAAGAATTGCATATTACAATATGTGGATTAATAAATTGATTATTTTATTGAACTGAGAATTATTTCTTCCTTTTCATTTAATTTAAAATTTTAAAATATTTATCTTTTAAAAATTCGTTAGGCAATGAATCAGCTATTTGAAGTCATTAAAAGTATACGTTATCGTTAGTTAATGTAATAAAGTTTATTTTAAAAAATCAGAAAACAGGTTATGCTCACTAATATTTCCAGAAATCATCTACAAAAACAGATGAAATTACATTGAGAATATATGCCGCCTTAGGTTTTGCCAATCGTAACATGGCGAATGGTACACTTCCGCTGGCACCAGTAGCGCTCAGCAAAAGAATAGGGCACTGCCAATCTCTTTCTTTTATTTGTCTCTGCTACAACCACGGCCTCCTAGAAACTACCAGGCCTGAACATGATGTCAATAATGCACTGTTGAAGCACTAAGAATGTGACGTTGAACTGACTTCTGTAATAACACCACCCGAGGCCTACGAGATAGCAAGGCCTGCAAGCGAAAAAGTCACCTGACCATCGGGATGCTAGCAACAATCCAACCATCATTGTCTCCATCTTGGATGTTAACAATCAATGTTTTTCCTTTTGTTGGAAACAATGAAGGTTGGATTGTTGCTAGCACCCCGATGGTCAGGTGACTTTTTCGTTTTCAGGCCTTGTTATCTCGTTGCCTCGAGCACCACTAGTTCGACATAATGTTTTATCTTTTCCATGTTCAGGTCTAGTAGTTTCTAGAAGGTCGTGCTACAACCAAAGAAATTATATACATCATGGTGAAAGCAATAATTTAAAAAAATAATCAAAGATATCTATCAAAGCCACAGAGAGACCGTCGCGATATTCATCCACAGAAGTTGATCAGGATTTAATGAATGATCTTGACACAATTTCATACACTTAAAGAAGACTATGCTATGCGGTTTATCCTGACAGGGTAGGCTCAATACTTTCAAAATAGCTACGACAGTAATGTTTATTTTATAGTCATTTTTTTTTCTTAAATACATGTACACAATTTTTTTTTAAATTCATCTACCCTATTGTTATATAACAAAAGGTCTTTGAATTTTTATTCAAAATAAATTTTATTATTACAGATCTTTCAATTCCACAATCTTTCTGACTCGTCTTTTCAAGCGAATTTACTATGACTCCAGTAAGGAAGTAGCAATTTGTTACGATTTTTTTCCCTCGCAAGGGAAAGTTATTTTTTTTTCTACAATTGCTTTGAATTTATCTCAACATTAGAAAAGAAATAATCGTAAATTTACATCGGTGACGATTTTGTAATGCATCAAAATTCTCGTCTCTATCGAAATTACGCAGTTGTAATTACTTCCTGTCCTTTATCAAAAATTAATTTTAGAAATAATTTTTATTTCTAAATTATAGACTTCATGCAAAATGATTTTATTCAAATTTGACCTCAATGATTTTAAACTTTTGTATACGGTCGTGACGACTACTGAAAAAAAAAATATCAAATTCACCAAATATACTTCAGTTTGTTATAAAATACAAAAGATCAGGAAAATGAAAATGCAAATTCAATTTATCGTGTAATATTTTGTTTTCAAAGAAGAAAATTGCATATGGTGAAGAGAAAAGGAGTCCACTTACCGGAAGCCGACTTGAAGAGTAGCCTATGCTCGGTTTCCCGAACTTTGGCTTGCTGCTGCCCCTGCAAGTTGAGCATCTCCTCGGAGCCAACGTTCTTCTTGTTCATACTATTCCACTCAGAGGGATTCTGAGGACAGCCATAGCCCTCTTCCGACTTTGCCTTATTACTGTCAAAATCAAAAAAAATTCATTAATATCTCCATTTCTTTTATAAAAGACAACTGGGCAATCCGTCTAAAAGGAATAATGGCCAAAGATTTACAAAAAAATTTTAAAAAAAACAAAAACAACAAAAGCAATTAATCATTAAAACCTTTCCCCTCTGAAATATGAGAAACTATATCGAGATGTTTAATTTTTAAATAATAATAGCAACTCCAATGCTCTGTTTTTTAATAAGCAACAGTAACTTTAAAAATAAAGAAGCTTTTAATAAACTTATACAATTAATTGACTTCAGCATCATAAACGCAATTTTAAAAAATTATCATCTCCAGGTTGCATTTCTATTAAAAATCATAATAAACAATCGTTTGTAGTTTTAATTCGCTTTCAGATTAGAAAATATCTTTCGGTGCATCCACAATTTACCTATCATGCATCTAATTAAAACGAATAAGAGGAAAATAAAATAAAAAAAAAAACCGCAATAAATTCGAAATGATATCATTAGCCGAAGGCTACTCCATTTGGGTTTGTTTTTTTTTTTGGTGAACATCGTTTCAGGTTAAGATGAAGTAGAACCCCCTTGCAATTCCTTTAATTCAAAAGCTCCATCACTTGATGAAAAACATAAATAAAAATTTTTAATATACAGAATAAGTGAAACCAGCTTTTTTCCTCGTATTTCAAACAGAGAAGAGAGAAGAACGAGAGGGAATCCCATTTAATGTAACCAAAAGAATGCAAGCGAATTGCCTGGAGTAAACCTAATGTTGTTTCTAGTATTCGAATTAAGAACAGCTGAGGTAATTTAATAAAAACATTAAAAAGAAACTTAAATGTGAAAATTAAAATATTTTCCTACAAAAAAAAACCAAAGATAAACTTAAAACACATACGATTATAAAACATTAATTAAGATTTCTTTATTAATTACCTAAAGTGCTGCCTTCCAGATTAGGAAATTTTGTATTATTTTGCAAAAAAAAATTAAAAAAATCAAATAAAAATAAATGGAGGATTCAAAAATAATTTTGGATTTTGGATAAACCGGGAACTACATAGCCAAAAAGAAGAGCCTAAATGGCAAATTCTGATAACCATTGAATTAATTACATCTGATTAATTAAACTTAATGAGATACCTTGTAATTACATGCGATTATAGATAAAATTCGTAAGTTGCCTGGAATTCTCTAAATATTAAATAGATCGACGAAATCAAGGAGATATATAATTACGAGAAGCGTTCATAAAGTTAATACCTTTGAGCAGAAAGCAAATGAAATTTATTTCTTCTCTACATGTTAATATGGCTGTAAAATTTATTCCTTCTCTAACTGTAAAATCGCATATTCTTCCCAGCACAGAGCTTGTTTATAACCGAAATTTTAAAAGTCCGAATTTTGGATTAAAAAAATAAAAGTTTTCACCTCAAATTATCACCCGTTATCTCTCTGAAACTTTTGTTCGTTTCCCTTGTTTATGATAAGGAGATTCACAGATTTTGATAAAAAAAAAATAAATAAATCCATGATTGGCTTTCGTCCAATTAAGTCCCCCAAATAAGCCATTTCGACCTCAAAATGTGTAAGAAAAAAATTCATAAAGTTAATTTTACCAATGTGTGCCCATTACAAATATCCAAACTGTTAATTTATATTTCAGCAAGCCGCAGTAGCGCAGTTGTAAGTCGCGGGCTTCTCACAATACAGTTTTGGGTTCAAATCCCGTAGCTGACGAATAGCTTGTTTTTATTTCCTGAACTTATTTTTAATATGAATGGAAGTGTAAAACGTTTTTTGTAAATATAATCGCAATTTTTCAATTTATGACCATTATAGGTTTGTAAAATAAAAAGGTGTAACAAGTTTTATTTATTTAATTTTTTTAAAAATCACAAAAAAGTTACTATAATCCGCATGCAGGTCTCTACCCTGCAACAGTATTTCCTTCTTACCAAACTTTTGCTCCTAGGATATAATAAAATTTTAATTTTACAATTCCATACATATTAAAAAGAATTCTGAAAGAAAAAAGAAAAAAAATTCGCAGCTACTGGATTTGAACTCAAACCTGCATCATGAGATGCCCGCCACTTACAACTATGCCATTAACAAGGAGACTCCACGTACTCTGACTCGGATTAAATGTCTTTGCAGGGAAACTTAATAGACGAAAGCTACTCATGGAATTCTTTTAATCATTAGCTACTCTATCTCCTACTGCGTCGTAATGGTATATCCAGCATTCATCCATATGATTAGGCTGCTGAAAAAGTGGATGCCCTACACTAAATCCAATCGAACACCTTTGTGATCAATTCGACCGCCATGTTCGATCCATGGATCTTCCACCAAGCATCTTTCATCAGCTGTCAGACGCACTGCGTTCCGCGTGGTTTCCAATACTAGTGGGAACCTTCCAGAATCTTACAGACTCTCTCCGCGCTGCCCACGGCCGTTATTCTGATTACTAGCTTGTGGTCATAATAATATGGCTCGACTATGTACATTTCAAGGCAATGGTTTTTTACTGCACTTCCTTTTAATCAACAAAATAAAAATTAACTTCTAAATAAGATCTCTAATAGTAATATCTCTTAAAGGACCGGAAAAAAAATTAAAAAAACTTCCGGAAAAATTTTGTTGTGCCAGTAACCTTCACAGAACAAGGTTAGCATTATTCTTACACATAAATTCGTTTATTTATGTTTATTACTTTATTAAGAATTTGATCAAAAACGCTTTAGGCCAACCACAAATTGGTTCCAATCTTCACTTAAAGCTTCAAACATGCACACGTTCTAAAAACTGTCGAACATGACCTGACGATATATGGTGGACGTATGCATTGTTGTACGTTGCACAGCGCACATGCACGTCGGGATCCTTGCATTACACTGAGAATGAGTTGCAATAATTGAATTATTCTAGAAGATAGCAGGTAAAAAAATTCAAGACCTTTGCAACATCGCAGGTATCAACGGACTTTCCCGAAAAGCTGAACATGAGAAGGACTGCGGCAAAGGTAATGCCACGATTATTGCAAGGAAAGGCAGCATAGCATGAAGTCTGCAAAGAACTTCATCAGCAACCTAAAGATGATTCAGATGTCCTTCTAAGGTCACGAATGCGGACTAAACGGCTATCAACTCAATGAAGAGCTTATCTTCAACCCCGTCGTAGAAAGGCCGGCAATATCACTTCCATGCTGATCTATTAGAAGACTGAGGGAGGCTATGAAAAACGCATAGAACAATCGACGAGACAAAGGTCGAATAGCGCTTTAATATGGCGATTGTAAGCTCTTCAAATAAAGCTTGGTAACCAATATACGGAAGTCTACCCTTAATATTAATAAATATTTACTTAAAATTTTAGTAAATTAACCCCTTAAGTTTGCTTCACAATTAGCTTCTCTATATTCGCAGTTTCCATATTCGTAACAATTTTGTAGAACGTAGTCAGAATAGCAAATGAGGAGAGCAACTGGCGCTTGAATAATATTCTCCTGGAAAATCGATAGCTAATTCCTACTTATAAATTTATAATTACTAATTAAAGAATGATAACAGAAAGTTAATAATGAAAATGAGTTTATCTATTACACAATTTGTTATGGAATATCATGGCAAGGATACTAATCTTCGGATACATGTTGATTCATATACAGTATATCGAAATGTCACCGAAGAAAAGAACGAGTATTGGTCAGAGAAGACAAAGTTATCCAGGCGTCGAAAACATTTGAACAACGGAAGCTTCGTCTACAACAGGAAACTGTAGAATTATTGAAAACCAATTTGAGTTATTTAACTTCTTGAGATTGTCCTGTTTACCTATAACTGTAATTATCCCGGGCAACGCCGGATGCCTCTGATAGTTTTTTATTAAAATAACAGAAATGAAATAGCACCCTAGAAATTTCATTTACCCTAGAAATCACTTAGAAAGTTTCAATATGGTAGAAGCATGTCCTTCACTTTAAAATCAGATGAACGTCTGCATTGCATTATTTCGGAGAACCAACTGTAACCCAAATGCAATAAATTACCAACCATCCTTACTTACGTTAATACAGTTATGCACTCGCCAATCAGAATAATCTGAGGTCGAGATGAATAGAAGGGTAACGTTTCGAAAGAAACCGCCTAATACCACAGCAAACGATCCATATTTACTAGGATTAGCCAATAATTAAACCAAATTTTAAGAGCAGAAAATATATCGTTTTTCTACATAGTCTCTCTGCTTTGCAACAAACTTCTTCCACTTGTCAAGAAATTTCATATTATCTCAGAAAAAAATATTTTAGGCTGAGCGGCGAATGCACTGCTCGCTGTCTTAACCTTTTCACCCGATCCATATCTTGACCCTGGAAGGGCTTCTTTTAGGGGACCAAACAGATGATGGTCAAGATCGGGACTATATGGAGCATGCTTCCTGTACTTCAAAACGAAGTTTCTGAAGAATGTCCACAGTGTTAGCGTCCGGATCCATCTCCTGGATAACATTTTAAAGGACCTTCCTCAACCTTCACGATCCATTCATAGCAAAGAACTTACTATACACTGTGCACAAAGTCTCCGATGACTATCTGCACCACACATCCGCAGATCTTCAAAAAAGAATGATCGCACGCTGCTCTTCCGTGGCACGGATCTTATCATTACAATAAGAAAAAGGAAGGAAAAATTCCGCGATTTGGACTCGAACCAAGAACCGCGAATAGCACTTTCGATGCTCTAACCAAAAACCGCCCCCGCAAGGACGTCACAGTATGAGTTCATGCAGAGACAAAATGGTTGCAGGTGAATTCACAGACATCAATGAATAGCTGAAATAATAACTGGTAAGCAAAGTATAAAGTTGTCCGAATACTTTTGATCAAATAATTTATCAATAGATGATCACATAAGATACAAAAAAAAGTTCTTTTATGTAGCTAATAATTCCAAGACGTTCGTTTTTTAATTCTGAAGAGTCTATTGTTAAAATAATATTCTTCATACAAATCCTTTCTTCTAAATAGCTATGATGATTGTGAAGCCGGAGAAGAGTCGCATCAGACGTTTAAAATTTGTTGAAAAGCTTATGTACCGCCAATTCTAATGGCAAACCTTTTTATTTCCACTGTCCTGTTTAAAATATTAAATGTTTTTTAAATAGTAATAAAAGCCGATAGGGAAACGGTTAATTAATTGGAATTCTTAAACTGCATAGTGTATATTTTGTTAAATATAAAAAAAATAATTATACGTATTCAACTATTTTTAAAGACAGAAGAAACTTATTAATTTGTTTACTGAAGGGAAAAAATTCAAATTTCCTTTCATGAAATTTAATTTCCTATTCTTCTACACTTTTAAGTTAATTATCATACGCTTAAAAAAAACGTTATTAAATTTTCCACTGTTTTGAATTCAAAGTTTTCTTAATGAAAACTTCAAAAATGCCAACATCATTCAGTGACATTTTTATAACGACCGTTTTAATACTTCGCAATAAAGTGGCAATAAATTAGCTACCTTTCAAATTCTGTATAATGACCATAATGAGAATCTACAAGTCCATAATTAGACACTGCAGCTCCCTGTTTTAAGAAAGTTTTTCATCATAATCATCATTTATATAAAATCAGCGACGGTGGACGTTGTCACAACAAAGAAAAAATCTAACAATTCGTTATTTCCCGATTATACAATCGGGTGGGTTCGCTTCTAATCATTAATAAAATTTTTACTTTAAATCACGGTTTATAGAGATATTCATGGTCATCGAGCTTCGGCCATTTTCCATTGTTTCGAGAAGCTAAGGAAAACAGATCGCGCCAGGTGCCGCATAGATTGCACTAAGGCTAAAGCACTGTATAAAGAAAGTATGGACAATCATTGTTGCAGGCAGTCATTTTGACTCTTATTTCATTCCTGTTTTTTATGATGGGTTCTTGTTTGGCGATAAATTCAAACTTGCAGATTGAACACTTCCTTTTTGACATAAGTTAAAGAGAAATATGCCTCTAAAGTTTGAACTTGCTGCAAAACACCACCAATCATCATATGAAATAGGAGTCAAAATGGCTGCCTGCAACAATGAATTGTCCGTACTTTCTTTATACAGTGCTTTAACTAAGGCAACACCACCTAAAGAGATTTTCATTGAAACTGAATATGAAAGTAAATTTTCTCTCTGCCGATGGGCGGCGCTGCAGGCGCAGTTGGCCGATTGTACATGTAGCGCCACTTTTCAATAGAGTTCCCGCCCTACCGGGAGCTAGAAACTTTAGCTTCATTTTAACAATGGAGCTCTATGACCATGAATATCTATAGACCGTGCTTTAAATTGTCCTTTTTTTATTTAACGATTTATTTAGGAAATATATTCACATACAAGTTTATACTAGCATTTCCATATTTTTAACAATGGTTTTTTTTCCTTTGGAAAACTTTATTACGAAAGAGACAAAAAGGCTTACTTTCTATGTATTCATGCTAAATCGTGTTCTTTGTTTCAATTTTTTTAATAAAGAAAAAGAATTCTACGTATTTTTATCCGCAAAATAGTTTAAATTTATAAGGTAAAGAACCGTGGATAAGCATCCAATTCACTTTTACGTTTTTGTTTTCGTAAAATATGCAGCAGATTTTTTTAACATCTTTTCTTCGCCCGAATTCCTTTGGCGTAAACTGAAATTGGAAGTCGCCGTGCGAGTGCAAACGTTTGAATGGAAACGAGTGCAAAAAATGCGAAAGAGAGAAGATGAAATAGAATATTATAAAAAAAAGGATCAACAAAAGTGAATCGCGCTTTCTTAAAGGGAAAGAAAAAACTACATGCACATTAAAGTTAAGTTATCATTATTATTGTTTTTCTGTTGTTATTTTCCAAAGACCTAACTGATCAGGTCTGAAAGTCCAGTCCCAGAGGCGGACTCAAAATAGGGCCAAGCTCGATGAGCTCGAGCTACGTGAGGAGGAAAGCTTTACATCAGTGAAAGTATTGATGTCTGTGTGTAGGAATATCCTTACTATATAATGTATGTTTAAGATTGTGGTTTTCTGTAGGATTTTCATTGGGTTTATATACAATGTTGTCAGGCTTATTTTATAATAGTGTGGGAGAGAAAGACGAGAAACAAGAACCTTGGAATACAATAAATAATAGATATTTAATAAAATAAAAAAAAAATAAAATAAAATAAATAAATCAAAAAACAAAGCTGACATTTCGGATAAAGGCTATCCTTTGTCAAAGCAGGGAGATAATTCTCTAGAAGAAGAATATTAGATAATTCACTCTAATCACTTAAAGGATAATTCTCTAATATTCTCCATCTTTTAAAAAATTATCCTCCTTACTTTGACAAAGGTTAGCCTCTATCCGAAACGTCAGCTTTTTATTTTTGATTTATTTTATTTTTTATTAAATATCTATTATTTATAATAGTGTGGAATAACCCCAGTGGCAGAAAGAACTCTGTTAGCACCCCACTGTTATTTTATATCGTATACAAGATCTGTGAACGCTATCTACCCAAAAGTAATCGGACACTTTCGATATTAGAAGTTTTGTCGAATATCTAGAAAAATACTTGATAAATTATCCTGAAACTTCAAGGGTGTAAAGAGCATGTTACACCTCATATATTTCAGCGAACGTTTTGTCCCGAAGGCAAAGAGCGGACCAGCAACAAAGTGAACCAAAAAAATAGCGTTTGGGATCCCCCTGTAAAAAAAAAAAAAAAAAATGCTTGAAATGCGTTGTAGCTGCAACATATTATTATGAAGCTTCTTTTACTTATCTGTGTTCATTTGTAGGAGAATAGCTGGTATATTCATGGAGATAAAATGGTTTCTTTAAAAAAAATCGAAATGTTTTCGTAAGTTTTCTAAAGCAACTAAGAAGTGGTTTCAAGATCAGAAAACTGATGTCATGGATTGGCCAGCGATGAGTCCTTATATGAATCCAATAGAAAATTTTTGGGCTCAACTAGCACGTCGGGTGTACAAACAAAATCGTCAATTTAACTCTGTTAGAGAACACAAATTGGCTATCCTAGATGCATGGGATGAAATTACAATTCCAGAAATAGAATCTTTAATAAAATCAATGCCACAGCGTGTGTTTGATTTAGTTTCAAAACAAGGAGGTTACATAAATTAACAATCATTTTTATTTTGCTATTGTTGATGAAATTTAAGAGTGATTCCATAGAGCTGAATGTGAAATTATTTTTTTTTCTAAAAAACAACAAAGTGTATTGGTGTGAAATTTAATATTTAAGTAATCTTGTTTTATATATTGTTATAAATAGTGTTTCATAAAAATGCATGAAATATTAAACAAAATTTGTGAAAAAATTGTCTGATTCCATAGAAGTGTTACAGACTTTATCCGTCAGTTTACAAAAAAAAAAAAAAAAAAAAAAATCACCGGACATGTATAACGAATTTTACAAAACTTACTGATAAATCCTATTTTTATTTGAGTTTATTATTAAATAATAATTATTCTTCAAGCGGAACCTAACGATCGTTTATTTAAATGTTTGATATGTAAATGTATTCAATTCGACAGTTTTATTGATACAAACACAGTAAAGTAAATCTAATAATTGCTTTTGATGAGCTGAATTAATGTATTTCTTAGAATAATTCAATCTGCCTTTTTCTTAGCAGCACGTATTTCTTATCATCGTTAATCTTCCGTTTCCAATTACCTCAGTGCTAAATTAAATGCTTTATCACGGAAATTATAAAATATCACGGATAAATATTAAATTACTTTTTTACAATTCGAAGGTTAAGACCAACTATAACGGCTGCTAAAGTGCATTTCTGGAATAAGTTGCGCAAATATTTTAACCGCATATCTCTCAGTACATTCATTAGAAAACTTACACTGGCACTATTAAAAATAATTAGCATTTCATGATTTTTAAACAAGAACCAATTCGAATAAATTAGGTGCTCTTTGGAAATTTAATAGTTCGCTCTGATGAAAAGAAAAAATTATTTCCAAATGAATAAGTTGAATCGAAATACAGATTAAGAAAGCAAAATCTCAAGGACTTGAACAATGAAACAAAACTACAGACATGCTAATCCTGTTAATAAAATAATTCCAAAGATCAACATTAATGTGAATGGCAGAGCTAGGATCATGATGAATTAAAAAAAAATTTATGACTCCACGATCCAGAGATTTAGTAACATTTCTCTTGGATCATTACATCAAATGAGAACGGAACTTTAAACATCTCTTGCTAAAGTCTAAAGCATTTATAAACTTACGGGGGTCGACAAAATTTTTCTGGAGTTATAGACAATTGGCAACAAAATTCTTGTAGCCCAGTAACAAACTACACTAGCCGACATTAAAACAGTATTACAAAATAGTGTTTCCTGAAGTAGAAATAAATTTCCAAACAGCCTATAGCCCTTTCTTTTCAGAAATTGTGAACTTCAAGTTATATTAAATCTCATAATTCTGAGACCAAATATACATGTACTACATATTTGAAATATATTTTCAAAAAAATAATACATATTTCGTAAACGTGTAGTTTCCGAGTTACGCATTCAAAATCGTAACAGTGCTCACATGCGAGTACTAATCAGCACGTGTTACGATTTTGAGTGCGTAACTCGGAAACTACTCGTTGGAATTCGATCAAACTTTAACGCTATACAGAGTTTTATGTACCCTAATATTCCTCCAAAATTCATTATTCTAGGTGTTGCAGAACCTGAATGATTAACTTGTTAATCTTGGTGGCGGCATTTTTATTTCTGTTCATATCTCAGCGTTCAAATTCGGACCCACATGTAATAAAAATAGTGATGTCCGTTGGATCCGGATCCGGATTTCGGATATCGGATCCGGATTTCGGATATCGGATCTCGGATCCGGATTTCGGATCCTTTCGCTGGATGCGTATTAAGACTAATTAGGACTTAAGAGGACTAGGCTATCACTTAATAAAAGCATTTATAAACTGCTTTCAGAAAAAGTTTGCATATACACAATTTCCTGATATAGGATCCGAATTTCGGATCTCGGATCCAAGATCCGGATCTCAGATCTCGGACCCAAGATCCGGATCTCAGATCTCGGACCCAAGATCCGGATCTCAGATCTCGGACCCAAGATCCAGAACTCGGATCCAAGATCCGGATCTCGGATTTCTGACCAAGATCCGGATCACGGATCTGGGACCTAGGTCCGAAAAAAAGATCCGGATATCCGGATCTTGACATCACTAATTAAAAACTAATGTTCATTCTGGTCATCTCTGTCACTGCTTACAGTTATACACACTTTTTCAGAATCACCCTCTATAAGTAAAATAAATATCTTAGTTTACAATTAGTTGAAATGTATTCTGGAAAAAATCCTCTTTAATAAATTTCCATTATTTTCAAAATTTGTTTTTATTTAACACTTCGTCCATTCATTCAAAAAAATATATATAACAAAAAATAACAAACAAAAGCAGCAAAACAATAACAATAACCGATTGAAAATGCAAACATTTAATAATTAAGTAACTAAAAGAAAATTTTCGACATCTATGTTTATATATTGGGTATTTCATAAGTACTGGCCGATTTCGCTTAGGCTACTTAACATTATAGCAGAACTATACAAATCCCTACTAAAAAAGTGGGACTGGTCCAGATGTTTCTCCAGTAGTTGCGGTGAAACATTAGTGTCATGGAGCAGCGCGATGTCAGGCTAGTGATTTTGCACGAATACGAATGTGCGAGAAACCATTGCTAATGTTAATGGTGAATGGGGTGCGTTCACGACGAGTAACAGAAATGTCCGTAGATTATTTGCGAAGATTGGCGCTGGGGATATGGAGATTAAGTTGCATCCAAACAAACTTTTCATATTCGTGAGTGGACCTTCAGAAGTGTAGTGCATTTTGAATTTCTGCCACGTGGACAAACGATCAACAGCGATGTATACTGCTATCAGCTGGAAGAATACCATCAGAAATTGCGAACAAAACAACCGTCACTGGTGAATCGTGCAGGCGCAATACTCCTCCGAGATGCTGCTCGTCCACATCCCAAGAAGCACAAGGCATTGGATATTTGTTTGCTTTTTGTTGGGTACTGTTGGCCAGTTAGCCGATTGTTGGCAGTTGGCGCGCTAGTGGTTGCCCTACGTTGGGCCAACATGTCTCTCACAACCAGTGTTGCAAACTCAAAAAAAAAAAATTTCCCGCAAAAACAGAGCTAAAAATCCGAAAAAATCAATTGAATTCAATTGTAATAATGAAATGAAATCCGCTAAATTCATCGGATATTTGCATAATTTCAGTGTAATATCCGCTATGTTGGTAACACTGTTCGTGACACCAATCAAAGCGATCGCATGTATCACTACAGATTATCAACTATTATTACTTATTGGAGTAAGTTCTCCAAAAAATTAATGCTTTGGGGTACGAGGTCCTCCCCCATCCTGCATATTCACCAGTCTTGGCCCCAACCGATTTCCACGTTTCGTCATTTGGACATTTTCTTGCGGGACAAGCGGTTCACTGTTCGAGATCCTGTCATTATTGCTGTCACAGTTTTTTAAAACATTCTAATGCCGACTTTTGCCACCGTGGTATTTTTTTTATTGCCAACACGTTGGGAACAATGTATAGCTACGGAGGGCAGATATTTCACTTAGTAAAATGTATTCTTTCCCTTGTTTTTGGTGTCTTTTTCTTTCCATCAAATTCGGCCAAAACTTATGGAACAACCATTAGCCCGATATATGTCTGTAGGAAGTAGATCTGAGATCACCAGTTCAAATCCAGGCATGGATGATGTATTTTTTTCGTTTTTATGTTTTTATCATCACCTGGTATCATGTTATGGGATACTTTTCTGCATTTTGAGTCTCTATTTACGTTTATTTTTCAAAAATTTCCCTCTAAATTCACAGACTCAAGTTTCGCCCATTATAAAAATTTGTAACTCTCTCTCTCTCTTTACGTATGACAACAATGAACAAACTCAACAATTATTTCATTAATTATCTACTTTGAATAGATGACAATATTGACACGGAATTTATTGTTCTAAATGGGAATGAAAGTTTGGTGTAAAATTAAAAGGAGAAAATTGTGTAAAGAATATGGAATAGGACGATAGGAACAATGATATTTATTTCGTATTCAAGATCTGCATATTTAGTGATTTTGTCTATGTATGTCTTTTATAAATTTGTGTATTGGGAATGAAAACATCAATTATGATTATTATTATTATTATTATTATTATTATTATTACTAGAAAACCAACTAAATCTATCTGCTCCAACACGTAACTGACTTCACCTGACTAAAGTTAAAATGGCGATCGAAGAGTGCTGTACCAACAACACCTTCTAGAAAGAAGGCCTGCGCACAAAAACTGTATACATTGTTACATCCATCACCAAGCGGCTATTGTTAATCATCATATTTCTACCAATAATAAGCCCTAAATTTGGCCGCTTGATGATGATGTAACAATGTATGACGTTTTTGTGCGCAGGCCTTCTCTCTAGGAGGTGTTGGCTATACACGGTCTATAGATATACATCATGATCTGTAAATTAAGGTGGTCGTTGAACTATTCCATCCCACCATTGTTCTATCAGATTAATGAAATTCTATAGAGGGCGAACCTTCTCATCGGGTCCGATTAGCAGCTATTCGCAATGTTTAAAACCAGCATTTATTATATTTTATCAATTATTTTAAACTATGGTCAATAAGTAAGGCCAAATAAATAGATCCTTTATTTGCTGATCATAGAAATACAAATAAAATTAGGACCCTTTCAGACTGGATACCACCAGTGGCAGAAAAAGTCATTAACCCTGCTTTTTTGCCTAGTTCAACGACCACCTTAATTTACAGATAGATCATGATATACATGGTCATCGAGCTTCCGCCATTTTTCATTGTTTCGAGAAGCTAAGGAAAACAGATCGCGCCAGGTCGTGACCACCGAGAGAGAAGGCATCCGCAATGAAACTAATACACTGTTGCATCACATAGATAGTGCATTGTTATTCGTATTTCTACTAATAATAAGTCCTGAATTTGCACTATCGATGATGATGTAACAATGTATTGTTTCATTGCGGAGGCCTTCTCTCTCGGTGGTCACGGCCAGGTGCTGCATAGATCGCACTAGGGCAGCACCTCCTAGACATAATTACTGATAACTAAAACGTCATACATTGTTACATCATTATTTGTCGACCATTGTATTAATCCTAATTCTACCAATAATAAATCCTAAATTTGGTCCACTAATGATGATGTAGCAATGTATGAAGTTTTCGTTTTCAGGCCTTCTGTCTAGGAGGTGATGACTAGGACCGACCGTGACCTGCGATAGAGGTTTTTCGTTGAAACTGAAAATGAAAGAAAAAATTCTATCTGCGGATAGGGCGGCGCTGCAGGCGAAGTGGGCCGATTATACATGCAGCGCCACTTTTCAATAGAGTTCTCGCCCTATTGGGAGCTAGAAACTTTAGCTTCATTTTAACAGTGGAGCTCGATGACCATGAATATCTATAAATCGTGGTGTAACAATGCCCTACTGATTTGATGTAACAATGTAATGACGTTTCAGCGCCCAAGACTATCTTTAGGTGGTGTTGGCTGTATCGTGACCACCGAGAGAGAAGGCCTCCGCAATGAAACTGAATACATTGTTACATCATCATAGATAGTGCAAATTCAGGGCTCATTATTGGTAGAAATACGAATAACAATGCACTATCGAGGCCGACGAGATAACAAGGCCTGGAAGCGAAAAAGTCACCTGACCATCGGGGTGCTAGCAACAATCCAACATTCATTGTTTCCAACAAACGGAAAAACATCGATTGTTAATATCCAAGATGGAGACAATGATGGTTGGATTGTTGCTAGCACCTCGATGATCAGGTGACTTTTTCGCTTCCAGGCCTTGTTATCTCGTTGGCCTCGTGCACTATCTATGTGATGCAACAATGTATTCAGTTTCATTGCGGAGGCCTTCTCTCTCGGTGGTCACGGCTGTATCCAATCCGACAGCCACTTTATATATCTCTAGATCGCTATTGAGTTAGTTTATTGCTGCCACACGCAAAGAGAGAAAGCTACAGATTTTTTTAAATAAGAGATGAAATTTGAATATTTAAGTTTAGAGGGAAATTTTCGAGAAAAAAAAACGCAAATAGAACTCACACTGCAAAAACTTATCATATAACGATGTCAGGTGAGAATACAAACTTTAAAAATTATGTAAATGGGAAAAATACGCCATTCGTGCCTGGATTTGAACTGCCAGTCTCAGATCTATCGCAGTTAAACATATACATGGTGTCTCAACTGAAGTGAACCAATAGCCAACTTCTAAAATACAAATCTGACAGAAAGAATTACATGTACTGTACTTTTATGTGAGAGATTTTTGTGTATTCCATTTCCAAAATAACCGACGCCAATTTCGAAAATGGAAGTCAACTTTGAAATGTGCAATGGAAACCCCTATTTTAATGGTATTTTCAGACTGTACGCAACATTTGAGAAATATTTTAGTTTGGTGTTTTTCCAACTGATCCAACCGTTTAGGAGAGAGAGGCACTGAAAGTTTCAAATAAACACATTTTTATCTGTTGTGCTTAGAAACAATTTCCGTTTTTTGCCTTTTCTTTAAATCCAAATACACCATACTTTCACTGCCTCTATCTGCTATAAACGGTTGGAAAAAACACCAAGAATAAAATATTCTCAAATGTTGTAAACAATCTGTAAATATCATTAAAATAGGGGTTTCCAGTGCACATTTCAAAGTTGACTTCCATATTCGAAAATGACGTCGGGTATTTTGGAAATGGAATACATATTAAAAAAAAAAACCATTACATATAAATACAATAATTCTACCACTGAAAATACTCTGTCAGATTTGTATTTTAAAAGTTGGCTATTGGTTCACTTTAAGTGAGACACCGTTTTTTAAAAATATATATACCGAAATTTTTTTTAATTACCGGTATATAATTATTATTATTATTAAAACAAATGTCCATAAAGTTTAAATGATAGCTCCTGAAACTTTAGCTGCATTTAAAATTTAAAAATATATAAATATGAAGTGAAAATGAAGACGTTAAACTTAGTGACTCATGCAGACAATAATAACGATCTCAATGAAATATTAAACTTGAAAGAAATTCAATAAGAGAAACCAAAACAGGAAGGGAATGAGGAAACTCTATAAAGCATCGTTTAAATTAGTTTTCCTATTCAACTTTCTAAACTAAAAATATTCTAAAGCATTTTTGAAAAAATAATCAATTATATGTACTTTAATATCACATGATGTTAAGAATTACATATTTATCTAAAGAGGTCAAAATCTAATTTTCCATTATATAACCGAGTTCACTAAACTCTTCAATGTTTTAAAACAACAGCACTTATGATGCAATAATTCCCTTATAAATTAAATTTATAAAAAAAGCAACAATTAAATTCTTCTATAAATCGAAATTATTATGTACATACGAAATATCTTGTTCCGAAGTGATAATCCAACAGCAGGTAACTTCAAATAATTTCATTTCGCACGATTTGAAGCCAACTTTTGTAAACACAGTTTACGGACAATGCGTTCCATTTTCATCACCTCCACCATCATAATCCTCTTCCATATTAACTGCAAAAAAGACCTGAATAATAAACCTTTCCTGGAATTAACATCCTAGACAAGATTGTCGACGCTCGATTTCTCTCCGACGGCCTCGACTTGTCAAAAAAAAAGCCGAGAGCAAGCAAATGGGTGCAGGAGAAGACAAACGAGAGGAAAGCAAATGTAAAGGCAGATGGAAAAAATTTACGTTTCAGAGAGGAACTAAAAAATTAGGCTTTCGCATAATACCAACTGCCACATTCAGGAAACTGACATTGTATAGGCTTAGCGCGTCATCCTATGTATATGTGATTACTTGTCAATGGAACAGAGCCAAAAAAATTAGAGCGCCTATAAAAGCATATGTACATTAAAAAAAAAAATATTATTCTTTATTTCAATTGTTATATCAATTTAACGAGCTTTGATATTTAAACGCGAAAACATACTCAAAAAAATATTTCTCTAATAATCTATAATGAATAAATTAGCAAATAGATTCGCAAATGCAACACACTTCATTGACCATTGGTGCAGACTTGTTTACTTGAACAGATGTAAAATCGTTTTTGGCATAATAAATGTGGTAATGCATTATAAAGTTAAATGAATTTATCTTCGGCATTGTAAAAGTCATATCAATGAAAGCCAACGCTGAAGATATTCCAAAATTAAATAAAACCATCATCAGGTTTAGGACAGGAACGAGTCTATAGGGAGAAATATCAAAACATAAACATTGAATATCCGCCATCTTTTGAGGGCATCGAGACCCATGGCTGCCATGGCTCTGAACTTATCCCATTGTTATACATCAAAACACGCAACAACTCGTTACCATCGTTATACAATAACAAGTCGGGCAAAAACGGCGCACTTCGATGAGTAGCAGTATAGGATTGCCTTCCTCTTGCCCTCAAAAAATGGCAGCTGTACCCATCATTCAATGCGAAGATATTTTCCCCTATAGAATCTCTAAGCATAGGGAAAACCACATGAGGCAGCGACCTCCGATTCTTCTGAAGGGCAACCTCTTAAGATAATCTTTGACATTCCCAGCACATTAAAGTCTGCGACAGACCCTAAAACTGGTCAAGAAGTCAACATCCACGCAAGTTCTCTGCAACAGTCTCAACGGAATCGGAGTCTGCTTCTATCTATCTCCACGTAATGTGATCGTCTCAAAAAGAACATTAAACTGTTCATTTTTTTTTATTTTTATTTTTTTTTATTTTTTTATTTTTTTACTTTATCCAATCAGACTATTTCCTTTGTTTTTACTCAGCATCCAAACTAACACGAGCTTTTGGATTAAAATTGAGCAAATAAAACCGCTCTGAAGTGTTGACGCGATGTGTATAAAGAAAATGACTACTTTAATCCTGAAATCAGCATTGGAGGTGAAAAGACTGGCCTTTTAACTTTAAAAAGGATTTTATCGTAAATCACGTTTAGAAGTCACGAAATGAAAAAAAAAAAAAACAGCTTTTCAAACCCAACCGTGAAGGTTTTCAAAGATTAGAAAGACAGTCTATCGTCGAGGTCTCAAAGCCTCTATGTGACAGGAACACAAAAGTGCAAAAGCGAATCTGGCATGTTCTAAAGAAGCGCTCGGAAAGACAGAACGCTCAATATTCCTGGAATTCAACAAAGGATAGAATTATTTATTTTCTTTTAGCATATAACACTTGCCTATTATTTCAAAGAACAAGAAGAAAATTTAGCTAACTTAACAGAAATATTTTTTTAAAACCAATAAATTTCTTGATGATAGGGTGAAAAAAAGCGTGTTGTTCAGCCAAATATTTCGCTAGAACAATCTTTACAAACACGCCAAAAGGCAAAATAACGTTGTAGAAACCATGCCGTGTCGTATCGTTGTTTTTAATCGGAAATAAAAATTGTCTATTCGCATATGAAAATTAATTATAGAAATTAACGTTGTTTATGGAAGATGCCGAAATTCTGAAAATCGAAAAGCTAGATAGTCCTCCATTGGTATTTTGCCTTTCTTTGCGTGTCAGCAAGGAAACCTTCATCAACTGAATCCAATAAAAACGTTAACGTTCGCGTTGACACTAAAACGGATTAGGAGAAATGCCGTGTTCTCAATCTCATTTCACTCGCCAACTAACTGACCAATACCACGCCACATAAACCACTATTCCCCTTAATGGTTCGCTCAATCCCTAAGTTGAATTAAGCTTAATTCTTTTGACAACTACATTTTTCTCAGGAAATGTGGTTTAAATTTAGATGATTTTACAAGCCATATATGTTCATTACCCCGAATAAAATTATATTTTAAATATTCAATTTCCTAAAAATTACGGCTGATAACTTTTCTAATAATTTAATAGATATTTAATTAGCAAGACAAAAAAAACTTAGAACGTGGTTTTTAAAGGATCACTTCTGTTGTCTGTCACTGAACATATGGGATTATATTTTCACGGCAATTCTACTATATTTATTCACATAGCTTAAAATGGCATATTGCCAATATAATCTACTAAACAACTGAATGTCTAGCATGTGAAACAAGTGAGCGTAAAATATCTATACTGCCCGGCACGAAAGAAAAAGGAAACTGACGCTTGAGTAATGAAAAAAAAACTCGTTCAACCACTCAAAAACGGAAAGGAAACGGGGCATTACTTATTACTGATGCCAGGAATAAGTAATACCCCATTTCTTGTTCGTCCTGATTGGTTGAACGAGGTTTTTTCATTTACACATGCGCCAGTTTCCTTTTTCTTTCGTGCCGAGCACTATAGATAATCTTATTAACTTCTTACTACTTCAAACTACCTAATAGTATATGACACCGTGACGAGAGAAAGATATTCAGGATAGTGTGGGAAATGATAACCAACAGGCTATCATGATATTTTTTGATATTCCCTTGCGAAATGTCCTACTAATTTTCATGGTCATACTGAAAGAATTGGCTGTGGTAGACTCCCATAGATTATGTCCAATCTTGCTCGAT
Source organism: Rhysida immarginata (assembly GCA_023313115.1). NCBI lineage: Eukaryota > Metazoa > Arthropoda > Chilopoda > Scolopendromorpha > Scolopendridae > Rhysida > Rhysida immarginata. Next base: position 1,202,298 of record JAHWFO010095468.1, on the reverse strand, counting down.
GGGAGATTTTAGATAGAAAGTCTCACAAAGACAATCAGACGGAATAATAGCCGCATATGCTTGAAAGTCATCTTTGACCGAAGCAAATGGCTTTCAAAAGTCAGTAATATGTTGGTGGGCAGTTATTAAGTTTCAATTGAAAAACAGTTGTATCTCGCTGCTTTCTATAACATTTTACTCCAGGCAGCGAATCATGAGAACTGTCAATCACTGCGTTAGCATAAAACCAAACTGGAGTAAAATTTAGCCTCATACTGAGGTTGCTGATAAATGAATTACTGTTAAATTGGCTGCCTTAAAACTGACCATTTATGCAATTAATGCGAAATTAACTTTACTCAGAATCGTAATTTTATTCGTACTTTCTTTTTGACGTATTGCTTGAGCACGTATTAAAGGGGGACTACAGCGCAAATTTCAAAATCGTTTAACACCAATCTTTTGGAATTTAACCAAACTTGGTAATCAAGCAGAGCTGGTCATATGTACCTTACAGACCAAGTTTCATAATGTTACTCAGATTTCCTAAAATTTGGAAAAAGTATTTAATATTAACGATTTTCAAATACTCATGGATGTATGTGATGTATAAGAAATTCCTGACATAAATATAAATAAGATTTTTCTAGTTACGTTATTATTATTATTACAGTAATAGAGAAATATTCTCATTATATTTTATTAAAAAGCCAGAAACAAATTCAAGAATTGACATCAGAGTTTTTTAAGGAAATTCTGCCATTCATTTATAAAATTTATATTATTTTTAAAACATATGGCTATAATTAATTTTTTTTTCTGTTACTTTACTCTACATATATTAATTAAGCAACATCGATCAGTTAGTTAATTTGTTATGTCGATTTGAATTTGTGACAGCAATCGCCTGTTGGTGTGTGTTTTGGGAGGGAAGTTGGCCAGTGATCACGGCAAGTAGAGCGCTCTATAACGAGCGTTTTAAGTGGAAGAAAAAGCACGTTCCATCTAGTGGGGGGAAATGAAAACAACTGCTTTTTATAGAAAATTTGATGAGCAAAAATTTAAAAAAAAAAATTATTTCGATGTGACCATTGGCACAGAAGATATAGCCCTTACTCTTAATAAATAAATCTTAATGATACGCAAATTATATTTTTTTCGTGTTTATGTAATTTATAAAATTCTGAAAACGAAAAGGCTTCCCTAACATATCAAAGAATTCATCATTATGCAAAAGAAAAAAAAATGACCAAATCTGCACTGAAGTCGATCCCCCCCCCCTTAAACAAAGCGCACTGTAAGGAAGATATATGAACGATAAATAAAATACTTGTGGAACGAGGCTAAGGCAATTGCTGAGTGGCTGATGAACTTAGTCAACGTAGTGACCACGTGATCTATTGCAGGAGAAACGATTCTTATGACTCTCTGTTGGACTATAAAGTACAGAATGCAATATATTCTACAATGACCTTCTTAAAGATCACTTCATTGTCATCACTTCGTACGTTGATTCCCTTCTCCAGGGTGGTTATAAAATAAGTTCGCCTACTCAGAGCCCTCTAGAGCCCAATCTAATGAACCGATTGTGATGCAAATTGCAATGTAGACTACTCAGACCATGGGGGAGAGAATTCCGGAAAGAAAAAAATTAGTGCAAATTTAATTAGTGAATATTAGTGAAAAAATTAGAGAAAAAAATTAGTGAAAATGTAGAGCTGTGGAATGAAAAAATGTAGACTTTAAAACTTGTTTTATTGTTTTAAACAAGCAGGCAAGGTTTTTGTTTGATTACAGCATATGTTCGTTCTCAATATCGGCCTTATTAGCAGAAAATTTATGCAAATTAGAAAGTCAACCTACCCAGATCCATTCATTACATTATGTTTAGTGAAAAGCTTTCACGAAAGATCATGGTTTTAAGCAAGAAAGAACGCGCACTGTTGGTAAAGTTGTTTTACCGGAATGAAAGCAGCAGTCCAGCTGCATTGCGAGCATATCGTCGTCTAAAAGGACTGCGAAGAGGGCCCATGTCAGATACTGGGTTGCGAAAAATGATAAAGAAATCTGAATCGGCTGGCGATTTGGCTGTCGCACCAGGAAGAGGACGGCGCAAGATAGCAGACGAAGTTGGTGAGGACGTGGCTGTTGCAGTGGTGGACAGAGCTTCCTTTTCTCAACATTCTGCAAAAAGTGCTGGAGCAACAGCACGCAAATTGTCCATCCCATGGTTCACGAGGGGAAAGATCTTGCGATACATTCTGCATTGGTAACCACACAAGATTCATCTGGCACAACAGCTAAAACCTCAAGATCCCTCTCAACGCGCTGACTTTGCTTATCGCTTTCTGACGAGGATGATTGTTGATGACCTGTGGCCGTGGAACATTCTATGGTCATTTCACCCTAGAAGGAGCAGTGAACACGCAGAACTGCCGCATATGGGGTGCCTCTCTCCCCAATGTCGTGCATGAAAAACCATTGCAATCTGAATACGTGACTGTATGGTATGGATTCATCGCTGATTTTATTCTAGGCCCCTTTTTCTTTGAGGAAGTGACACAACGAGGTCATGTAATTTGTTCTGTTGCGAGAACGACGATGCTCGGAAACCATGGTCTTCATGGAATATGGAGCACCTCCTCATATTGGTCGACAAGTGAAAGAACTCCTTCGTGCCAACTTTGGAGATGATCGTGTGATCTTTAGAAGTTTTCCAGATGCGTGGCCTCCACGTTCTCCGGATTTGAACCCGTACGATTTTTGGCTCTAGGGATATTTGAAAGATCGGGCCTATCAACAAAACATACGGACTGTGCCTGAGCTGAAAGCCAGCATTAGCCGACATGTCTCAAACATTCCCTGGGAAACGCTTCATGCAACAATTGATCATGCTGTGCTATGCTTCCAACATGTCATTGACGATGTAATCAAACAAAAACCTTACCTGCTTGTTTAAAACAATAAAACTAGTTTTAAAATCTCCATTTGTCATTCCACAGCGCCACATTTTCATCTGGTGGTGAAAATTTGCGCTATTTTTTTTTCTTTCCGGAATTCTCTCCCTCATGGTCTGAATAGCCTACATTTCAATTCGCATCATAATCGGTTCATTAGATTGGGCTCTAGAGGGCTCTGAGTAGGCGAATTTATTTTATAATCAGCAAGCATGATCGAATGACTCCGACTCGAACCTATGGACCCAGACCGCCTTGCCGTGAACTCTCCTGTCCATATCTGTTATTAACTTGCTTTTATTCGGTAGCATCAATCAGATATTTCTAGTACAGTATATTTTCATAAAGCCATTAGCCTAAAATCAAGAATATTAATGAAGAAACGAATTAATGCTTAACATTATAGTTACTAAAGGTGTGCTACAACTACTCTTAATGAAATACAAGTAATATACTCGCGTAGCGCAATACCGACTGGGAAGATTTGGTCTCGTTAAGTTATAAAGTAATTTCTACAAGAGAAATCCCAACAGATGATCTTCAAACAAGCTGAACTTTTTATGCCCACAAGGAATCGCTTCCAGGATACCAGCAAAACCGCACTTCAACGTATGATCTTGAAGACAGCATCTCGGACATCTATGTTCATCTGCTTAGTGAGTCGCTCACAGACTGCTAAATAGAGCAACAAGAGGGAAAAATCGATAGGTTTCATCACAGAAATCAACTATCGACATTCAAAAAAAATAGCGGCAAGAATAGGACATCATATAATCCAGAAATGGACACAATTTGGAATATGAACGTGCTAATGAACGACAATATTCTCTATTTTGGTATTTAGGAAAAAAAATCTAAAATTTTGCCTTTGAATTGCACTGTGAACAAAATTAAGTATGGATGCATAGATATGGTATTGCTCGGAAAAAAAGCAGATTTTGACTTAGATTGAGACAAAAATAAAGAACTAACCTTATGACGCGGTGGACGTAATCAAAGAGATGGAAGGTAACCACAGCCACTATTCCACAAAATAACCGTTCATTAAACAGTCATTTTATAGAATAGTGCCTTTGGTTTCCTTCCATCTTTTAGATTCATGAGCTAAAACGAATTTAACGGGGCATGGAGTTTTCTAACATTATTTATTTATTTCACTTATTTATTACACTACTGTTTATAAAAATCGCAACACCCTGATGGAATAGCCCAATCTGCATTAAATTTGGAGCATTTGCATATCATGGGTCAGAAAAGAAACCATTAGATTTTCAGGTCAATACAATGCGTTTTATTGTCACATTAGTATCGGGTGAAACCACCGTGGGATGCAATTACAGCCTCTAAACGTCGTGGCATTGAGTCAAACAAGCTCTGAATAAGGGCCTGGGGAATGTCCTGCCATGCTCTGTCTACATGGGTATACAGTTCTTCCACAGTTGCTGCTGCAGGAGTCTGACGAGCCAATCGATGAGCAACCCTGTCCCACACATGTTCGATTGGGGACATGTCTGGTGAACGAGCAGGCCAGGGGAACAAGGGCGTCTGATGTGCTTGGAAAAAGGCGAGGACATTTCTGGCCACATGCGGTCGGGCATTGTCCTGTTGGAATACAGCGCCTGGAAGGTTCTGCAGGAAGGGGATGACCTCGGGTTGCAAACTTCCCTGATGTACCGGTCACTGTTCAGATTGCCATGGATTCTGATCAGACGGGAACGGCCATGGTAACTGATTGCACCCCACACCATCACCCATGGCGTTTGTCCTGAATGACGCTGCAGGATGCATTCTAGAAGGTCGCGCTCGCCACGATGTCTTCTGACTCGTATCCTGCCGTCATGGTGCTGCAAGTTAAACCTTGACTCATCCGAAAACACAACTTGTTGCCATTCAGCTTGCCACTGTTGGTGTTGATGGGCCCATTGCAACCTGAGGCGCCGGTGGTTTTGAGTCAAAGGAATCCGCAACAATGGTACTCGTGCCATCAATCCTCTGGAAATCAAACGGCGTCGTACAGTGCTAGCAGACATTGTCCTGCCTACTGTAGCACCCCACTGTTGTGCTAACACTGTGGAAGTGGCTGTACGATCTGCTACACACATGCGATAGAGGTGTCTGTCATCTCGCGGTGTCGTCGTGCTGGGTCTTCCTGAGCCTGGTCTTCGGTGTGCCCTGTTCTCTTCGCTCCACTGCCTCCATGCACGCATAATTGTCGAGCAGCAATGTCACGATACGACCATCCCGCTTCACGCAGACCAATTATGCGTCCTCTTTCAAAGTCTGTCAGCTGTTGATATGGTACCCTTCGTCGTCGTTGAGGCATGGTGTTCTTTCAAGCAATTACTCTGAAAATCTAATCATTTATACTCTGACCCATTGTATGCAAATTGCATATGGATTAGACCATTCCATCAGGGTGTTGCGATTTTTATAAACAGTAGTGTATTAAATTTTTCCATTCTTTATACAAGGTGTTTTTGAATTGAGTACAGATTTTTTGGGAGATGATAGAAGAGGTCCTTAGAAGTATTTTTTGTCATATGAACAAGGGGTCCCCGCATAGATTATTTTATTTTTAACAATTAACACAAGCAATCTACTGTATGACTTTTACAGTAATTGTTCGATATGACCCCATTTGCTTCATAGCACAATTCGCAACGCCTTATGACGCGTGGAAACAGTTGATTTGCACGGTCGCTGACGTCACCTGCTGCCGCGACAACACGAGCCGCCAATTCTTCTTCGGTATCTACGGGTTCGGAGTACACCATTGATTTTATGCTTCCCCATAAAAAAATAATCTAGGCCTACCAACGCACGCTGCGTCCCGGTGTCATTTGATTGTTCAATGCAGTATTGTAAGTAAACGGAGCTGCGGGGACCCCATGTTCATATGACAAAAAATACTTCTAAGGACCTCTTCTATCATCTCCCAAAAAATCTGTACTCAATTCAAAAACACCTTGTATATGTGAATTGAACTTTATTTAAAATTTAAGAAAAAACTGTAAATTAGGTAAATAGAGTTGGAATTAACTTTTCAAAATTAAGTGATTGGTTGAGAGTTTCGTTATAAACGATTATAAAATTGGTTCATGGGTCTTATTATGCCCTTTCATATGAATAATATATCTTTACACAATTCTGATAACTACACATGACTTTTACGCATTCCGAGTACAAACACGGGGGGGATTCGAACCCACCACCGAACAGATTCGAGACCTACAGAAAGCCTTTGCCCCTGCGCTCTCGGCTACTAGGCCGGCTAAAATAACCTGGATAATATTCCATGTAAGATAAATAAGCTTTCAGAACGCTTAAGAACGTTCATAACGACGCTCAATTAATTTCACAGAAAAAAATTATCTTATACATTCGGATATAAGCAATAAATTCTAAGATTAGTTTCTTAAAAAAAAACATCAGAAGAACTAAATTAGAAGAACAAGCGCTTACTAATGCAGTCAATTTGTTTTAATTTCGACAATTAAGCAACAGATGCTACAAATTGCGTCTGACACTTATTAAAGCTTAAAAAAAAACGCAATTTGCAAACGATTATTACTTCTCCGTTTTATTGCATAGCTTCAAATGACATTTTTTCGATCTTGAGACATAGAAATGTCATTTGCTAAACTTTAATGACGTCGACATCCTCATCATTTTCTTCGAAAATGCACTTGTAAAGGGAACGTTGTTCCTTAATTCCTTGCAACTTCTCTCTTCCATGTAATTTTGGATGTTACAATACCATCAGACAAGCTCATCGTTTGTTTGTTTTTTTCCCATTGCACTTCACCAGCCATGGCATTTGTGGCAGTCTACCTTCGTATTCCTCTTTTTGTAGTCCACTTTACATCCAGTCATTATTTGTAGGCTTTCCGGATCGTCTGTGATAATCTTCTTCCTCTCTTCAGTCCGAAATCATTCTTCTCTTTATTCACATGACAGTGCTCTCTCCCACATGAGCTTTCTTTTCCGGTTGCTCAAGTTTCACGTTAAAGTAAAAATAGCGAGAAATCGGTAAGTCTGCGCATTCTTCCGCAATGTAGGCATAAGAATAAAAATAAAAGGGCGCAAAAACCAATTTGATTTACTTTCTTGCTGCTGGATAAGGCTCCAAATTACCTAATTCCACATCAGCAGCCAGGATAGCAATCTAACCCAACTTCATGCATTTATAATCTTCAATTTCTTCCGATTTTGTGGTTAGGAGAAAAAAAATAAATAAAAAATTTTAATCTTTGTGCAGAACAAAAGAAAAGTCGATTCCATCTTTGTATGCGTGAATCGCTCTGTTCAAATGAAAACAATCTCTTCCCCGAATTTCGTATTCTGAACTCTCCCGATTGCCTTTCTTTTATAGTGGCAATTTAAATGTTAATAGCAACTGTGTCTGAAACTTGCGAGTACCGAGACCACGTATAAGATATAGAGGAGGAAAAACACATTATCTGCCTCGACAAATACAAAGAAAAAAATTCAATTTACAATAAATTTTCCTTTAACGAACCCATAACTGCCGGACTTCAATAAAATCTTGCTACTTCTTGACGGACAATAACCTGTACCATATTGCAATAACTGCTTTTCAAGCTTCAATACAAATAATTCTTAACGATGCTTCAGTAAATCCCTTCAAATTATTAACAATTTTCTATATCAACAGGTTTTCGATTTAAATGTTAATTAGGATGTTAACTTAAGTGGAATCACGAAAAGAAATAAAACAGCAAATTTATTTTCAAAAATATCTTCTAACAATATCGAGCTTCGTGACTTCAAAGGCTGTGTTTTTTGATCACCTGATTCTTTGAACTAATTGTGAAACTGTGCTATGAATATTGGTCGTTGCAATGATCCTTTAAGCAAGTGGCAGCACCACCACCGCGTAACGTACACGGCGCTCGTGATCACGTTTTCGTGCGACGGTGGGTCATTCGAGTGTCAAGGGGGTAAGATGGCAGGTATGTAAGCTGATTGTAGGGCCGTTTTAACGCATGGGCAAACAGGGCACTTGCCAGGGGCCTATGATTTTAAAGCCTGCGAAAAGGGCCTCCGATTAAAAGAAATTAAGGGTAAAAAGCCAACGAGGCCAGGCACCTCTGATGTTCTTAAAACAGCCCTGGCTGGTTGTACCCGTGATGAACAACAGGCCGTAATTCGATTTCTATGAGGGCAGGGGAAATCTGCTGAACCAAGTGCACAAGGAAATGTTACCTGTTTACGGTAACAAATGTTTATCCAGGAAAGCCGTTTACACAATGGATTCTTCTGTTGGATGAGAACGCTCGTCCAGACAGTACCAATATCACTGTCCGGATTTGGCACGATCCGACTTTCACCTCTTCGGCCCGCTGAAGAATCACCAGGGTATGGAGCTCAGGATGTGGAGGAGGTCTGTCAGGAGGTTACCAGCTGGCTACGAAACCTCCTTCGCTGCTGGCTTTGAGAGATTCATGAAACGCTGGGACAAGTGCCTAAATGTTCATGGACATTACGTTGAAAAATTAACCAAATTTCATCAGGTAACTAATTCAACTTTCATTTCTATTTCAATTTGCGATTTATACAGGGTGATTCTGAAAAAGTGTGTATAACTGCAAGCAATGACAGAGGTGACCAGAATGAACATTTTCTTTTAATACAATGTGGGGTCGCAAGTACATTGTTCAGGAGCTATCACTTTTTATGTTCAAGACACTTTATGTTAATGACAATAATACGGTTTCGTGTACATCTTGTGTGTCCTCTTGTTTAGATGCCAACTAAAAGAGACAACAAAAGCTGTAAACAATAACGACCCCAGTTCAAAGCAAATGTTCGAAGTGACGGCCACCAGTGGTGCGACATAGCTGACACCGCCGACGTAAGGATTCTCGCACCCGGTGAAACATGTCTGGAGTGTTTTGAATAGTACCAGCAGCAACAGCAATTCGGGCTACAAGATCATCCGCTGTTTCCACAGGTGTTTCATACACTAGGCTCTGAAGATGGCCTCATACAAAGAAATCAAGTGGACTGAGGTCAGGTGAGCGAGCTGGCCAGGCTACAGGCCCACCTCGCCCAATCCATCTTCCTGGGAAAGCGGTATTTAGAGTGTCGCGCACTGTCCAAGCAAAGTGTACCGGAGCTCCATCATGCATGTACCACATGTTTTGTCGAACATCCAGAGGGATGTTATCGAAGAGCTCAGGGAGAGTTCCCTGCAGAAACCGATAACAAGTAGTTAGGCATGATGTACGGGCCCAGTAGATAATTTTCAATGACACCTGATACGATGCTGATACCCGCGAGTTCGTGTGGCATGACGATTAATGTCTGTCCAGAAACATAAAACGTGATAGCTCCTGAATAATGTACTTGCGACCTCACATTGATTAAAAGAAAATCTTCATTCTGGTCTCCTCTGTCATTGCTTACAGTTATACATACTTTTTCAGAATCATCCTGTATATTGACTTAGACTCGAACCAGGGATCATGCCTATCGCTGGAACTGCTCTTACCAATTGAACTGTCGCGGACAATGAACCGCCAAGCTTTAACTATATGTCCAAATGTGCTCTCTTGAAGTCACAAATTAGCTCAACCGGCAGTGCAGGCCCCCGACTCAAGGTCGGGAATTCTCCTTACCCTCAAATGAATATGGTCCCTGATTCGATTCCAGATTGCGGAATTTTTCCTTCCCTTTTCTCCTTTGTATTTACGATTTGCTTGAAATATATCTTCAGTTTAATATTATCTTCTCTTTGAATGTTCAGTAAGTTTTACACTTAGCGAAACACAGTAATATTAAAAAGATATCAATTTGACCATTGAGAATGAAGGAATATCCTTCGAGATAGGTATCCAAAGTTTCTTTTTTTTCCAGATGTTTTTCTGTGGTTAGATGTTTTTACCTTCTTTTACAGAGAACTGGAGGCAATCCTATATCATTTTTAACTCGTATACCCTGTTCTCCATAAATTAAGGGGAAATTCACAAATATAGCGATAACTCAACAACAACTTCAGTCGATTTTCATGAAACCTGGTCAAAGCAAGTAAAATGACACAAAAGCAAATTTACCGAAAAGTTCTTTAATGTCAAAATTAGCGCATGTATGAAACTCAAAAATTAGCGGTGTCAATTTCACAGTAAGAAATGTGCCTTCAATATGGTGTTTGATTACCTCGAGCAGCAATACAGCATAATCATAGAAAGGGTTTTCTATATTACATATATTAACACCGACGTTCATGCTGGTGTCTACGAGCTCCATAGGGAGTGAAGCCCATTGGAGCGCAAAGCTTCTCCAAGCGCGTAGACAGTCTGAGGAAGGGAATTGCGCGCAACAACAAGTCTTCCAGAGCGTCCCAGAAGTGCTCAATTGAATTCAGGTCTAGAAAATCGAGCTGGCCACTCCATGCGCTGAATTGTTTCCTGTCGAAGGTTTTCTTCCACTCTAAGGGTTCTGTGTGCTCGAATGTTGTCATCCTCTAGGAGAAAATTATCGATACTGCTCCTACGCAATTATCAAAGATAATGTCTCTATACGCATGACAAGTCATGGTTCCACTTGAAAATGTGTACGTCTATCTAAAGGGATTCCTTCTCACATACATATGATGCCTTCTCCCAATGAATCACGGATTTTGACAGGTGATAGCGGGTTCTACGTTCTCTCCAGTTCAAAGAACGCCTATTGTCGCTCTTTAAAATAAACATAGATTCATCTCTGAAGAGAAACAAACTTCCACTTGTCTGGTGACATGTCCACTGCAGACGCTCCCTTTTATCGCGAACGGCGAGAAGTGCCCACTGATCTCCTTGCATATACTCGTAGGCCTGCTGGGTGCAATCTCCTTCTTACAGTAGAAAAAGACATCATCCTTCCACTGGCTGCAGCAAAAGAAGATCTCATTGCGTGGATGTAGAGGCCCTGTTCTTTCGTGCCCATAACTGCAGATATCGGTCTTATTCCCTGGTCGCTGCCCTTGGTCTTCCTGAGCTGAACCATTCTGGAGGCCAAATCTGCAGTCAGAAATTATCGTCAAAGTCTGTCGACCTCAGAATGGCTCACGCTTATCCATCTGTCCACCTCTGTTTAACTCTGACCTGCCTCCGGTAGAAGATGCCACGAAGCCAATCGGATAAATTGGCTATCTCGTATTTTTTATAATAAAAGCACGAACAAAACTACAGCTGCATTCTAAAACACGTGTTTCTAAGCTATTTATTCATGACGCACACATACCGGGTTTTGCAAAAGTTCTGTTACACTTGCGGATGCGTCGATATCGGGGGAGGGGGTGCTATTGATGACGTGGGCGATACCATAATGTAAACGTATATAGGTGGAACGAATGCGATTCGGATGCAAGGATATTGCGATGGAGCATAAAAGAATCGAGATCTCTGCGCTCCTTCGCGCGGGCCACAACAAGTCTGACATCGCTAAGCAGCTCAACGTCAGCCCGATGACTGTCCAGAGAGTCGCAGAGAGGCTGAAGAAAGGGGAAGACCTCAAAGATCGTCCACGTGCAGGCAGATCTCGCCTTATCAATCGTGTGGGTGTCAGAAAAGCCTTCGAACGTGACCCGACTCTCAAAATGACACAGTTCGCAAAGAAAAAGAAGATTTCTGTGGCCATGGCGTCCAGAGCCATCAAGGAAGAGGGTGGAAAGAGTTTGAGGCGTGTGGCAAGACCTTTGCTGACGGATGGCATGCGAGATAAACGACTTGAAGAGCCATGGCAATCGCACTGTCATCTTTTCTGATGAAAAAAACCTTCACGGTCGACCCAGTCGTCAACAAGCAGAACGACCGCGTGGTCAGCTTCGGTCAGGACATCTCTGAGGTCCGCTATGTGACTACAACCAAGCACCCGGCCTCAGTGATGATACTCGGCGTCGTGGCATCGAATGGCATGAAAATGCCGCCAATCTGGTTCCCGACCGGTTACAGGCTTACCGCGGCCGGCAACAAGGACATCTTGACCAAGAACGTTCTGCCCTGGGTGAAAAAGGTGACGAGGAATGCGGACTACGTCTTTCAACAGGACGGTGCCCCGGCCCACAGTGCCAAGATCGTTCGATCGTGGTTGGGGTCGAACATGAACTTCTGGTCTAAGGACTTCTGGCCTCCTCAGTCGCCCAACCTCAACCCTCTTGATTACAGCGTGTGTGCAGATCGAGAGCAAGGCCTGCAAGATCCGTCACAGCAACGTCGACCAGCTGAAAGCATCTGTGGAACCGCGTGTGGACTGCCATGAAGAAAGACTACATCCGTAACGTTTGTCGGGCCTTTAGGGGGTTACATCGGTTAATACGCATTGTATACACCAAATCAATTCTGACAATAAAAACGGTGTCTAACTGCATCACACACGTAATCATGTCATTTTTGCGGAGGTCCTCACATGTGTAATAGAACTTTTGCAAAACCCGGTACGCCAGCGTCACTGTCTCGCATATTGTATTTTTCCATAGCATCATTTCCTTAAGAACGTACCTAAATTTCGAATCAATTTTTTATGAATTATAACGCTTTTTGTGAGTTTACCTTAATTTATGGAAATCAGTGTAACTTACCTAGACGGAAAATGAACAGAAAACATACCCAATATTCCAATTTAAACAATTTTTTGCTATTAAAAACTGTGTTCTGTAATAATACTCTACAATATACGAAGTTTTTAATAATCAATCTGGTATGGAATCATTTTAAAGTGTAAAAGAATTGATACCTAAAATCATATTTTCTAAAAAGAAAGCTAAAAGGAACCAAAAGAAAAACTACTTTATCCAAGAAAGCAACACATAGCTACTAGTTCATGTTTTCTCAAACGCTAGTGAGAGCTAGATTTTAAAGGTGTCTGAATTCACGTTTTACCTACTGTGTTCTTAATGGAAGTTTTCCTATTTATTTTGTTAAAAAGAAATAAGCTAATTTCGCTGATGTTTACTGTTTTCGCTTATTGCTTCGTTTAAGGCACTTTCTCGACTTCAGTTAAATTTAAGTCATTAATGAATTTGAAGCAACGTTAATTAAATAAGGTGTTCTTTTTGTTTTTCACTTTTCTCCTTCCGTTCGGCATTCGGCATCTCAGACGAATGCCTTCAAATGAAATTTCGACGCTGTATGTATGTATGTGTGTGTGTGTGTGTGTGCGCTTGTGCACATGAGCGTGTGTGTTTTCGGAGAGGAAACTGAAAGACCGCAGGGATGCTGAAATTTTTGCTTTAGATGTATGCCGTTTAGTTTTTTTCAATTACAAGAATAAGAAAGCGTAAAAAGAAAACAGGAAAGCGAGAAATATGATGGGAACGATAACTATGATTTTTTCTTTTCTCTCTCAACAGCACAAAAACTTTGTAATGAAATGCGGTAGTAGTAATTAGAAACTTCACAATGCTCTTCGTAAAGATCAAAATGTTTAGCAAAGGAAATCGTTAAATTTTATTTTTATTTTCAGAGCCGTCTTGTATTTCTCGGAGTCCGGGGTGATAGATCTTTACAAAGCACCTCTTTAAGATATCCGAGCTTTAAAAGAAAAAAAAAAAAACATTGTAAAAATACTCGCTTTGTCTGGGGGCGTGCAAATGGGAATAAACTGAATGCGTCGCACTGAGCGTCCGATCAATAAAGCGCAAAAAATATTTTTAATTACAAATATTTTTATAAATTGTTATAATATACAGGGCGAGTCAAAAGCCTGTCACCTCCCATACCATTCCAAAACGAGTGGAGATACAATAAATCTGTTGCAGGGAACATATAGGAAGTTAGGGGCTAAACAATGGTGGTGTCAAATTTGACCTCGACGTTTGCACCTTGCGTTGCCAGATTTTTAAACGAAAAAATACTGCGCAAAGTGTTAAAAAAATACTACGCGAAATCCAAAAATTACTATTTTTTATACTAAAATTTTTTTAAAAATACTACCAAATATACTATGCTCAAAAATTTAAGCCGGAAATATACTACGGTAGTATTAAACATTTGCAATTTGTAACTTTGTAACCGTTACAAGTAGAGAAATATTTCCAATTGTACAGCTCCGGAGCTCAAAACGCTGATTTTAACGAAGAAAAAAAAAAGATTAAAAATAAGCGTAAAAAAATAAACCCACTACAACAAAATGAAGTTTCAGTGCTCAAGCTACATTGAGTTTTGTCAATGAATGAATTGCCCTTCTGCAGCAATGGCATAACCGTGCACGGTATTTTACAGAACCCGTCATATTTAACATCCTGATGGGCGTTATGTCTGTACAAGCCTGCTGATTTCGTTCTTTCAACTCATTACTGATGCTGGCACAGTGCTATACACCTTGTCCTTGATGTATCCCCAAGGAAAAAATCAAGTGGTGTCAAATCAGGCGAACGTGGTGGCCAATGAACTGAACCTCCTCCTCCTCCAGTAGTTGACGTGCAATGGTTGCAAAATATGGAGGCGCCCCATCATATTGGAGCCACATGCGGCGGTACTACACTAAAGGCCAAAGCCATCCAAATCATTTCGGTGTATCTTACTCCTGTAAGGCAACTGGTGTAGAAAACAAGTGCACCAAGATGACATTCCGTAGTCCACACCACACATTTATTCTCCAATTCTGCCTGGGCACTGAAATTTCATTTTGTTGCAGTGGGTTTATTTCTACACTTATTTTTAATCTCTCTCTCTTTTTTTTTCTTCTTCTTTTTTTTAGTTGAAATCATTGTTTTGAGCTCTTTAACAGTACAATTGGAAATTTTTCTCTACCTATAACGGTTACAAAGTTACAAATTGCAAGGTGCAAAATTCGAGGCCAAAGGTCAAATTTTACACACCATTGTTTAGCCCCTACCTAACTTCCTAGATGTTGCCTGCAACAGATTTGTTGTATCTCCACTCGTTTTGAAATTGTATGGGGGCAACAGACTCTTGACTCATCTTGTATACAAGCTTTATATCACAAAGGAGCATTTTTTTAAACTTTCTCAAGAATACAATTATTGGGGAGAGCATATGAATGCGGATCCCAAGCGCGCACTCATGCACTTGTCATTTAATTGACCCTGATTACTCATTTAAAATTTTTAAAAAAAGAAAAAAAAACAATCTTTAGACTACAATTCTAATTATACTAGAGCATATTGAAAAGTAATGTCTCCATGGCTGTAACTTTTTTATTTTTTAACCGATTTTCAAAATTCTTTTTGTATCTGATACTTACATTTGTCCTCTATGTAATGCACTATTCACTTTTCGACATAGTCCCCATTCCTTTCCACGCATTACATCAACGCGTGGACTAGTTGGGTGAACCCGTCGGAGAGGAATTCCGGGGTTGTCGTCGACACGAGGATTGAATGGCAGCTTTGGATCCTCTTCTGCGGCACGATAACGCCCGTCCGCACACGATCGCCACACATCAGAGGGGGTTGCAGCGCGTACAGTTCAAAAATGAAAGACTTTGCACCTTGCGACTTTCACCACTTTCCAAAGAGGAAAGAGCACCTTAAGGGGCATGAGTTGCGTTCTGACGACGAGGTGAAACCTGCCATTCGGTCTTGGTGTCGACAACAACTCCGGAATTCCTTTCCGACGGGTTCATCCGACTAGTCACGCGTTGGCGCAATGCGTGGAAAGGGATGGGGACTACGTCGAAAAGTGAATAGCGCATTACATAGAGGACAAATGTAAGTATCAGATACAAAAAGAATTTTGAAAATCGGTTAAAAAATAAAGTTACAGCCATGGAGGCATTACTTTTCAATATGCCCCCGTATATAGGCCTTTTCAAAAGGCACGTAAAATACACGTGGTATGCAAAACGTTTAGCATAAGCTGTTATAGAGCCTGGATTCTATTGTGTATATGAAAAGAAACTGCATTTTCAATATATTTTTCTGTAAAAAGCCTATCATTGTAAAAAGTTACGAAAGCTTAAACATTTATCACGAAAGAGCTCAGAATCTTAAACAAAATGGCTTGCGGCGAGCATTTTGATGCTGATTTAGGAGATGGCAAAGGTGATTGACGTTAAAATAATGTTAAAATTAAAGTCACTTTCGTATCGTTAAACCACACACATGAGTACTATTAACAATTCCGGGAAAGGTGATAAAAACTAAACAAAGCAAAAGCACAACATTCGAAGTTTACTCTAGAAGGGCTAGAGACAACTAACCTTGCAAATAATAAAAACTGAAAAAAGGATGCAAACGTAGCTTTAACAGATTTAACAATATTTATCTTTTCTTTTTGACTTTAACATCTAAAAACTGCATAACATCTAAGAATTAAAAATGCGTAAAAAAGCTACGAGCCAAAACTGTGGCTAGCCACAATGTCAAAGCCACGATAAATGATCGAAGTTTTGGCTTTAATGAAATTCCAAATGTAGGAGGTGCGATCAAATAAGACGAAGTGCACCTTTCTCAATGAACACTTTTCACCACTGGTCTAATTCAACGTGTCTCCTTCAAGGCAATTTAGTCTAGAAAAGATTCACCAATTCCAGCGATTTTGCCATTTCTGAAGGCAGTTCTTGTACGCAGTTAGGCGAAATGACCTTCAAGTGTAACAACGAATTGTCTATTATAGCGGACACATCTTGAAATCGCTTCCTTTTTCAGAGCACTTTTGAGTTTTGGGGACAATAAAGAAGTCACGAGGGGAACAAACCCTGGTGAGCATTCTGAACGGTGCAATCTTGAGTTCTGCTAGCGAACTCGTGCACTGCTGCTGAAGATCCCTAAAGAATTGAACAGCCTACTCGTTTGAAAGAGCAATCAGTCAGAAAAGAGTTTTTTTTTGGATTGTTTGTTTGTTTTTCAGTCCACGGATTTGGCCGAATTATTGTTACATAAAAACAGCAGCCAATGGTTACTCAAGTGGTAAAGAGAAAAAAAAAATTAGAAATTCTCTCCCAGAGTTTCGTTGTCAATATCAAATATTATGCTTTGTTTACGTTTCGAAATTTAGGAACAAGAGGCAGAAAAGCCACAAAGGTGTATCTTACTTTAATTTCAAAACAGTATATAAAATTTTTCATGCAGATTAGAGCTGCTATCATTGTCGTCTATCTATGACAGACGGCTCGACACTTTCAACGAAAATACATGTAATTTATTTTCTCCAATGAAAATGCAGCCACACATTATAGACATTGAAGGGGAATTATTCATTTTTAATGGTAAAAGTCATCATTTCACAAGTTAAAAATCGTTTTATGTCTGAATTTTCAGTAGAATTATCGCTATTTGCAATATACAGTAACCTCACCAAAATCAAGATAAAAGGGGGAAAAAAAAGTTTTTTCAAAACACGCTTTTATAATGTTTTATTATTATATCTCTTCAAGCCGGCGTCAACAGTTTGAAAAACTAATTGTTTGGTCGAAACAATTAAGCAATTCGTATAACAATCTATCCTCCGACTTATGGAGAGACGACTGAAATGAATTGGTGCCCTAGAACCAGTGAACCGATTTGAAAAATGTTTCCTTTAACAGGTTGTCATCGGTCCTGTGTATGTGTATCAAGTTTCAGCTCTCTAGTTTGTCGGGAAGTTGGTTTAATATTGGTTACAAGATTTGACGGATACACAAACCTACAGAAAAGCAAGTTGAATAAAAGCGTATAATATATAATATAATAATAAACGATTAGTGATTCTTATTCTTAGTGATATAAATTAAAATTAGAGAAGCTTGGAGAGACCATTAATTTAGAACAAGCAAAAACTTTAATATAAATTTATTTTTATTTCGTTCTTTAATTTTATTTTTGACCAACTGCATGTAATTCAATCAATACCGAAATTTCTGCGTACGCTTTAAATGACATAAGTGAGAATATATAAACGAATGCATAATGATTGAAATCAAATTTAAAACATTTCAAAGTTTTTCAATTCATGAAAACTTTTTCTATTACTGCCATTAGTAAACTATTGATTAGTTAACGATAGATTAAGGTTTGCCTCCAAATAAACTATGAAATTCTACCTCCAGTGGGCGGCCCAATTTGGGCCCAACTAAGTAGGAAGTCTGGAAACTCAGCCATGCGATTCCTGATAATATTCATCAATTGCAACTTGGTTTATTGCTCAATATCGTCATAAGTGACTGTCTTTCAAAATATATATGATACAAAATGATAACTTATAGCTTCACGTTTTAACTCGTAAAATAGCATTCGAAGATTTAACTTGTCAAAAAAAAGTAGATAAAATATACATAAACTGTATGCTCAACAAGCTGCTAAGATTGCCTACTGAAGTTAAGTGCGTCTCAAAAGTTTAGGATATCCCAAACTTATTACTCGTCAGCTCGATAACAGCGCCTAAAACTCTAGATTCGTAAAAGATACCAGTTTTATTTTTGGAGAATTTAAAGAGCTTATGTTAGTGTATGTATTCACCAAATGTCAAACAATTATCATGCAAACAGAAATATTTATTCACATAAGTCTGAGACGTAGCTTGTCTCAAAATTAATTTTTTTGTTTCAAAAGTTTGGGATATTGTACAAAAGGTTTTAAGAACCATCACTACCTGCAAAAATAGACTATACCATGATGCAAAATATTTAAATTAACGGACAAATGCACTTTTCGAGACAGGGTTATAGGTTTTACGTAGCTACAGTATGCGCATTTGTTCTCAACAACAAAGCAAACAACTACATGGGGAAGACACCTCAAGTTTCCGAGGAAGACAGAAACAAAATTATCTACTTACACTCAAAGGGTCTGAAACAAGTAGACATTGCAAAAAAAGTGAACAGATCACAAAACACCGTGAGCCGCATCCTGAAAAAATGGCAGGAAACCAAGAGTGTGCATGTGAATCATCGACCAGGTCGTCCAAAATCGCTAAACACCCGTGATTTAAGGACACTAAAGACGATTGTCAAGAGCGACAGAAGAGCAACAATTAGGCAAATTGCATCAGCATTGTCCCAGAAGATTGGGAAGAGCATATCCCACTCCACAGCACACCGACGTTTACGGGATCTGGACCTCACATCACGGACCGCAACTAAGAAGCCACTTCTGACGACAGTTGTCTTTAAATTCTCCAAAAATAAAACTGGTATCTTTTACGAATCTAGAGTTTTAGGCGCTGTTATCGAGCTGACGAGTAATAAGTTTGGGATATCCTAAACTTTTGAGACGCACTGTATATCAAAATCTTGTTTCAAATAACATGCGTTTAATTCGTCAACAATTTAGTTATTTTATATGCTCATTTTTATTTTAATTCATGATTTTCACTGATTTTATGTTTATTTATTGATAACATACAGGATCAACACAGAGGTACAGCGTGACAATTATTGAGCTATGAAAACAAAATCTTGATAACTTTTGAACAATTGGTGACATTCAGTTAAAACTTGGCGGTTGAATGCAGGGCATGTTGGGATTTTTTGAGTTTGCGCTCGTATTGTTGTTGTTGTTGTTGTTGTTCATTTTTCGTTGAAAATTTTAGAAAATCATCTCATCCCTATTATCTAAAGTGACCCAGATTTCGAAAAGATGTAGCTCATGCAGGACGGAGCACGACTCCATCGGACCGACAGAGTGTTTGAATTCCTGGAAGAGCACTTTGGAGAGCGCTGGGGTACCCAGAGGCACAGAGTAGGGAAGGAATGGGAATCGCTTGGCCGCCATATTCTCCTGATCTCAACCCTTGTGACTCATTCTTGTGGCGCAATATTAAACACAAAGTTTACGCAAATAACTCCGGAACCATCGCTGAGCTCAAAACAGCCATTCAGGAAGTCATCGAAAGCCTCGATGTCTCGACACTTCAGCGAGTTTTACAGAATTTTGCTCTTCGTCTGCGCCACATCATAGCCATTGATGACAAGCATATCGAACATGTCATAAACCAAATCCGAATATCTGCAGTTATTTTTAACATTTGAATAAAATTTTTGAACTCGGTAGTTTTTGAAAATTTGATTTTTATTTCATATAGCTCAATAATGTCACCCTGTATATACCTGATTATACCCGATTCTGTATTATAGCATTGTGATTTTCATTTTCATGAATGTACCACTGAAAAGCAGCAAAGCATAAGTCAAGATCAAGGGCCACAAAATTTAGAGAGAATGAAATCATTTTTGATACAATTCCAAAAAATCGCAACAAGGAACCAAATTTTTAGTTATATTTCGAGTTTTGCAATTTAAGTTCAAAAAGACAAATTCTTGATAAGCTTATCAATACGCTACAAATCAAAATTTATATGCAATGTAAGGCAAACTTAGGATATAACGAGGAAAAAATAAAGCTTTCTGTTAAAAAAATAATTGATAAAACACGATATCCACTGTTGCAATAAATAAAATCTCTATCCGAAACGTCAGCTTTTTTTCAGCCTTGTCCAATTTGCCCCCTACACCAATGATACAGACCTGCGAAAGGCACTCACGGAGTCCAAGACCTGGAAGTTTTACAGCCAGGGGATTGATCAACTGGAGACACGTTGGCAGAAAGTGCTAGATGCCGATGGGGATTACTTTGGGGACTAGCAATACGCTACTTTTTGCGTACATAATTTTGTTTTCCGGAATTAAAAACAGCAAGAACTTTTGTGGTTACTTAAATAGAGATAAATAAAATTTAATATAGGCATTTATAATGATGAAAGACATTTAGATATCAAATTACAGCCCAATCGCACAAGAGAAAGGGGTACTTTACCTGAACACTTAACACATTTACAGGGCGTTTCGGAGCATCCGTATCAGGCTTTTTTCTCGAAAGTTCGACGTCATGGAGCTTTTGAGGGGGAAAATTACATGACTAAAGACTATGTGAAGAATTTAATGGTGGTTATCCCATTTACCGGAGATGAATGAAATGGGCGCACATGGTGTCTGCCCAAAAACTTTAAAAGAGAACATGGATCGAACAGGATATCATTGGTTAGGTCTTGGAAAAAAGAAACAACTTTTGAAAGAAATGATTTTTTTTTTACCAATCGGCTTCCATCAGGAAATAAACAAATTGTCCTGTTGAGGTTTCTTTTAAACATTTTCACGTGTTTATTTCTGTTGAACATTTAGTTGCATAATACATAGGCACAATCATTTTTGACCACACATTATAAGTGATATTATTTGAGAGTATACGAGAAAGTCTAAGGGTGAACACTCCCAATTTTTTTTTTTTTTTTTTTTTTTAATTTTCTTCTTTTGAGCGAGTTCATGATAAAGTGAGTTACTTACTTTTCAAGCCCGCTTATCCTTAGGGTCGCGGGGGCAGCAGCCTTATGGAGGATCTCCAGCGATAGCGATCTTCCGCCATCAGGCGCATGTCCTCCTTGGTAATACCCAAGCGACTCGAACCCAGATTCTCCATGTAGTCTAGCCACCTGGTTCTAGGCCGACTGCTTGGTCTCTTACCCACCAGCTTGGAAAGTAACAATTGCCTAGGAAGACCAGTTTGCGGCATCCGTATCAGTGGCCATACCACCGCAACTGAGATCTCTCAATGCGGAGAAGTAGCGGCTCAACACCTAAAGACTGTGCTGCTGTGCACTCTATCTAGTAGGGTAACACCTGCCACACCTCTCAGAAATCTCATTTCGGCCGCCTGTACCCGCGATCGCACTCTTTCGGTCATTACCCAAGCCTCATGACCATAGGTGAGAATGGGGACAAAGATAGATTTGAAGACGGAGAGCTGGGAAACAATGCCACAGATCGCCACAGTTCACGTCTCGTTACCACAGATCGTCACATTTCACGTCTGACACAGCTTGCTGCACCGATCCGAGCATCCAATTCTTTTTCCTGCCACCCATCACTCGTGAATGCAATTCCGAGATACTTGAACTTCTCCACCTGTCTCAATGGGGCTCCCCTAACATGGAGAACGCACTGAGCAGATTGTCTTGAAAGGACCAGACCCTCAGTCTTAGCCTGGGGATAAAGTGAGTCTGACTATTAAATTTTAATATATATAATGACAACCTGTACAGTTTTAAAGGAAAACTTAATAGATTTCATTGTCTTGGATAAAAACTAAAAATAAATAATTTTCTCTTATAAAAATCAAGACAGAAATTCTCACTATTATCGAGCAGGTTGATGATATATGAAGTCTTGAGTACATTCCATCCATAAGATGATTTTGAAAGATGATGAAAACCTAACCCGAATCTTTAAAAACTAACATATATTAAGAGGACGAATATAGCAATATATGTATTTACTGTAAAGCTTTATTTTATTTAAATCCCTATTATAACTGCTATGCGTTACTGAAACAAAAAACTCACGGATCAGAGGGTTGTACTAACAGAATGGCTCTTTTGTAATCGTTTCCCTCTTCATTTTGACCTCAAGACACTATTTGTTCCTTCTTCTTTTCATTAAAAATAAAAACGAAATAATTCCTTTAGCAATTTAAAAATTAACTCATAAATATTCGGGAGAGGGGGATCTCGCTTCATTAATTTTTCTGTTTACTCTATTTATTTCACAGTTATTTTAGAAAATAAAATTAATTTTCTGTATACCTTTAAGTCTCATCTATTCAACAAAGTTAGTGCGCAGTTAATATCGAAATTGCGAAATATTCTGATGCTAATTTCCATATTAAAATTATCATTACCTTGGGAAATTTCAATATCTTCAGTGGAGAAATAGAAATTAGCAAACATATTACTCCAATCCGTACTTAAGATCAAAATGACCAAACAAAAAACTTAATGCATTCAGAGCGATGCGATTCCTCCGGAGATTGCTCAACTTCTCAATGACAGCAATACTAAATGGAAAAGTGAGATGGCGAAAGTATTCTCACTTGATCCTTAACACTTCACTAATGATATTATTCTCAGTGTATCTGCTATTATTCTTAAAACAATACTGGTCTTAAATTGAATTTCGTGGCTTTATCTACTTACTGATTTATGCGTAATAAAATTTAATAGCTTATCCTCTTTTTCTTAATTTTAATTTTACGCTTTGAGGATGATTCTCGAATTTTACGCTTTTGAACGGAAGGATTCTATTCAAACCATTATACTAAAGAATGCATTACTATTTAATGCAAACTTTATTTAAATATTTTTACATTAACGTCTGCTCGCTTAGAACAAATACGAAACTGAACTTATTAAAGACTCGATTGAAATTGCAAAAGTCTTTTGTGGAAGAAATTTATTGATTACGATTTCATCTCGATGAAGCAAACAGAATTGCGTAATACACTAGAATTTATCTTAGAATTCATTTTAAGAATCGAACAATGTACAAAATGAATTATAATTTCTAATAATACATTTAAATTTTAAAATTATTATTATTATTTACATCTTTAAAAAATAAAAATAAAATATTTCAGAATTAAATGTTTGGGTTTGCTCTATTGAAATTACTGAAAATTTATTGTAATTATAAAAAGAATAACAAGTTATACAGAATAAGCAAAATAAATTTAAACCAATGAAATTCCTTCAGTTAAATATGGGAATACAGAGCATCCCATCCCATTTAACAGTTATTATTTTCAGGGAGAACAAATCTAAAGCATCCTTGTTTGGCAATAAATTTTTACACAAAAAATAATGTTGTTGTTCCTCAAAGGAAAAAATATATTTATCTGCAATCCCTTATTATACATTAAAAAAAAATACAAAGACCACTTTAATAAAGGGAAGTTCTCCAAATAGAAAGTTTGTTTTTTATGCTCTTTTTTTCATGATACTGATTATGCAAGATTAGGATGCGTCTGAACAACGCAACCAATGTTATGTAAGAACGCAAAAGCAGACTTCTAACACTAACTCGAACCTTTCATTCATTTACATGCGATCACAAGAAAAACTAATATGGTAAGAGGTTGAGGGAGGGATCCTGAATGTTTTGTTGTAATTTTTTTTTTTATCCTCTACCATCCCAGACAAAGTGACCATCATTTTCATCGAATTAATCTTTGGCTAAAAAAAGTATTTTCTGCAGCTTTTAAATCACATTTTTGAAATAAATAAAAGCTATTACTTAAAACAGTGAGAAAATCTATTTAATATCTATCTAATCTATTCACAGTGATCAGTTATTGTCAGCAACACACAAGCTAGGTATTGGAGGTATTTTTGAAAAAAGAAAAAAAAAGTGAAATAGACTGCCTGATAATACTCTAAAAATAATGCTAATTTTTTTTATTTTTCCGCAACTCTTCAGCTTAGGAAATCTATTCTATTAAATGCAAATTCGCTCCAAAAATTCTCCCATTGAAAGAAAATATAGTATAATTCACTTAATACGAAATTTATTTCCTGCCCCAACCCCGACTCACAAGGGAACTATACGAACATGTATCTCACAGATTTCCACCAAATTGAGATATGTTACTTATCTAAAGCTACTACTGATGCTTGCAAAATAAGAAAACGCTAGATTTTGTTTCTTTCAAAATAAACCGAGAAAACGAAAAAATTTGAGCAAATATAGACTCCATTTTTATGTGTAGTATTACGCTCTCAACTTCTTTCTTCACTACTCAACTACGCACGAAGCTACTTCACCTGAAAGCATTGCAAAAAAAAAGTGCTCGTACAACTTGTCAGTAAATTTTACATGTAAAAACCATCTTATTAATACGAAATGTTTTTATGTAAATTTCGGATAATAAAATTGAGAAAAATACAACTAATATTCAAAGAGGTTCGTTTGCAGAAAGAAAATGCTTGATCGGATGCAAAGAGTAATGACTATGAATGCAATGAAGAGGAGTTCCTGTTCTTCCAACATCAAAGAAGGTTACAGAAGCCTTAGAAATCCTAAAATCTTATATTATGTGCCAAAATGATGTTCCAGATGAGATATTGCGTCGCTATTTCAAAAATCAATTAGTTTATAAATAATTGTGTAAAAGCAATCAACTATTCTTGACTTTTTTCTAAGTAATTAGCAATAAACTTTGTATTCATGGTATAAGCTTTTCAAATTTATTGGATATTACGAAACAATATCTTGTCTCCTTGAATTTCGTATTAAGCGGATTATACTGTATTAAGTAATAAGTTTATCAAAAGAAACACTTTCTTTAAAATTTACAAGTCTGAATTTAAAAAAAAAAAAATCGCCTCAGTGAACGAGGCTCTTTAAAACAACAGAGCTCTTCCCTCTGCGTAAAAAGTTTTATTTATCTAATACAAAATTGGCCCATTTTACTGAAGAGAGCTGCAGTATTTTTGAAAAACAGGAAGACTATCATTAATCGAGCATTACTAGGGCTTGTGGAGTGTCGGATTAACGAGAATGCCGGATTATCAGGGATTAGGTTGGCATAAACAGTTTATCCAGTTAGCTAATCATCTCATCCCATCTTTAAAATATTTTGTAAATCAATAGAAGCAGGCTAATAATGGAAGAAAAATATCAAACTAAGAGCACAAGAAGTTTTAATCAAGATCTAAAACAATTACGCAAAGCTACAAATCAAATATATAACAATTATACAAAATGTTCTGCGTCAAAATCCTCCCGTCCATAAAAATATAATTTCTTATGTTTTTATGTACTGAACACGAGTCTGAAGCCCAAGAACTTCTATCATCCACAGTTTTCTAGAAAAACCCATATTATTGCCAAAAATAAAATATTTTTTCTGAAATTCAATCGTATCATTCATCTTGGATTTTTGAAAACAAAGAAGGAGAAGATCTTGCATACCCAAAGGAAAAATTTCCTCAGTTGAATAACGCAAAAATAAAGAAAATTTTTGTTGGCCTCATTTACCCTGCAGACTGCACTTTCACTGAAAAACTGAAGTGTGACGTTTCACGTGTTGTGTTGTAAAACTATTTTGGGAGAGATTTGGTCATTGGAATAATAGTGTATATTATTCAGTTTTACAGTGGGAATATGAATTTTTAGAAATTTTTGTGAGAGGTATTCACAGTATTGAGAGAATTATTAATTCTAAAAGTGGATAAAAATTGAGGGTATACAATTGTGAAATAGCAGGAGGGGAGGTGCTGTGACAGGATGAGACTGTCTTTTGGGTTGTATTTGAATAGTTAGAGTTGGTCTTTGGATTTATAGGTAAATAAAAGCATTGAATTAATTGGAAGGTAGTTTGCATTAAGGATTTTATGTAGAGATAGAAATAATGTTGATTTCTTCATTTATTCTTATGGGATTTTAATAAAACGAGAGGGGGAATGGAAATCGGAAGCGCTCTCTGTATTTAAGCGAGAGACAGACGAAAAAGTTCATGAGTCTGCCGAGACAGTTGTCAGGGGGAGGCTGAGGGCTCTGGATGATTGAGGCAACAGTGGATTGAGGGGGGAGAGTCAGTCGAGATGCGTGAGGCTGCTGCGAAACTCCCGCAGCATGTAGAAGCGATCTGGTGGCCTCTCCTTCCGAAATCAGGGCTCGTGTAGGCTCATCATGGATATATTAATGGAAGGACAATGAAGGAGTCCAAATGAGTGTTGCCGAGACAGATAGCAAGAGGGAGGCTAGGAGCGTTCCGCTCTTGACATTATGGAAGGGGGGGGGGTTGTCCACGACACGTAGGGCCTTCAGTCTTGTGGCCTCTCTTTCCATATTAAGGTGTGTGCAGGCTCATCACAACTAATGGAGGAACAAGAAGGTCCAATGAACAATTATGGTTGACTGAGGATTATTGAGAGGGGGGTGTCAGATGTCGCTGTTGACCTGGCCAGCCTAAGCCAGGTAGAGCACGGCATTCTGAGCACCTCACTCAAACCCACTACGCAACGGAACTGTGAGTAGTGAGAATTATTTTGAGTTAGGAAATCAGCGTGGTCTGGTGCCTATCATTATGAGAAGAAGACAACTTCGCATTTTGAATCTTCTGTCGAACTTAGTGGGGACAGTCTGAGCCATCCAGTGGACTCACTAATTGATCCAGATTATTCTAAAGTGTGTTTTTGTGCTTCAAGGTGAT
Organism: Rhysida immarginata; assembly: GCA_023313115.1. Classification (NCBI taxonomy): domain Eukaryota; kingdom Metazoa; phylum Arthropoda; class Chilopoda; order Scolopendromorpha; family Scolopendridae; genus Rhysida; species Rhysida immarginata. Next base: position 1,175,439 of record JAHWFO010095468.1, on the reverse strand, counting down.
GTGTGATTAGTGAAATATAATGGCCTGTTAATATAAAATGTGCTAAGTGCCTAAAAGTGGAATATATGTGTGATTACAGATCTGCAGACGTTTTGATACTACATAACTGTAAGTAAAGTGAAACGTATTGATTAATAAGATTCATATATAGTCATGACATGTGTGTGATCAAAGAGCAATTTGAGTGATCTATTATAGACTGAGCCTTAAAAGATTCTCTTATTCTCAGAGTAGTTGAAACAACTAGAACTTTATCGATACATTTATCATATTTCTCATTTATTGAATACTTGCATTTTATCTTAGATTTAAGTAATTGGGGATTTTAGGATTAACTTTCTTCTTCGGTGTTAAGAGCTATCACTTCTTTCATAGATTTAAGGTTGATATTATTCTTTGTATCTTATTGGTATATTTATTGGGCTTTGAATAAAATACATTAATTTAATTCTCAAATTTGCCTATCTTATTGGAATAGATAAGACACAACCTGCTACATTTTTAAAGAACCCAACCTTTGTCGATGATTGTTATTGGGCTTAGTGGGGTCAAAAGGTTACACTGGCACCCAACGTGTAGGGCAGTGCAATCGGAGACGAAAGGTTACAATAGAACAAACAGAAGAATGTGGACAGCATTTGAATTGTTTTGTGAAAATTCACTGCATAACTAGAAAAATTAATGATATTTGGAGAGGGTACGTACAAACGCTTTCCAAGGCGGGATTTAGTGCCGTACGCATCGTGCAATAGTGCAAGACTGAAAGAATTTCGTTATCGAAGGGTGCTGTGTTAACTCCATTCTGGCTGACATACGTTAATTCGGGCATTCCCGACCAGTTCACCCATGAAAAGCTACCTTGGAAGAGACCCCACCCACCTGCTCACCTGACACAGTCAAAAAAGATCAGTAAGATCACCATCACAGGAAACCCTCCAACAGGAAATGGCTCAGAAGGCAGGAACATATGCGTCAACGGTAAACCGCATAATTCAACGTAACTTAGGTCTGTGCAAGTTCCATGAAGCCAGGATTCATGCTCTTAATGAACGTCACATCCGTGAACGCAAAACCAACGCCCGTAAACTTTACGAAGGATACCTTGCGGGCGAGAAATGGCGGTTTGTTGTCACGTTAGATTGATTACGAGGGGTGATTCAGATAAAATGAGACGACTTTGCAGTTCTGTTACGATGGTGTAATACCTTGGCGCCACCATCGGTTGTGTTCGATGTGAGAACCACGTTGTTGGACTATCGCCTGGCACCGTAATTTCCACTTAAGTAGGCTGAGTTTGAGGGACTCCATGGGAAGTTCGTTCCACACCTGCTGACACACTTTCCATAGCCCATCAACGGTTCTTGGTCGGCGACTTCCGAGCCGTCCTTTCAGGAGACCAAAACCACAGAAATCCATCGGTGATGCGTCAGGAGATTTTACAGGCACACGAGAGAAGGGAATAATTCGTATGCCCGTCTCCTGTTCCATCTTCCTGTAGTAAGCCACAGATGACTTGGCAGTGTGGCTTGATGCCTTGTCCATGTGGATCCAAACTTTTGATTGCTCACCAGGGTACAGACGTGGGATATCCTGCCGATATATGTGGTCCATTACATTACTCTGGAAGTAAGCTGCACTAATTTTACAGTTTCCAGGAACTTGACGACTTTTAAAGTTTCCAGGAACAGCAGTCCACGTGAGCAATATCCGGCAACCACCATGAAGCCCTTTGAAAACTTTTCCTTGCACCTTCGGACAAAATCGGACCTGTCCTTGCCCCCTCTTTCGCGATAGTAAATTGCCCTGGGTTTGTTGGTGTCATCGAGGTACACCCAAGCTTCATCCAAGGAGACAACCCACTTCCATCGGTCACCTGCAAGATGGTTTTCATACAGTTTTCTGGCGTTGGTGAATCGTTCCTGCACGTGCCTGGCCGACAGTCTGTGACCGCGCGCTTTATGACGTCGCTCCAGCCCAAGATTGTCATGAATTATTCTGGAGACTGTTGCCTGTGAAATACCTTTCCTTTGGGCTAGATTACTCTGTGTGTGGGGATTTTCTTTCAGCACATCAGACCGGATTTCTCGCACCACCTGAGCTGGGCGTGTTGGCTGGGGCTTGTTTCTGGTCTGCTTCTCTGCTCGTCCACGTTCATTAGATGGTCGCAATTTCTTCTTTTTGATTATTCGACCCACAATAGCTTTGGATACCACAATACCATATCGTTTGCATAATTCCACAATGCACGAAAGAACTGAAGTTAGCGTCGGAAAGGCCAAACATATACCCTTCCCAAAAAAGCTGTGATTTTGGAAGCCATGTTTCAGCACGAAATGTCCAAATAACAGCAACAAGTGTATACAAAGCTAATCCCTATGAATAGTGGACGAGTCATGCAAATCACATTCCGTCAAGGTCATACGCGGCGTTTAAAGTAGTTTCATTTTATCTGAATCAACCCTCCGTAGGGTATGGTTAGTGCAATTACCTACCGTCCAGCAGATGCGAAAGGCCGGACTGATTGGGTCCCACAAATGTCGTGGCGGGGTGGTCCTCAAAAGGACGGTTGCACTTCGACGGTTCCAACTTCAGTGGAGAAAAACGCTGAGGTGAATGCAAATTACTACCAGCAGAACATTTTGAAACCTCTTTACATGGAGGAGGTCCGGCGTTGTACGGAGAAGAGAGCAACAAAGTTTGTGTTCATCAAGATAAGGTGTCCAGCCACACCGCGCGCTCAACACAGAATTGCATGGTACAAATGGAAGAAGGCGTCGATCACCTTCTTTCCTGCAATACCCTTCTCTGCTATCCTTGTCAAGTCACCTGATGCCTCTCCCATGGACTTTTGTGGCTTTTGGCCTTTTCAAAAGGGCTCTCGGAAGGCGTCGCCCCAAAACCATTGTTGGACTCTGGAAACTGCAAGGAGGTATGGAACGAAATTCCTCTCGTCGTCCTGCAAAGAAGTCTGCTAGCATGGAAATTACGCTGCCGGGAATCAGGAGAAACGCATTGAACATAATCGATGGTGGAGAAGGGATTTCACGTGAAGTGACAATCATCCAAAATCGGCTAAGTTAAGGAGAAATGACCCTTCGTAATACTTCTCTGCTTATTTATACCCCTTTTACGCAATGCAAGCAACATCTGAAAATTTGCATACGAGACTCCCACGGCTTTTCGCAAATCTAAACAAATAGATTTTCTTCATGTTGCTCTCGATTTTTAAATAAAACGTTATTTCTCTTGAATCTACTGGGTGACAGAATTTTTCTGGTCGCCTTCTAAAACATTTCATGTAAAAAGTTGTGAGATCTCATGTAGAGCGAAGTCTAGCGCTGTTTCTTCTTACTCTGACACTTTCCTTTACAAATCACTCCAGTCGATGCATGTTCCGTCCGTTAAAGAACAGTTTGTGACTTGACAATTACTCAACACGAAAATGTGACTCATGTCGTCATATTTTAACATTCACGTTTATTAATAAACGGATGAAGTAATGTTTATATGGGAATTGAATCTATATTTTTTATAGCATGGAACTTAATTTTTTACGTAATATTGTAAGGAATAATATCCTCCCTGGGCTACCTAATTTTTCCTTTCTTTGTATCCTAGGCACTACATTGATGCCAAATTTCAAATTTCAAGGGCTGCGAGAAGTACCTCAGATTACACAGGGCAACACAATTTCAAAAAGTTAATGCTTCCGAGATGAAAATAGTCATTTCTTAATGAAGTCAACGTGCTGAACACGAATATGACTAAGAAAAGGCTGAATTGACTATGATTTCTTGGTAATGTGTAAGCAGTTTTGATAAATTATGTATATATGTAAATATTATAATACATGTTAAGAATACCTTAATCTTCTTAGGGCTCTCGCTTTCTTTTGGCCTGTAGTTTGTAAAGCTCGTGGGGAGCATGTCTGATGAGCGTCTCCAACAATAGTCAGTCACAAAGCCAGCTAGAAAGACAGGCTCTGACGCGGAAAAGTCACCTGACCATAGAAGTCCGAATAACAATGTAGGTAACCATCATTGTTTCCATCTTGGAATTTAACAATAAGTATTTTTTTTTGTTTGTTGAAAACAATCAAGCTTGGATTGCTAGTTGGACTGCTATGGCCAGGTGACTGTTCCGCGTCAGGGCCTTGTACAGAATGATTCAGTCAATTACGTACGATTCTAATGTTTCATTACTCAGGAACTAATAAACATAGGAATGTCATATAGATCTTACAATACACATTACACATTGGAATTTCACACCTCTCCAATTTGCTCGATGTGTGCCCCAGTCATCTGTACAATACGACGAGCCTGAGGGTGAAATTTTGCAGCACTGCGCCTCGCATGTCATTGTCAATCAGTGCACAAGATTCGGTGATTGCCTGACGGACCTCTTCCATGGTGCGGGGGCATGTCCTGAACACCTTCTCCTTAAGGAACCCCCACAAAAAGAGGTCACAGGGGTTAAGGTCAGGACTGGTCGATGGCCAAACAGCTGAATCCGTCGTTGAGGTTTGGGAAACGGTTGGAGATGACCTTGTTGTTGAATTGATGGGTCAATTCTGTGGGGATTCCTTAAGGAGGTGGTGTTCAGCACACGCCCCAGCACCATGGAATAGGTCCGTCAGGCAATCACCGATTCTTGTCACTGGTTGACAATCAGATGCGAGGCGCAGTGCTGCAAAACTTCATCCTCAGGCTTCGTCGTGTTGTACAGATGAATGGAGCACATATCGAGCATGTTGTTCACGAGTGTGAAATTCCAATGTGTAATGTGTATTGTAAGATCTATACGACATCCCTATGTTTATTAGTTCCTGAGTAATAAAACATTAGAATCGTACGTAATTGACTGAATCACCCTGTATTTCTCGTTGGCCTCCAGCCAGCCAGCATTGACTGGACCATTTGCCCTAGTACCTTTGCTCCGTCTTGGCAATGTTCTGATGGAAACGGTCTCCCGCAGTTATCAGGAAAGAAATCCAAGTGGGAGTCAAGAAAGTGGGTCCTTAAGGACATATGAGGTGCTACCCAAAATATCCGAGAATTTGAATATTCCACCCGAACCAAAAACCGTATGAGGTTCTACCGCTAGATGCCTCTAGGTGCACCTTTTAGCTGCTGCTCTGCCAAGTTTCGTAATCGTAGACGCGCTTCTTTGCGAGTTGTTGCTGTTTAGGTTGCGACGTCTTGTGCTTCTGCGAATTCCAAATGTCTTTGCATCAAATTCGGCATCAGCTCAAGAAAACTGTAGCTGAAACCCACTACATGCTGAAGGAGGCTTTTGGTGAGAATGCCTTGAGTCAAGCAAGAACATTTGAGGGGGTCCAGCGTTTCCAGGAAGACCGAAAATCTGTAGAGGATGACAAACATTCGGCGACCGTCAACATGCACAACCCCGGAAATGATCACGAAAGCGCGTGAAGTGATTCGCGAAGAGAGAAGGCAGACAATTCACGATGTCTTTGAAAAGCTTGGACTGTCGTACAGACCATGCCAAAGAATTCTAGCCGATGAGTTGAGACGAATTATAGCGACGTTTAGGAGGATTTCCTGGCAAAAAACAACATGGCAACGGTTCCCTACTCTCCCTACTCTTCTGACCTAGCCCCCGCGAGACTTCTACCTCTTCCCTAAAATGAAAGGGTGACGTTTTGAAGATATCCAAGTGGAATCGCAACTGGTCTTGAACACCCTACAGCCTTCGGACTTCCGAGTGCTTCCAAAAATGGGAAAATCGCTGGGATCGTTGCATACGTGCCAGAAGTGACTACTTTGAAGGTGACAGCGGAAATAAAGGTGTAAATACATTTTCTGCTTTTTACAAGAAAATTCTCGGAAATTTTGGGTAGCACCTCGTATTGCAGCACCCGAATGCATGAAACAAAGCCAACATATCCTCAACCAGATCCTTATATTTTTCAGCCTTGTCATTCCCAGGAAATTTGCTGCCAAGTGATAGAACACATCGCGAACATGTTTTTCTTTACTTTGAAGAAGTTTCTCAAACTTAGGGTTTCTAAAGATCTGTTTAAACTGAGGCCCCACAAAAACGCCCTCTTTAATTTTAGCTTCACTGATGCAAGTACTTGAATGCTGGTCCATTCTTATCCTTAGCTTTTACCAAGTTTTTTTCTACAAGGCCAAACCTGATGTGTAGAGGAGGAATAATGATTGTGTGGTTTTGTCAGTGGTGGGTGCTGTACATTAAATTACGCGATAGCACCTTTACAATGGACAATACGCCAATATATTTACAACGAAAGCCAATCAACTTATTTTCAATGTGATATATTCGTGTTCACAACGTTAAATTCATTCAAGATTGGGCACTTTCACCCAAGAAGCATTTTCATTGTTGCCCAGTATTATTTTTGATGATCGGTCAGTGAGTCAATGTCTAAATAAACCTAATTATTTATCTTATGAACTAGAAAAGTTAGAAAAGTGACATTTGGAAGTTCAGTTCCGTTTGTAATGTACTCTACATTAAAGATGTTTCAGGCTTCTAGGCAACTCCAGCAAGAAGATATGGAGGGGACAAAAGTACTCAGAGTTGCACCCACCCCAACCTGGAAGTGACCAAAGTAATTTCAATTCAAATATGGATACCAGTAATTTTAACTGAAGTAAATTATTTAAAATTTTATTTCAATGGTACTGGTATAAATACAAAAGTACTCATTTTAAGTTTGTTTGGCCTTTAAATTAGGAATATAAAATCCAATATAAGAATTTACATAGATATAAGTGCTTAAAAATTTGAATAAAGCTTGTAAAGAGAATAACTACAGAGGCAAGAGCTTAAGATATCTCCAAAACATAAAACTTCAAAATTTTCACTAAATCATATTCATATTTTCAGATCTTCATTATCTGTTATGTGAGTTTTCTTAATATATCAAAATACCATATCATTATTAGTTTCCTTAATATCAGCCCGTTGTTTTAACTGATTTTTTTTTCAAACTGTAATAATGATATCGGTCTACTTTTACAATCTCTGTGAGGAAAGAAAATATTCTTATTAATAAAGGAAAATAAAACCTTTAATGCTTCAATACAATAAGAAAATGAGAAAAATTTTCAACAATATTTGACCATTTTAAATAGAAATAGTGTCAAAATATATTTTGAGTAATGTAATTTCAATTCTATTAAATATTTTCTGTGTAACCAATAAACAAGTAAAAACTTGGGCAGTGTAATAGTATATTCATAATGACATAAAAGTATGCTTATTATGTAATGTACAAGATAGAGAGGGCAATCAAAAAATTCATGAAATTCCCCTGTAGATGGAAAATGAGAGATAAGATAGTAATGATATTCAGTGATACACAATGATGCTCAATGTATTCTTTGGAAAAAAGTTTTTTGTGCACCATGAATTTGAACCACCTGGACAGATGAAGCTTTTTATTAAAAATTCAAACTGATTTTAGATTTTTCATGTAGATAACATGTCCTTTACAAATACATTTGTTACAAATTTTACATCAAAATTTTTAATATCATTTCTCAATCATGTGATGGTATTAAAAAGTTAATAACACCTAAATTCAATGCTATAAACTAACCCAAAGTAACAAAATAATACCCTACATTAAACTATCAAGAATTACAAAATCACTGGCCTAATGTGAAATTCAAATCATAATCAAAAAATCTAATGCTTTCTTATCACCACATTAACAAATTTATCCACTATTTTTTAAATTATTATTTAATATTTATTATTTCTCAAAGTATGAAACTTACAGCAGTCACTGTTGTACTAAGGTCATTAGGAAAATAGTACCAGTTTGCTCACTACACCCACACTGATGAATCATTCCGGCTAATTTGAAATCAGCCAGCCTCAATCACTTGTCTATTTATTATACTTCATGCAAGGTTCAACACATTATGAAAATTGTGGTTATTTAAAATAAAGAACAAAAGTCCCGTCATATTTGAAATGAGGCTCTGTGATTTGATATCTGAATGCAAGTACTGTATACAACATGTGAAATTAATCATCAAATCAAGGAAGTTTATTAAATAATGTTATGGATGAATTACTAATACAGCAATAGTGTTGAGACTTTAATACAAGAAGGGAGAATATCCATGATAACGAACGAACGAGGCACCCATCTATCATTATGAATGATGACACAATTATGTCAATTGGGAAATTTTGGACCATCATTTCACAATCTAGATCCAGCTCTTACTGACATCTATTTTTTTTTTTTTTAACGAGTTATATTTGGAAAGAAAACACTTTACAACTGAGGAATAGATAAAGAACACAATCACTGCATGTATGATATGTGTAATGAGGGAATTCAAAAACTTGCTACACAATACAAAGAGTGCCTTATACAGGGTAATTGATTTTCAGTTGAATTCACTTCTTTCTGAGAGCTTTGGTTTGGAGCAAAAATATGTAAATGGAGGTTAGGGGAGTCTAATCTACATAAAGCAGAATAAAAAAGTTTTTTTTTTTTTTCAGAAATCTTTATTGGTTACTTGTTAAATCTAACACGTGTACTATTTTTCCAAACAATCCTTAAGTAGTTACTGATATTGAAGCAATGTTTAGATTTCAATAAATTTTATTTACAACTTTTCGTGATTCCTTTATTCTTGATATATGTGTTTTTTAACACAGCGCTTATTTACAGAGAAAATGGTATGTTTGCTGGTGAATTTGATAGATTCCTAGTTGGATTTATTGAGGCCCATAAGACAACTATATAGTAGACTGACATATCATACAGATTATAAAAGAAATTATTATTATCCAGCTATTTGCTAATTTTTTAACCATTATAAAAAATTAAAATATTGATCAAAAGTTCCATGGCATAATTCAAAGCCATTTGTGTAATTGCATAATCTTTACACCCAGAAATAGTCTCTTCAATATCAGAAGCTTCTGCAAGGGGAAATTTACAAGGTTTCATGTGAATGCATGGCAAGAATACAAAGTGAATAACAAAAATTACATGACAAGAGGATAACAAATAAGCAATCTGATTAAGGTCCATATAAACAACAGTCACAGGGCACATATGAAATCTTACAACAGGTTAAAATAGCATTATATTTTGTCAAACAGGATAAATTTATGTCTACAACTGCAACAGTAAATCAAAAAATTTGGATAATGTTTGTCTAAATGCTATAATATAACAAACATTTTCAATAAAAAAAAAGGCTAAATATTCAAAAAATATTTTTACATGAAGAATACTTTACAGCAATTAATAAAGCCACCAGATTTAAAACAAGACATTAAAAATGAAATTTGTAAAAGTAAATAAATTTTTATTTCGGATCAAAAAGACCGGTTTACAACAGCAGGGTTAACGTGATCATGAAACCACAAGAAATAAATCAACTTTAGCTATCAATAATATTTTGTGTGGAATTAAAGTAGCAAATTAACTTCCACATTGCGTGACGTAAGTATCAAATAACAATGACATCCATTTTTCAGTAAAACTGATCCAATACCTGCAAATATTTTCAACTTATTCTCACAGTAAATATTAAAACGTTTCACTAAAACTATAAATATTACCATATTGTATAAACAGTATAATCCACTTAAGTTGAAGTGTCAGGGGACTATGAAAATACTTCGACTTATAAGGAATTTGACTTACCGTAAACTATATTCCTAAAACTGGAATATAGGAAAGGGATTTCAAATTTATCTTGACTATAGCGGAATTTTGACTTAACCAACTTTGACTTGTGCGATTATTCAGATGGACCCTCGTTTTAACAAACACCAAATTATCTCCATGACATAACAAATTATTTTTAAAGTCCCGACAAATTTAACTCATTTAATATTTAAAAAAAACAACTTGTTGTAATGAATTTCAATATAACCAACTCTCATTATAATGAGCAAAAATTTTTGGTCCCTGCAGTAATTGTAACTATTCGTTGTAATGAAAATTCACAAAATTCGGAGAGAGAAAAAATCATTTTTCATGATGGTAATGATAATGTGCTTTCTACATGTAAAATGTGAGACAAAAAACATTCTATCTGAAACAGGGAACAAGCTTTCATTCTATCCGAATTCCACATTCCGACTTCTCTGGACATTGCAAACACGACCAGTAAAAGAAAACAATTTACCACCGTTCTTCATCAATGATTTTCATTCCTATATTATAGTAGATGATATTCTTATGGTGGCTCATAAATTATCAAGATATTTTGGAAAATGTGATGTAGCCTCAAGATTTAAATCTTGATAATTCTTCATCTGATGATGAACATGAAGTGACATTTGCTTTTGTCACTATTACACAAGCTTTGCCACCTACTTCAACTTTAAAACAATATTATCCATCGAAGGAAAACGTTTCCGATTCCATTTTAGAAGTAAATAACTGTTTGTGAAAGTCTAATGCAAAAAGCATATTGTCAAAGTCTGGTAATAATTTTTTTTATTAATTTTACTTTTTTATTATTTATAATGAATTTTCGTTATAACGAACTAAATTTTTTTGGTCCCTAGCTGTTGATTATAACGAGAATCCATCTGTACTGTATTATCAAAACAGAATAACTTTCAATATGACTAACAGCACCGGTGATCTAAGATACTGATTAGTAGATAAGTAATACATGTAATAGTATACCAAGAACAGATGAGTATACTGAATGTGCAATACAGATCTTATTGTATAGTTAATGCATGTACTGTATAATCAATAAAGAATACACAATAACACTGCTTCTGAAAAAGTTAATGTGCTTTCCTTGATATAAAAAATAACCCCACTAAAATAACCATATAATTATCAAATCAGCCTGTTTAAACATATATAGTGCATGTATAATAAATTTTGCAATTCAAACAGTACATATATAATTAAAATATATGGCTCTAGAATCATCATATACAATAGTATTAATAAGAAAATTGCCTCTTATGCCACATGTGCTTCAACTGAATACTAGGTCTGAATTAAATAAAATATTGGAGTGTATTTTCCTGAATAATTTTGAGTTAAATCGCAAGTTTAAATCTGGCATGATAAAATGAAGTTAGAGTTTGATGTGTATCAAAGGTCCCCTTGCTGCTATTCCGCACAGCAATCTATCATTCAAGTCTATTCAAATTTTTCTGCAATGATAACATGGCTTATGTAACAGAAAAGATTCTTGCGATATATCAAACCAATCAAAAACTTGTTAATGCATCAGTATAACAAAAATTTCCACTCTATTTCAAAATCAGCATATACAAGACATATTTTACATTTATATGAATTATTAATGAGAAATTAACATGAAAATGTACTGAAGCAATTTGTTACTTTAAGAAAATAGATAAAATGTTTCTTTATTTTCTAGTTTCTTTTTTTCCACAATGTACAGTATTTTAAATAGAAATATTAAAATTTATGTATAAATTTTAATTATAATTATTGGACAGATGGGATTGGATCTTACTTTAAATCATAAAAAATTCTAAGCATTCCAGCTCTGATGATTCCAGATTAAAGAAATTTAAACAGGTAGTGATTAAGAGATGTAACCACAATTTTGTACAAATATTATAAAACTCTTTGGCTAAAAATTTTACTAAGCTTAAAATACATAAAGTTATAAGCACATAAAGTTATTAATTCTATGTGTAAAGGAATGGTTGGATTTCAATACCAATTTGTTTCAAACAAACTACCTTAAACTTAAAAATTTAAAAATTTTAAACTATTATAAATTAAAATAGTTCATTGAATTTCAAATGCTTTCATTGTAACGGTATGCAAATATTGATTATAAGTTTTTGAACACCGATTCCTGCTGTTAAGATCATCTTTTTTTGATGATACTTTCTTTGAGGATGGGAAGTTCTACTTGATGATAATGATATTCATTGTGTGTTTCAATTAAATCTAAAACCACTCACCAGATAAACAAAAGGCCAGGCTACTATTAAGATATTCCCCAGCAGGCCAAGGCTCAGAAATGGAATTAGTGAAACAAAAATCACAAGGGGGGGGGGGGGAATGCAGTAAAAGACCAAATTAACCTAAAGAGAAAATTGCAGGGCTAGGAGATGAGTCAGAAATAGACAAAATAAAAGAAAATGAGTAAAATGCTGAAGAGAGCTTAAAAAAAAATAAAATGGTGGAGAAACAAACAAGATAATGTAAAGACTAAGACATTATACATTTTGAATATGAAATATATTAGCTTCAAAGTTTCATGCTTGTCACTAGATTTACTGAAAATAATGCAAGCTCAATTAACAGTTCCTTAGATTAATGCATACATACACGCTAGCTACATTAAAAACTCCATGCTAGTCGTGCTACACGTGCTGTGTTAAGCTAAAGCACGATCCGTGCTAGAGGTGATTTCTGAATGAATGTGTGTTGTTTTAGAGTTGAATCCTCAGCAGATGCGTGCACAGTCACAGCGAGCAGGCAGCTCAGCAATCCAGCATAAACAACGATTCTATGCCTATTCGAATAAAAGATGCTAATTGATGAAGCTTTTCGCATATCTACGAATCCAACTACATTTCTTGATTGTGATGATTTTACAAACATTCAAGGTGAATCATGTTCAATCTTTATTGACAAATCCTAATTATGGTCAGAGTTGCAATTTTTACTGTCAGATGAGGATAATGGAGCTTTTAGCGATAGGCACTTTACTGCTGACCTGATTATCTTCTGTGATTATCAAAAATAACTTTTTTTTCTTTCTTGTTTCAGTTCATAACCTATGAACAGAATTCCTTCTCAACTAATTATTCATGGCATGATGGCACTATTAATTCGTATACTTATAAAATATTCAGCGAAGCAACGTTTTGCCGCTATTATGGCTTTTCATGAGAGAGATGAGGAATACCACAATCAGCATGCCTGCCAACGATGTGCTAGAGACGAAAAAAGCCTGTGCTCCGTGTTAGGCATTTTGTAACATGGAACACAGTTCGTGCAGGAAGTGACGTCAGATTTTAGTAACACAACACGCAAACACGACTAGCACGGAGATTTTGAATGTAGCTAGTGCAAACAAGGAAGAGAATGGGGTTGTACAGAACCCCAAGAAAAGAAAAGTTCATTTATAAAAGCATTAATTAACATAAACAATATTAAAAGGAAAACAAAAAACAAAAAGAAAACCACTTTTCTAGAGAGCAATTTCGCAAAGTGCATTGGTGAAATAAATCGTGAGAATTCATGTTCTGGATGTTAAGGACAAATGCAAGTGAGTAAAAATAAATCTAAAGTTCACTTGTTCACATGCAGTCCTTCCAGGGTTGTGGGGCCACTGCCTTCTAAAACCACCAAGAGATGACACCATCTCATGCAAATGGTGTGAAGCAGCTTGGTGGGTTGTACCACAAGACCCCATCCATGTTCTGCTGACAGTATGCTGAATCAGGTGAGCAGCTGTTGTGACATGCATGTGGGTATTGAGGTTAGCAACAAAGGTACCATATTGTTGGTACTAAGTATTGCAAGGCAAGCAAATAAAATCAGTTATTTTCATGTGACATGTACATTTCTTTCCAATGCACATCGTACAATTTGTACAACTTTTTCCATTTGCATTACTTGTGATGGTGCATGTGTTATTATGAATAAATATCTAAATGTCATAATTTACACTTAACATGAATTTATATGAATTTTAAAAACATAAGACAAATTTCAAAAAAAAAAAACATAAAAGAAATTGATGAAAGAACACAAAACATGAAACATTATCTAAGAATAAGTTATATTACATTATATATTACCTGAAACGGTATTGACAGAATTTAATGCGACATGTAAATAAACTGAGCTGCCACTTTATTAGGTACACCTGTCTTAGCATGTTGAACCTCCATTAGCCCTCAAAACCACTTGTGTTCATTTGGGCATTGGATTCAATGAGATTCTGAAAGTGTCCAACAGAATGTTGGCCCATGCAGACATGAGAACTTCACTAATTCCCGGAGATTCGAAGGAGGCACAGGTACGGAGCGAACGGTACGTTCCAACTCTTCCTAAATATGTTCAATGAGGTTGAGATACGGGGACTCAGTCAGCCACTGCATCAAGAAGAACTCACCGTCATATTCCTCGAACCAGTCCATAGCAATTCTGGCCTTGTATCCTGTTACATTATCCTGCTGGAAGGAGCTATCTGCGTGTGGATAAACTGTGAGCATCAAGGGATGAACTTGATTTGCAACAATGTTTATGTACAAAGGTGAGATCGGAAAGTTAAGAGCGTGACTCGGAAAAACAAACAGGGATAGATATTTCAGAGGTGATACTTTGCTGTCCTTCAAAGTAAGCCTCCACAATTCACTTTTGATATCGTTCATACAATTGTTACACATCGTGTGAAAAATCCTCTTTCGATACTTTTCGAAGTTCCTCACATAACGTCGAGAAATCTGTATCCTTTCATTGCTGATTTCAAACGGTGCGGTGTTAGTGCTGGTGGTCGCTTTCCACATCGTGGTTCATCTTCGAGAGTTTCTCGTTCTTCACGGAACGCTTAAACCACTCATACACACATTTTCAAATCATAGCATCTTCACCGACACTGTCTTTAAGATCTTGTGAGTTTCCTTTGCCGTTTTACCCAATTAAAACAGAATTTCATATTGACTCTCTGCTGTATTATCAGTAATAAACACACTGCACTCAAAACACTGCTGCATGAGGGTATGCCTATCAAGCTTAGTGAAGGCAGTTTGCATAGGTTAGCTCAGATACAGAAGAACATCTTGCACAAGTTACCGTGAGTCACCTTAGTGATTTTATAACTTTTTATTTTATGGCACTAGGATGTTAATTTTTTAATCCCCTCATCCAAACACACACCGACAATTTCTCCCATTCCGGAGTTTATAGATTAAACTGTGGATTTTGTGATAAATACTATATAGGCCTATCGACCCACAATTTCAATAAACAATTCAAAGAACACATGGACTCCTACAAGAAGCAAGATAATTCACACTACGCGATCCACCTTGCCCGCACGGGACATGCCCCCAAAGAGCAAAGTGAAATTATGACCGTTCTCCATCTATGCAACGACCCATTCAAGACTGCCACTCTTGAAGCTATTGAGATCTTTAAAGCTAAGATCTCCTCTCCAGATCACCACCTCAATTGCCAAACCGTTTTTGATATTTATTCAATTTTAAATTCTTTATCCGATATCTTGTAATTTTTCAAATTTGTATATTTACTTTCATTTCCATTTCTTATTGATACCTTAGTTTACGTTAACTCCGGATGAGTCTTCTTCTAGGTCCGCATTTTCAATTTTGTTTGTGTTATGACATCACTTTTTCGTTTATATTTCAATTAATTTTCCTCTCAAGGTTTCCTTATAATTTCATTGTTATTGGTTCCTTATCCAAACATTCTCCTTTCAATATCGCCACTGTACAATTTATATTATTTACTATTTGTTATTTCTTCATCCGATCATGTTCTCATTCTGTACCATATTTTCTGTATATAAAGGCTTATGTCCTCTTGTGTGTATCCTTGATAAAGCCGGGAATAAATGGTGAAACTAGTCGGAAACTCTGTTTTTATCGATAGAAACAGCACTATGGACCCCTTACTGAACGATTAATTTTTTAACAAAAGCTCTCAAAAAATGCACAAATTTTTTTACCTTTGTCAATTGTCTAATCTTGCGCTGGACAATAGACTTAAATTCCGCACATAAAACACCATGGGATAGAGAGCACATACGACCTTATTCACAATTTGGCTCATATACCACCTATCTCCAAGAAACTTGGACGGATTACTGGAAGCACATAGCCCATTAACCATTCCAATTTAGGCACATGGACTCTATAAGTTTTGGAGAAAGGTTCTCACTATACAGACGCCATGTTTACATCAAACTACGAAATGCTTGCTGCAATGCTGTATGGTAATCTTCAGTACTGCCTACATAAATTTGATAATGTCTGTTCGTTCTAATAAAATAAACAAGTTGAAAGAATAAATGTCTTGTATATGAATGTTGTCATTCTTTTTCAGATACTCTATACTTTTTATTGAAATGCAAGGAGAAAAAAAATGGATATGCCTAAATGCATGCAGTTCCATGTTGTTTGTTTTGTCTCAAATATGTATGTAAATGTTCTGTAGATTCTTGATTTAACGGATTCAAATTTACTAGATTTATGATTTAACTGACAAAAATTTATGTTCTCAAGGAATACTTTAGAACTCTTTTATTTCCTGTTAATAGAGCACACAATAACAAGCCATGCTATTAAATAAATTAAAAAAAAAAAACTCTAAATAAAATATAGTTTGGTTCCATTTATAAAAATAAAATTTATATTTTTAACAGATTGCATGAATAAATTGTTCAATAGTTACATTACAATAACATTTTTAATACATCCTGTGTATTCAAAAGGCGTGTTCAAAAAGTATCAAACCTTAATTTTTCCTGTGGAAACAAATAAGACACGAGAGCCCTCTTTCAGTGGGGATGTGAAGGAGATGTTCATGAGAACACGTGAATTTTTTCCCACCACAGATGGCATTAGTCTCTGTCAGTCTGAAGGTTGGATTGTGAGTTGTTGCAAAATGACGGAACGACTTGAGCAGCAATATTGCATCAAATTTTGCCAAAAGCTAGGCGATACTCTAGCAGAAACCATTCACAAGATCCAACAGGCTTTTGGGGATGATGGCACGAGCCCATTCTTCGCATCTGATTCAGACTTTTTTTTAGTCAAACACAGCATACCTTTACTTTCCCAGGCTCCCTAGTCACCCGACATGCCTCCATGTGATTTTTGAGTACCCCCCAGTTGAAAATTCCACTGAAAGGGACCCAATTTGAATCAAGAGAGGATATTATGCGAAATGCGGAGATTATTGGCTCAGCTAAACACCTTTCCGACAGATGTATTCTAGAAGTGCTTTGTGAAAACAAACAGTTTGCGGTTTTTCATACGAAAATCAAAAACATATGTAAACGAAATAATTTAAGTGGCAATTTCATATTTGCTCATGATTATTTTTTGTTTTCGTCAAAACAATTTTTTAAATTTTTACAAAACAAAGATTTGTTTCCCTTGCAGCATTCAGCTTTGTTCAAAGTTGGATTCTTCCAGTCGATTCCAAAGTTAATTATCAACTTTTTAAAATAGACATTTTATCAACAGTTTGCTTAAGCTACTGCAGAGGCAATTCCTGTTGATTTCATAGGGTTATTCTGCTGTTGAAATGCATTGTACGTTCAAGCTGTTCTTGACGGAGCTACAGTTCGGCATCCATTGCGAATCAGCCGAAAACACAAAACAAACTGATGCACACTCGTTTTGTCATACAAAAATTGCAAACAAAATTGCCTACAAGGATCTTAGAAAATTCCGTTACGAAAGTGGATAGACGAAAAAATATTTTCATCTATATCAAATGAAAAAATTTCAAATGTCATATTTAGTTTTCGTTTTCGTATTTTTGTTTTGATTTTAGTATGAAAAATTGGAAACTGTCTAATGGTGGGACCAGTGGGAGAAATGTGTGTGCATTACCAAGGGTAATTTGAAGAAAATTACTTTGAAGAAAATTATAGTAATTGTCTTGTATATCAATAAATGTATTTTTGCTGACCAAAAGTTCGATACTTTCTGAATACACTTTGTACTTAAATATTGAGTAAACAGATTTTTGATAATTGGTGACATGTCTTGCTTCTACAAATTATCTGTTAAATTGATTCCATCTCGTATATGAAAGCACAGATACCGCTGAATGATGGTAGTGTTCCTGTTGATATGCATATCCAGTGTCAGCAATTTCAATGCGAGTTCCAATGTGATGTGGAAAAAGAGGTATATGGTAATTTTAATTAAAATTAACTGCATTTTTAATTATAAATTGTTAATATATTTTTTTTGTTTTATTTTGTTATTATATAGGGCAATTCAAAATTCAATGTACAAACTTTTAGATGATGTATTATGGGTGATTCTAAGCAAAAAAGTTCATATGATTGTGGGTCCATATTTAAACGATAACTGAGATATGAACAGAAATAAAAATGCTACCACCAAGATCAACAAGTTAATAATTCAGGTTCTCTAACACCAAGGATAATGAAATTTGGGGGAATAATAGGGTACATAAAACTGTGTATACCGTTAAATTTGATGGAATTCTAACGAGTAGTTTTCGCGTTACACAGACAGCATCATAAGCCGTGCTCACATATGAGTACTACCCAGCATATTATTACGATCTTGACTGCGTAACACGGAAATTACTCGTTGGAAGTCGATCAAATTTTAATGGTATACACAGTTTTATGTACCCTATTATTCCCCCAAATTTCATTATCCTAGGTGCTAGAGAACCTGAGTTATTAACTTGTTGATCTTGGTGGTAGCATTTTTATTATTGTTCATATCTCAGTTATCTTTCAAATTCGGACCCACGTTCATATGAATTTTTTTGCTTAGAATCACCCATAACACATCGTCTAAAAGTTTGTGCATTGAATTTTGAATCACCCTGTATATACAATTACAGTATACACATCAACATGCAAATAAAATCAATAATTACAAGTGATCGTATAGTGACTTCTCAATTTACAAAATATATGAATTTCAAGTAATGTGGCATATAAGTTTAAGCAGTGATGCAAGAAGCTATGAGATCATCATACATTACCTAAAATTTAAGAGAATAGTTGATAAAATCAGATGATACTAGTAAAAGTTAGTAACTAAGAAACAAGACATCCTTTGATGATTACAGTATTTACATTCTGCTTAAATTAAAAATGCAAAGGCATTCTAAAACAACCCTTCCATAAATTAAATATTCAGTGTACTGATATATACCAGAGCATTCTCCCCATAAAACTTTATCAGGTTGATGAAAGGAAGAAACAACTGGGTGAACAAAACTTAAAAACAAACAGCCTATGATACATGTATGATGTAGGGATATCATCTATCAAGCTGAGCAGACTGACAACACAGTACCTTCAAAGGACCTGGAGAGATTGCTATCCAGATAATATATTTGTATCTAATTCAATAATTAACTTGATTATTCTTGATTACTAATAAGAGCAGAAATTCAGAAGAAAGCACGAGATATTACACTTGCTATCATATGAAGCCTGCGGTTTGACATTTAATTCCCATTATGATCCCTCCCACACAAGGAAGTTCCTTATACTTGGTACATTATGGCATATTGTCAGGGAAAAAACAGGGAAAAGATTGATGAAATAACATTTAGTGAATACATTTCTTTTTTTTCCTGTAGATGATGTTGTCCAATTCCTTGAAATTTAATAGATTGTTCATAGGTTAATAAGTTTCAATACAGATTCACAAACCTAAAAGGTACCAAATAAATTATTAAATAATATATGAATTTCTTACCTTGTTGGTATAACATAAGGTTTGCTGTTTTTCACACTGCTTGAGCTTTGTGTACTCCGTCGCCTCCTAAAAATTGAAATAGAAAAACAAGCTTGAATAGGAATGTTTTCATTATAATAAATTTCTTGTATAGTCTTTAATAATCTTAATTATACAGTATTTCATTTCCATGTTAGAAATTATAATTTCATAAGTGATATTATCATACACAGAATTGCTTAAAATTCAGTAGAAATGTTTACAGGCAACATCATAGCTTTGCCAAGGGCTGAACCATTAGTGGATTACACAGCACAGAAGCTAGAATATTCTTATATTAATTAGAACCCTATAACAGTAGAGTTATGAAAATTGTTATCAATGAAAATTGTTATGAAAATTGTTATGCCATCTTGTTTAATAAGAAATTTAACTTCTCACAGTAAAATGTAAGATAATCATTAGCTGCATTAATATATAACAGAAGTTCAGTAATTCGACGTTCTTCAATACAACAATTCCACTAGTTTTACAACTACATAATGTAAAAGCCACTGTATAATTCAAAGTTTTTAAACCTTCAGATTGCTTCTGTAATGTATTTCGGCTCAATGAACCAGTGAAAGCTATCTAATCCTCATGGAAGAAATTATGACCATCCAATACAAAGGCTCAAAAAGTAAGCGACAGAGCATGATGAAAGTGATGATTTCATAACAAATCATAAAATCCCATTTCAAGCACTGATTCCAGCGTCAAATGGGCTGAAAACAACTCGGCAATTTTATAAATATCTTATCTGCTCTTTGCAAAGTCAGAAGAAATATTAACAAAGATTTTTCATGGGAAAATACAAAACAACAATCTGGTGGGCTTTCACTGAACACAACTTCTGTGAAATTAAGCTACATCAGGCACGGCTAGTCTCTGGATGGACGACCATCAGTAATAAGACATTCTTCACCCAATGACGGCATCTACATGGTGTATCAAAAATACATTTATAAACTTTGAGGGTGGGTTCTTCACACCAAAACAAGAAACATAAGTCTACATAAACATACGTCTGAAAATCCTTAGATTTCGAGGTATTAATGAGAGTTTACGTTATGGTAATGGACATGAGGCTACACAGCTGTACCAAGAGCATGAGTATGTAGAAGCACTCAGAAGACCGGTTGAACTTTTGTTACGAGTTTCTGAAATGACGTATAATGTAAACTCTAATTATAACTCGTGGAAGGAGGTCCATTGTCAGAAGAAGCAAAAACAGACGAATTTGGACGCACTGTCGACTCTATGTAGACGAAGACATGAGTGAAGAAGCAAATGCCAAATGAACACAGTCAAGTATTTTTATAGCAATAGGATTTAATCAAGTTTTAAAACAAACATACGAATGTTTTGGTTAGAGTGTCATTTAATCATAACTCGACTCAGAATTACTGTTCATTTAGCATGATCTTTGAGAAAATTTTTATACACCATATAAGCTTCTCTCAGTCAAGGGAACTCATTAAGCGGAATTCAAAAATAATTCAAAAATTATCATAATAATCGAAAAATTATAACCTAACCTTCTTCATTGAAGGGCTGCATACTGAATTTTTTATTGAAAACTGAGAAATACAACCACTAAAACTTTATTAAAATAAAGCAACCCAATGTACATTTCCTAATAGAATAATTGGATTAAATTCATAATTTCCATGGTCTAGTATCACTGTGAACTTCAAGTACATTTCCTTTTCTTATTTTTATTTTTATCATGTTTTTTAATTAATTAGATTCCTCTTAAAAATTTCCATGGAGAAAATGAGCTCAGTTTTAGCCTTGCTGAGTACAATTTTATTAAACTGACAAATCAAAAAAAACGAAATCTGGCCATTGACTACTGTATAATGAGTCCGTGTATTTTCATACAAAACTTAAATAAGTTTTATAATAATTTTGAAACATTTGAAAACCTCCAACAATACCTGCAGGTTTTCCATAGTATTCATGACTATTTTATTAAAACAAAATATAGCTTACTGCAGGTGTATAATGTTCGGAACTCTTAAAGCTAATTCTAGTCTCTAAGCTGTCATGGTAACTTATAATTATACTTGAATATGGTATAACTGAGAGAAAAGAAGCCATTCAGACCCCTGCTGTCTATTTAAAGATCCTATATTTCATGATAATCAATCATTTGCAGTATAATATTATAACAGGTAACTAATAGAATATAATAATGGTAGTCTGTATATATGTGAAAAACTATATAATAAGTAGAATGCCATAATATCAAACTTTTCCTAAATATAGACATGTATTTCAGAAGCTTATTTTAACAAGGAAAACATAAGCTTTTGGTTTGGTAAATAAAAAATACTTAGGGAGCAATTTACCCATGTTATTTCAGTCATATTTTAAACTGAAAAAAAAATAAAATAAAATTAAAAAATTCTAAGCTTAGGTTTATTATAATAACAAAGTTTTTAAGTAAAATAATCAAAAATAATTGTTAAATAAATGAATAAACAATCAAAAAGATTATTTTCCTCAAATCAAATAAATCCAATAATTAATTTCATTTTGTCAAAAATATGAAACTCATTTTAATACTTACAAATATATATTTTTAAGCTTCATTTTTCACATATTCCCTATTACTATTTGTAGTTAAACTTCATATCCTAATGAAGAACTGTTTTATTCTAGACTTTGTGAACTTTGCACAAATAATAAGGCTTAAGAACACAATTATCATCAAATTGTAATCGCATGATAACTTTGCTTATTCTATCAGTTCTTAACAGATTACATAATTTAAAAAAAAATGCACTGGGTAATTTATCGACAATGAAACTTTGTTTATTTTTCAGTACCTACAACAATCAACACTGTTTTTTAATTTTAGAATTTTAGGATAATAAAATACATAAAAAAAGAATAGGTTTTATATTAAATTTAGGAAAAATATGAAAAACAAATTTATCAGCATATAGTAATTTCTGATTATATATTTATTATTATTATTAATACTTCAGTGGTAATATATATTTGCTTTAAATATAAAAAATTAAGATACTTAAAACTAGCTTCAATAATGTGAAGATAAGCCTGGTATAAATCCTTATATGTGCAATTGTTCTTACATCTAATTATGCATTTCCATTTTTTTTTAGTAAAACATTAAAGGAAATAAAACTGATTGCAATTACTTACTTACAAAATAGATAAAGAAGTTTAAACTTTGACTAGCTTGAATTATATATTTATAACAGTTGTATATGACAAATTTGTTATTGTCATACAAAAAAATTTACCGGTCTATATTTTCTTAGAAATTATATATTTACTTGATTGTTAATTATATAAGGGTCATTTCTATGAATAACGAACAATAAACAATTAATATACAATTGATTAAAAATAAATACTCTTTTTAATGAAAAATAGAATAAAATAAAATGAAGTAATAAAAACTTAATAAAAGTCACCCAATGTGGAGAAATACAAATGAGGTGGAAGCCTTATGGAGACAGATGTGGACAAAAAATAACACAGGTGAAGAGAAGATCCTGTGGAGTAACAGTCACAGTAGAACACAGGAAGATGTACAGAAACAGAGGATGCACATAAAAGTAGGAGACCTACAAGACCTTCTCTTCACCTGTGTTTTTTTTTTTTTTTTTTGTCCACATCTGTCTCCATAAGACTTCCACCTCATTTGTATTTCTCCACGTTGGGTGATTGTTATTAAGTTTTTATTGATCCATTTTATTTTATTCTATTTTTCATTAAAAGGAATACTTATTTTTAATCAATTGTATATTACTACAACTCCTACTCTTATATAATTAATAAACAATTAAGTATGACTGGAAAGATTTTTAAAAATTCCATCTAAAAAAAATATTAAAAATGCATTTTGTCTTTTTCGGTTTGGTAAAAATGAAATAGTAGCAGGCAACTTATATTCTGGATATAAATTAGTCGAAAAAAAATAAAACTCAATTTTTTTAGAACACAACTCTGTTTATTTTCTTTTGAAACATTTCAAATCAATAACAATAACATGAATGACTGTGAAATACTCAATGCCAAAAAGAAAAGAAAAATTAAAATTTTATAAATAAAATCTCATGTAAAATTTAGCTATCATTCATGAAATCTGGAAAAAGTTATATAGAAACAATTAAAATTCACTTCTGTTAAAAGAAAAAGAAAATTCAGGAGAACAAATCTTCTGATATTAGGTTGTAGTGAAGGGTGTGCTGATACAGGTTTCACAATTAGCTCAGCCCATTAGTGCTTGGCAATAGTATAGATGGTAGCAGATGTATCTATGTTCAAAAAGTACAGATATTGAATTTTTTGATGTTCTTGAACCATCGATTTCATTTCGATGTTCTTAAACCATTTTGATTTCATTATCTATTCAACAACTGTTTATGTTAATGTATTGATGTACTGCATAGTACATAGATTTAAATTACAAAAATTTGATGTTTAATGCTTAAAAAGTACATTTGGTTGATGATTAAAGTCACGACCAGTAACATCGATCAAATATCAATGTTTAATATCGATGTTAGTTTTTCTGACATCGTCTACCCCTACAGTCCATCTTAATAATATTTCCTAGTAAGAGAAATATTTATGCATACAGTCAAGAATGGATGAAGGTAGGTGTAAAAAACCTATGTTCATTCATTCCTGATACTGTAGATCTAGCACGTAGGTGAAAAAATCTGGCCCCAACACTAATTTCTTTCTAGGTTTCCTGATTTAGTGAAACTGATAATATATGAAAAAGAGCAAGAAATTTCAAATAAATTTCTAAAAGATAAAATAGCCAAATCAATTAGCCTTTTTATATATGGTTAATCACTACGTAATAATAAATAGCACTAAGAAGATATATACTAAAAAAAAAACAAAAAAAAAACTATATCTCTATTATATTAGAAAAAATTTTTTGAATAAAAATCATCTTCAAACTGCCAACATCCTATAATAGAGTCCATCTTTAAAGTAATGAAATGCACCATAAACTCAAGGACTTTTATAAGTCAAATGCTTTCAAGCATTCTAAAAGTGTTGATCTCTTTCTTTAGAATTAAAGGAAGATAATTACGTAGCCCATATTTTAGAGTTTATAACTATTTCCTGTAGAATAATCCCTTAATTATTGATTCTACTCTTGACTCCAAGTTAAAAATGAATTTAACTCTTGTGGCCTTCTATTAAAAAAAGAAAATAGATCTTCTATCAGTTTTTAAGAGTTTTAATAAGAATAGAAAATGAAATTGCTCTCCATGCATAAATTAAAGAGGGAGGAGAGATATATGGCAAGTTGAAGAGAAATGGAAAATATGACCTTCAATCTTAATTATGAATTGTGACTCAACTTCTTGCTATTCAGAAAAAAAAAAAATGTTATTAATCTTAAATGATGGAAAAAGAAGAATTTCTCTCAATCTTATTTATAAGATTCATTTATAAATTTATAGTAAAAGAAAATAAATTCACCATGTACAGTCAACCAAAGGAAATAATCCACACGAGTTTAATACTTAATATTACATTTCATGCTAATGTGTTGTTTTAATAGCTTTTTTTAATTATAATTATATAAATTTAATAATCTTAATAATGTTAACTCTAAATGTAATAATAAATTATTAAAAATAAATTAATATTGAAACGGTAAAACTTAGAGTAAAATTCAAGTGTGGATTATTTCCCTTTGATGGACTGTGCAAATAAGCTAGTTACACTTCTGGAAATACATGTATACATTAAAAACAGGGATAATGTAGTTTGATACAATTAAGCACCAAAACCTTATATAAAAAGTGTATTTAAGGAGAGAAAGACCAATAATCGATAAGAAAGGTAATAAGTTAAGAAGACGTTTTTTCCCCTCTTCTTGTGAATTAGAACCCCACCCGTCATGGTCAGGTTAACTCAAGTTTAGCTTATCTTGTTCTACACTGAAAAATTTTCTTTAAAAAAATTAAAATACTTCTAAAATATTCTTGCCTATCAATGATTGAGAAACAAAATTGTCTCCTGAATTATAGTGAATTCATAATATTACATCATTTTATGGAAAAAAAAAAATTCTAAAATGCTTTAATTGTGAAAACACAGAATATGCCCTTTCATAAGGTTCAATAACTCTATGAAAATACAATCAAGTTTTCTTATTATTTCCATAAATGCAGTAAAGTCCAGAGAACTATTTTGTAAATTGTTTTATACATTTTGAAGAGTAGATTGTTTTATACATTAGCATTGCCAAGAGAAATTTTAGAAACAGATCATCACTATCAGCTCAATGAATCCATGTAGACCCCCATTACTAATAGAGTCAAGAGATGTAATATAGAGTGTTTCAGATATAAGATGGTGACCAATGATTACATTTTCTTTATTTATCTATACAAACCCAGTGTAGACTTCCTATTAAATGCTCTCATTTTATCAGAGAAAATTTGAACCCAATAACAGAAATATAAAGGCTCCTTATTATAAATTCCATTTATAGAACTTCCATTTTGATCAGATGAATCCATATGCCATTGCTGATTTTATGTAATTAGTACATCGAATAATTTCTAATTCATAGTGCATTTTTAATTCAAACAAATATTTTTTCAAGATACCATCCAAATTTGGGCTGCAGAAATTTAACCATTAAAGAATAATTTGGATTATGAGCATCCCACCTTTTTTTTTTTTTTCCATCATTTGTCTGCAACATAACTCTAAGCACTTGAATACCGTAATCTTGTGCATATAATGCACAAATTACCCAAAATAAAAATTTAAAAAATTGCGCAAAATATTCCAATTTTGATGTGAAAATTTCCGCATGTTGGGGGGGGGGGAAGACTTCTTTAGCACATTATACAACCTATAGAAAAACACATTATGCAGTACTTTAATTCAATTTTGTTTTCAACTTTTCATCGTAAAATACTATTGCGAAAGTGAATTTTCGAAAATAAAATGGTGACAACCTATCAATCACATAAAAAATCAGTGATCAAGTTTCATTTACTAAACTGTTAACAAATTCTCCCATCTTGATAATAACATAACAATAAAGGAACGAAGTTATGTAAATTTGTAACACTGAAATGAAATAAGTGAAAGTGAAATAAAATTTCGACCATAAAAGCTTTTCAACAGTCACTGCATTCATCTTTCCAAATCGTTTGCATGAATATGTACTGAAATAATTCTGAAAACGTTTTTGGATAATCAGACTTGAAGGTTTTTAAATTGTTAAGCATCCATTTGGCTATCCATTTAAAATGAAAAAAAAAAAAAAAAAAGTAGATTTTTACATATTCATACATATTCACGCATAAATATAGTAATAATAATAATAATAAAAATGAAATAAGTTCAATAATTTTATTTAATTATTTCTAATATGATGTTCATTTGTCTTGTTTACAATGCACGTAATGCGCATAATACACGGGGTATAATACATGGGAAAAAATAAACCCTATGTGCATTTTACAGGGATGTGTATTATATCTCGAAAATTATGGTGTATAGTTCAGTATATTATTCCTTATTCTCAAGGTTCTCAAAGAAATAAAAAAAATATATTTAATCTCTTTTAAAAATATTTAATCTTGGAGAAAGCCACCTGTTATCTCTAAAAAAAAATGTTTAAAAAAGAAATCTTGTAACAATTGTCTTTAATTTTTTTTTCCAATCTTTATTTTCTTTTTCATCCAACATTGGAAGCCTTTCCATGAACCGATATATTCATTTTTAAAATTATCTTCAGAGAATAGTAGCAATTTCTTTTTGAAATTGATTTACTATCCTACTAAATTCTAAGAAGCCCTTGCTTGACACATCTGGATACATCTTGATAATGTACTTTCTAGAATGACAATTGTCTACCAGAAAGAAACGGTGAATAAATTTACTGGTAATATTCACTGATGTGGAAACTTCTAATAAGAAGTCAGAAGTTTTGACACATTGATTTTTAACTGTTCTTTTTCTCTCATTAGAACTCATTTTACCATATCATTCTAGATAAAGGATACATAACAAATATCATTCTGAAAGGCATGTTGTGTCTTTTCACAAAAATGAATCTTGATGTAAATGTCCTATACTGCATTAGCTCTAATCATCATCTTTTCTCAAGGATTAATTATACTTATCTCCAAGAGTATATAGCTCTTCTATTAATTACTAGCGACCTGCCCCGTCTTTGCACGTGTGCAATTTACTAATGTGGTGTCATTTATGTTTAAAAAAGCACTGTTCGGTCGATTTAGAGTTTATCACTTTGGTATTGATAGTTCATTGTTATGAAAAGTGCACTTAGCAAGAACATATTATATTTGTTTTATAATGTTTATTTATTATTATATTTAATCGTATGGCATAAATGAGAAACATAAATAATATCAAAATTGATTAATGTTTATTGGTTTGAGTTGTAATTTTATCGTGAAACATAGATCAAAATTTATCCACAGCTTACAGATTTAACAACTTTGGGTAATTTTAGCTGTCAATGTCAAACCTTTATCATTACTGCCAGTTATTACAGAATGTCTTTATATACAATGTTTACAGCTGATTTTTCATTACACAATAAGAACAGATTTTGTCTGGATGAAACCTAAATTCAACCTAACTACCTACTCACTTCCCAATTGAGCCGACCAACCGTTTCGTGCGAATGATTTTTTTGGTTGTGCATAATTTTGAATCTATGATATCTTCTAAAGTAGTCATTTAAATGATATAATGTAAAAAGACAATTTTAATCTACATTAAATGCCCAAGGTAACTAACTTATTTATCTGGATAAGGATTAATACCGAATTCGAGAAAACAGCTTCGCAAATGGCCTGATATTTTTAATTAATATTTTAAAGATAAAAATGATTACTGTGAGTCAACCTTAGCAGACACACATCTACCATCGCGGACTTTTCTCTAGGCTTTTTGAAGAATTACAATTCTTTAGTACGTTATTTTAGTTTATTTCTTAAGGTTTAGCCAGTGTAAGCCATGTAAACGCTCAAACATCGATTTATTTTGACGATGTGATTACAAAACATTGAATTTTCTCTACTATACAAAAAAATTAATTAGGATGTATTGTACCTACTATCCTTTGATAAAGAATTCTCTAAATGACAGTGAAAACCGTATCAAAATCCGTTGCATGGTTTAGAAGAAGTATGAAGAAGTAAGAAGAAGAACAGAAATGATGAAGACAGATGCGGATAGCGACTTTGTTATATACTATTTAGAGATATTCAAATTATAACTTAATTAATGACATGCTTAGCAGGATTATTTTTATTTAGATAGTTATCTTTCAAATAATAATAAAATTTTCTTGCTAAATGCTTATTGGTGATAATCATTCACCTAAATTACTCTCTTCAATTTGTCTAAGAGCTTTTCAAAATATTTGTAAGAACAATATATATTATAGACTTTAAGTTTGCTCAAATAATATTAGGCACAACCGTGCATTAAAATTGTATAAAATACTTAACATCTTATGTTTAACATCTTCAGTAATTTGGATTGATGTTTCAACATATTTCAGTATTATTAACCCTTTAACTACAACATTAAATGAAATTATCTCGCAGAATAACAAACCTTTTTGCAGGCTATAAGGTAAAATCTGTTTTTTACAGTTAAGGTAATGAAATTTTGGCTGGATATATCTGCTTTACGCAACAAAGGTTTCTGAACCATTTGGCAGCAAGCATCTCGGTACATTGCCAAATGAATTTTTCTCTTCTAGTCAAGTGTACTCAGTAACTCGTATATATTGGGGGAAATTTAATATCGTATGCAGCATATTTTATAATGAGGTTTACAAATGGATGGACTGAAAATGTATAAAACAATGTATACTTCCTGAAATGTAGCAGTTTGAAATAAACACCTTGTTGGTATTTCTGGATTTAGGGACCTGGCACTTATACTCTCCTCACACTATATGATTTTGTCTGGCTGTGGTAATTTTGTTGGATTATTAATCCATTCTAAATAATTACCGAATTCTTCAAACGGTAATTTAGGTTTATCTGTTATCTTCGTTTAAGTGTTCTTGTTTCATTCTAAGAATTTCTTCTGAAGAATTTTCTCAGCCAAATTCGTTATTTATACAAAATATACAAATGTAGAAATATTTCTTTAATATAAAAACAGTTATTATTATTCTACGAGGGGCATTCAAATTTGACTTGGACTTTATTTTTTGTAAATTTCATTTGGGTTATAGGTATACTTATTGCTATCAGAAGGCATTGCTGCATCATATTGGAAGAATATATGTCCCTCATAGCCTTTGAGACTAAATGAGAAAATATGGAAGCAGATAATCATGGGCAATGACTGAGAGCGTAATATTTTTGGAGAGAATGAGTAGCTGCTTTGAACATCCATATGACGATAATGTCATGCGTGGGAACAGCATGTCAATTCGCTAGATATCGAAGTTCAAAAAGTGGAAAGGACTATGCTGAAAAAGGCAAAAGAAGTGGGCATCTGGATAATTGCATGCAAACCAGAACATATTCAACTTGGTAACGGTGAACATGAGTATCGCATTAACTTAACTGGAGTACGCAAGTCTGTCACGCAGAACAATGTACATCATCATCCTTGACGATTTGAAGATGGAAAGATCACTTCACAGAAGTAATGGCAAATGTACAGAGTGAACGCAGTGAAGTTCTTATTATCTAACAAGCTTTAGGTAGATCTCCAGAAGTGGTATCGTATATCCCCAAAGAATTGTTTGTTGTTGAAGATTTTTGAACATTGGTGGGGAATACCTCTAATGTAACATGAACTCACTTCATCCTAATAAATAGTGTGAAGGAAAGATTGTAATGTCAATCATTTATGAACAAACTAGATAGAATCTTCATTGACTATATTTCTCTTCTATAATCCATCAAACAACAATAACAACAAAAAAAAGAACAGTAGATCCTCTATTATCCATCAAGATCAGACAATGAGAAATGGGAGGGGGGAAGACTGGCTGTTATGATACATAGATGGACAATAGATATTTCTTAAATTGTGCTCTAATTTTCTAAGTATAAACACTTTATAAATGTATAAACATATATTTAATATTAAGTAAGTTTATATAATGTATTTACATACAGATTTTTAATAGCCAGTAATTATCTTTGGCTTAACTGCTTTGCTTAGATTATGTCTTGCAAGACTGTAAACATTATATCTGTCCTATCTGAATTTTTTTCCATTCTAAAATGATTCATCATTATAGTTCATCATCATCATCAGAATACATAGGCAGAATAGAAGTGAGTGATGAATAATCAAGTGATGGATAATCGAGGTTCTACTTACTGTACTTTGTTATTTTGTTTAATAACAAATAATGTGTAAGAAGACTGAAGTTGTAATTTAATTACACAAGGCCAAGTTTTATTTTGCTGGCCAATATACACATTGTCATTGTCGTTCCATAATCGGCATGAGAAAGAAGACCTGTAATTATTTCTGAGTTATAATAATGAGCATGGCGGACAAAGTCATCACTTATTGTTTCTAGCTTATATAATGCCACTTGACTGCAGGTTAATCATTTTTAAAACTGCTTGGAAAGTTTAAATTTTCATCCAATTTCAGTATGATACACATGCTAATTTCAGTGATACTTGCTTTAATATATATGAAGAATTTGCTTACAACAGTTTTTTTAAATAATTAAAATTATGATGATTTACAAAAGAAAAATAATAATTTATTACTAAAAACATAAGGATGAAACATGGGCTAAAAATTTCAATACTGTAAAGGGAACTACCCAAAATTAATTTAATTGTTCTTAAAGAACTCTTAAGCTTGTACCAAAGTTTTTAATTCTTTGGTACGTTTCCTTCCATAATTGCTTCTGGATAAATAGGCTATACTTTTAAATAGTGTAAGCCAAGATGGAGAT
>JAHWFO010095468.1:1126794-1139032 GCA_023313115.1 Rhysida immarginata | reverse complement strand
TCAATTGGGTGGACGAGACAATTCAGTGAACGTCAATTGGGTGGACGTGACAATTTGGTGGACGTCAATTGGGTGGATGACAATTCGGTGGAAATGCAAATTCGATCGAGATTTTTAAATCACCGAAGAATTTGAGTATTTAACTCGCTGTTTGTTTATAATTCTCTATTGCAATTACAAAGCAATTTCCTTCATTCATTTTAGGTCGAAGTCACTTTATATGTGGGAATCTTTTATTTATTATTTATTAGTTTACATATAAATGAGAGTATTTCTTTATTAAATAATTTATTAAATCATTTTGTAAAAAGTGCAACATTTTCTATTTTATTTTATTGCTAAAAGTTCCATTATTCAATTAAAAATACTCTAATTCTTAAATTACAACTTATGCTCATTAAAATAGGAATTGGGTATATAGATATGTTATTTGACATTAATATAGCATGGTGACCCCGCCCCCCCTTACAGTCTGGTTTAATATAAAAAGGCAGTTCTTATTAATTTTTAATTATGAATCCATAGGATCACAAACCAGATTGTTACAATACAATACATCAGTACACTAAAACAATTACATCGATGGTTCTATTATTTTTTTATCTTATTATTATTTCCCTGATTTTTCCCGGTATTTTAGTAGTAATTTAATATAGTTGTTATTTTTAGTATAATTTGCATCATAATTATTACACAAAACATAAGTACATTAACACATAATATATAATATTTATTAAATCATTTATGTTTCATTCATTTAAAATTCCATGGTTTGCACAGTAGTCGTTAGCCTGATCATTATAAGCCCACGGTTTTCAAAAATTTTTGAACAAGTACCACCCTACAAGGACAGCAAACTGAAGTTTAATACCAAATAATCAATCAATCTAATTTTTTTTATCTGCTTCACAATACATCGTTATAATATTTCTGATTTGTTTGTTATTAAAAAAAAATTCATGAATGGCTTCTTCTATGTGTTTATTTTGCCACTCTTTTAACCATGGAATCGATTAATCGTTACTATCAAAAATAAATTGCATAAAAATTAATTGATTATTAAACGATTCAATTTTTCAGGGAATCGCCTACCACTAAAAACCACTTAAAACAATTGGGTGATTATTCGTGAAAAACATTGCTTGAAGTACCATCACAGTTTGAAACCCTGGCTATGTTGTATTCAAGTTACTTGCGTATAGCCTTAGCCTCTCCTCAGGGCCTCGATAAAATATATTGGCGATAAAATTACCATATAATGGCGCCGGAGCGAAAGTGGACTTCGGGGGCGAAAGTGGAACGGGCAAAAATTTAAGGGGCGAAAGTGGAGGGGGCGAAAGTGGGGGGCACCCTTATATAAGAGATTTAAAACTGTCTTAAAAGTGTACAGTCAAGTTGAAGTTAAAATATTACAAGTAAAATATCTACAAACAATATAAATAAATTACGGAAAAATATACAAAAACAAAATACAGCTTTGGGAAAGTGTACAGTCAGTCCTGCTTGTAATATAGAAAGATGATTGGAGGGGAGGAAAGGGTTTTTGGGTTGAAAGCATTAATATAACCATTAGAGCCCCCTCCCCGTTAAATTTTAGCTTCTCTCCCATCATCCCCCAAAAGGTTAACAGGATTAAAAACTCAACACACATGAAATTTGTACAGAATTTTGAAAATCATTTCAAAAACTAGAGAGGAACCTATAACTGTACAAATTTTCTTGATGCAGTAATTTTTTCTTTTTGTTATTGTTTAAAAAAGTGATGAAGAATAAATTTGAAACTTATTTGATTTTTATTATATTTTATATATTTTTTTTTGTTACTATTTCATTTGTATTATTTGTATATTTTATCTATAATTATTTTGTTTTTGTATATATTTTTTTCTGTAATTTATTTATATTTTTTGTATTGCTATATTTTACTTGTAATATTTTTGTATTATAACTTAAACTTTTAAGACAGTCATTTTAATTCTCTTTGTTTATATTTGTTTATATAAGAAGGGAAAGGTAATTCTCTTAAAAAGCTGGAGGGGGAAATACCTATTAGGGATCAACCCTTTCAACCTAAAAATGAAATGAACTCTACCCTCTGTCTTCCTCTCCAACTGCCTTTTTAATATTAAACCAGACTGTAGGGAGGGAGGGGTGTCAATAAAATAAAATAGAAAATGTTGCACATATTACACAATGATTTAATAAATTAAGAAATAATAAAGAAATAAGCTCATTTATTTATAAACTAATAAATAATAAATAAAAGATTCCCGCATAAAAAGTAACTTTGACATAAAATGAATGAAGCAAATTGCTTTTTAACTGTAATAAAGATGTGTCAATTATAAACAAACAACGAGTTGAAACATCTAAAATTCTTCGGTGATTTAAAAATCTCATCGAATTTGCATTTTCACCTAATTGACGTTTACCCAATTGTAGCGTCCACCCAATTGACGTCCACCGAATTGTCGCGTCCACTGAACTGTCGTCTACCCAATTGTCGGGCTCCCCTAAACAATGAATTAAAAAATAAAAACTTCAGAACTATTAAATTAAAACACTAATGGAAAATTGGTCTTTGGAGGATTTTTTTTTTTTACGCAGTATACCTCCAATATTAATAAATAAATAGAGAAAATAGTAAAAAAAATTCCACAACCTGGACTTGAACCAGGGACCTTCAGGTTACCACCCCAACGCTATAACCACTAACCCATCAAGGATATGGAAACTGTTGCTATCAAACATTTAATTACAGTAGAACTTGGTTATAACGACCTCACAACGACATCTCGGCTATAACGTCAAACATCTTGCAGACCCGCCAAATTTTGTATAAGGAACGTTTGTTAACCTTGCTTAATATGACAAACAAATATATGCGCCTGTCTCGGATATAACGTAATGTTAAAGGTCAGTTGGGTCACCTATAGAAGTTGAGGTTGAACGCTCAAAAAAGTTTAGTACATCATTATACAGCATTGGGCCAACGAAATAACGAGCCCCAGCACGGAAAAGTCACCTGACCATAGTAGTCCGAGTAACAATGTATTCATTGTTTCCATCTTTGATTATAACAATCAGTATTTTTTCGTTTGTTGGAAGTAATGAGGGCTGGATTGTTGGCTGGACAAATGTGATCAGATGACTTTTACGTGCTGGGACGTGATCAGCAAGAGAAAAGGCCTCTGCATTGAAACGTAATATACTGTTACACCATTAGATTGTATTGTTATTCACATTTCTACCAATAATAAGCCCTGAATTTGCACTATCTATGATGATGTAATAATGTATTACAAACCTCAATTCCAAAAATGTAGGGACACAATGAAAAGTTGCATATGCAAATAACCGATTGGTTTGTTATTTATGTAGGTTGTGTAGTAAATTGTTAAAAGCATAAAAACACAGATTCAACATAATTCCTTTCACAAACTTTACTGCTATTTTAAGAAATGCAGGCTACATTGTACATTGGTACGCAACAAGTACCACAAATGCTGGAACAGCGCTTATATTTTCTGCATTTTACCATTGGGTTGTGTCGCCTTTCCACTTAATGACACTAGCCAACCGTTTTGGAAGTGACGACACCAGGTTGTCTAATTTTGCGACGGAAATTCTTTCCCATTCCTGCTGAATATAGGCTTTTAATTGTGCAACTGTGCGTGGTCTGCGTTGGCGCAATTTGTGCTTTATAATGCACCAAACGTTCTCAATAGGAGACAGGTCAGAACTGCATGCAGGCCAATCAAGTACCCACAATCAACGATTACGCATCCAGGGCTTCGTGGAACGCGTGATATGGGGCTTGTAATTGTCCTGTTGAAATATGCAGGGATGCTGATGAAATAATCGTCGTTTAGATGGCAACATTTGTTTCTCCAAAATCCGTATATAGCGCTCAGCGTTAAGAGTACTATCACAGAAGTGTAAGTTGCCCATACCATGACTAAGGCTGGTTTTTGAACCGTATGGTGGTAACAATCTGGGTGGTCTTTTTCGTCCTTTCTCCAAAGAACCTGACGTCGATTATTTCCGTAAACGACTTGAAAGGTGGATTCATCAGACCACAGGGTGCATTTCCACGGAGCTATGGACCATCTTGCATGAGCTCATGCCCACTGAAGTCAACGACGTTTCTGGACGACATTGATGTATGGCTTGCGTTGAGCATGGTACTGCTTTAGGTTGCATCTCCGAATACAGCGATGAATTGTATTGGTCGATACACATTTTTCAAAGAATCCCTGAGCCCATGAGGTGATTTTGACTACAGAAGCATGCCTTTTATTTCAATATCGCCGGAAGGATCGAAGGTTACGTGCGTTAAATACTGGTTTTCGTCATTGTCCTTTAAATTACGTATGGAAATTTCACCGGATTCGTGGTAACGTTTAACAATATTATGAATGGTAGAGGGAGGCAGATTCAAAATCCTACCAATTTCCTGTTGCATTTCATTATTTTCATATCTTTGGATTATTCGCCTTTGCAAGTCGTTATTAACGGGCTTTCCTCGACCCATAATGGTGACACAACTGCGGAACCCGAGTTTTCTGCATCTTATGTGCTCATGCAATCTCGAATTCATCGCGTTCTAGCCATTTCTTGAACATTCGACCACATTCGGGGGCTTCTTCTGTGCATGTCCCTACTAATTTGACATGTGTTACGAGCATACACGTCCGCAGTTTGCATAAAGTACAAATGTTTCCATGAAATAATTATATATCACGATTATTCTATCAGTTTAATTACAACCACATCGCAAACAGCTTACAAAACTCCAAATTCTGTGTGTATTAGCTTTTTTAAATGTGTCCCAACCTTTTTGGAATTGAGGTTTGTAAATTTCAATGCAGAGGCCTTCTCTCTCAGTGATCACGGCTAGGGTCCATTATTTCGTTGGCCCCTGGATGTTTCGTTTAAGTGTTCAAAAGTGAAAGTGAAATTTTGGTACAGGAAGTCAAATGTTTATCCCATAGAAGGAGAAATGATCTGCAGGACACTTGGTCATTATACAGAGGTAACTGTTACTGTACTGTTGTAATTGCATCTAATCTTATTATGCCTCTATTAATATATGCCAAAATTTGCCAAATTAAGATATTTCCATGTTATTTACCATCTCACTTAACTGACAACACAAACCTCTCTCACAACAACACTCGTTTATAATGAGAAGTTTCTTTCGGTCACGTAGACGTCTTTATAACCAAGCTCTATTGTATTAATATCAGAGATATGATGTGAAAAAATTCTCCAAAGACCTATTTTCCATTATTATTATTATTATTATTATTCTCCATTTAATAGTAAAGACAGTCCTGCCTTTCGAACAGGGAGCCGTGCTTTAACTTATGCTCATAGGACATAGGTTTCCAAGCTCATCCACCAATCTGTGCTGAAGTATCTTTCTCACATGATTGGACAGTGTATCATGCTGACTATATATTTCAATGTCTTGCCAATTTTCCCTTTGTAGATTATTGCCTACCACCCTCCTGCCTTTTTTCAGCTCCGAAAGCTTTGCGACAAATTCTGTACCTACCATGCTCACAAAATCACCTTTTCCCATTACTTTACTCTCGGCAATATCCCCAAAGGTTTGGTCTCTGCCCCCCAGCATCCAATTAGGTCCCTTACCCTTTGCCACTGTGTCGCAAATTCATTCCACTGTTTCTGACTCTACCCGTAGCATCCTTCCTATCCTTAGTGACCATTGCTCCAGCATTTGCACAAGCCTCTTTCAGTTCATCACCCAACATGACTCTCTTCCCTCTCTTAATCCCCCGGATATTGATGCTCTTCATACTTTCATTTGCAAAAAAAATTGATTTTCTCTATTCCAAAAAATGTAATAAAATTTCAGAGAGACCGTATTTCCTTCCCTAATAAATCCCACTTTCTGTCTAATCCGTTATCCGCCTATTTTCTGAACTCCCTGTCTAAAAAAACGATCCCCCTCCCTCCACCAGCTCCAGCTCCTCTACTCTTGGCACAACCGCGGTTATAAATCTATCAATCACTAAACTTTCGTCTCTCGAGATCAGAACCCTGTCCAAAGGCCTTTCCTTCTGTCCCACTCCTAATACTATTGACACTTTTGATATCATTTCCTCTGTTGATAACTTCAGCCGTGCCCTCAGATCCCGTCTATACTTTTGCATGAATCCTTCCAATTCTACTCCCACTACCAACTCAACCTTCCATATTCTTCCATATTCCCAGCGACTGGACCCCTCCTCATGACATCAATCCTGAACTTGAAGTTTACATCAAGTCCATACAAAACGACATCCTCTCCATCACTAAAAATATTAAAAAACCTCTTCCTAACCTCACCAATAACGAATTCCTTTGTATTGAACGTCTTAGCAAAAACTCTGATATAACAATTAAACAAGCAGATAAAGGAGGTGCTATTGTTGTCATGAACACCTCTGACTACATTAACGAAGCTAACAGACAACTCTCTGATATTACGTTCTACAAGAAACTAACCTCCGATCCTACTGACACGTTCAAAACTATACTTCAAAATACCCTCTCTCAGTTTGAATCCTCTTCCGAAATCGATAACAAAACCCGCCTCTTCCTCCTTCCTAAATTCAGTCCTCCTGGTCGTTTCTATCTTTTTCCCAAGATTCATAAACCTGGCAATCCCGGCCGTCCAATCATCTCTTGTAACAACACACTCTGTGAGCCACTATCTGCTTATGTCGACCACCACATACGCCACATCCCACCCAGTCTTCCTTTCTATATCAAAGGCACTAACGATTTTCTCTCCCATATCCAGCGCCTTAATGACTCTCAACTACGATTTCAAGAACTTCTTCCTCTGCACGCTTGATGTCTCGTCCCTCTACACTAACATTCCTCATGATGATGGGGCTAAAGCTGTGTGCAACAGTTTAAAGGCTAACAAACCTTTCCAAATTCCTTCTACTGACACTATCTGCCTTCTTCTTCGGACCATCCTCACCTCCAATTTCTTCACTTTTAACAATGAGTATTCAATCTAGACAGTAGCACTGCTATGGCTCCAAAATGGCTCCCAACTATGCTAACATTTTTATGGGGGAGGTGGAAACCAAACTACTTTCCACGTCTCCCTTGAAGCCGTTGGTCTGGCTGCGATATATTGATGATGTTTTCTGATCTGGCCACACAACGAAGACTCACTCTTATCTTTTATCACCCATTCCAACACCATCCACCTCTCCATCAAGTTTTCTCACAATTACTCTATCAGGACAGGTTCTTTTTTGGATGTTTCTATCACTAACAATAAATCGTCTACTAATCTCTATAAGAAGCCCACTGACCAACACCATTACTTACACTATGACAGCTGCCATCCGCGCCATTGCAAGGATAACATCCCATTAGGTCATTTAACTCGCATCCATAGAATATGCACTAATCAGTCTGACAAGGACTTCCATGCTAACGCCCTTACCCACTCCCTAAAAGCAAGAGGCTACCCCAAATCTGTCATACGCGCTTCTATCTATAAACATCGCAATTCTCATTCTAACAACAACTCCAAACCTTCTCCAGCCATGACAACACCTACATTAGTTCTTCCTTATCATCCACCCCTCAATAGTATTAAAAATGTCCTAAGGAAACATCAAAATATTATTGACAACTCTCCTCTTCTCCACTCCATTCTACCAGAACCACCAAAAGTTTCTTTTAAACGAACATTTAATTTTAAAGATATTCTGGTCCATGCTGCTATTACCAAACCACGTACTTCCACTAAGTGATGTTCTCCTTGCAATGCAAAGCGTTGTGGCGTTTGCCATTTTCTTAACCCTGCTACCTCCATTTCCAGCAGTGCTTCCTCTTTACTTTCAAGATTAACCAGAACCTGACCTGCACTTCTCACAACTTAATTTACCTGTTACATTGCAAAGTATGCCAGAAACAGTACGTTGGAGAGACAGGCAATACCATATGCTCCAGATTTGTCGGGCATAAGTTCGATATCCTTAGCAATGCCGACACCCCTGTCGCTAAACACTTTAATTCCCCTGGTCACTCTTTACAGGCCATCAGCCTTTATATTCTTCGTAGTAACTTCAATAACAAAAAAGAAAGAAAGCAATTCGAGTCTTTTCTTATTTGGAAATTTAATTCCCTCACCCCTAATGGCATTAACCTTAGCAAAGGCACCATTCCCTCATTACCTTTCCCATATTCCTCTTCAACTTCAGCTATTCCCTAATTTGTCGTAGGCTCTCTGGGCCCTTTTCTTTTTCTTTATCTTTTCTCAGTTTTAATGTTCTGTCATATCTTTCTACTTCTATGTTCATTTTGTGTCCGTCCCTATACTTTATTTCGTAGGCTCTCTGTACTCTTTTATTTTAGTGACCTTTTTATGCAATACTATTTTACAGGGTGACTAGCGACCGGGCTTTGTCATAAAAATTGTGTAACCGGGATTTTTTCAGGGATTTTTTTTTTTTTTTTTTTTCCCCAGGGAATTTTACGAAATCGTTTTGCTAGGCACCCTATCTTTCCTAAACTTTTTTATAATTTTAATTTTGTATGTGTTATCCTATTGCATTTTTTTCGTCACCCTCTTATTACCTCCTATTTGTCCTCCTTCCTGGCCTATCCCAACACATCTTCAAATTCCTCTTCTACTTTTTCAGCCAATACAGTCTTACTGTTCCCTATGCCAACTATATATAAAGGCATCCTTTAGTACTTTTTTCATAACTTCAGGATAATTCTCTAATATTCTAATTGCCTTTAGAGAATTATCCTTTTTGCTTTGATAAAGGATAGTCTCTATCCGAAAAGTCAGCTTTTTATTTGATTTTATATTTCTAGTTTTATTTTGATTTTATTTATTATTTATTAATTATTTTGTTAATTATTATTTATTTTTCACTTTTATTTAATAACTATTATTTATTGTATTCCAGGGTTTTTGTGTCTCGTCCTTTTCTCTTATAAATATCCGTAGATCATTGCCTCCGATGATGGTGTAAAGCCGAAACGCGTCAAGCTAATAAATTAGTTTTACCATGTCACTCTTGGTCCTTTTATTTCAATATACTTGTTGTGACACTAGTCAAACCAAGGAAATTATAATCTCATAGGACATGTTTGATAGCGACAACTTCCATATCCAAAGCTGCTTGTGGTTAAAGCATTGGGTTGGTACCCTAAGGTCCCTGGTTTGAGTCCAGGCCGTGCAATTGTTTTACTCTTTTTCTCTATTAAATTTATGTTCAATTTGTAAATCGTATAATCAACATAATCTAAAGTAATGTAATCTAATAAATTACAGTATTTCTACGGTAATTGGCCAAACAAGATGCTACGAATTATTTCAACATACAAACATATGAACATAGATGGAAACATAAGAGAAAAAGAACCATGAATGTGATTCGAAGCATAAACTAAGTACTTCCATCTCACTGCCCCAGGTAATTGGATCACTGTGAATACAAGTACTAGCACCCTAATCAATGAGTTCCTAGTTTGAATCCACTTTCTGGATTTTTTTAAATTTTACTTTCTATTTCAATTGATTTTCAAAGTGATTAATGAATTCCAAGAATATCACACTTGTCCCTATCAAAAATGGTGAAGATAGATGGTACCTTAAAAAGAAAAAACTGTGGATAAACAAAGAACCACAGAACGAAAATCGAAATACCTCTTGGTCCACAATAAAATGAACAAACAAACCCTAGAAAAGCTTTTTTTCATTCTAAAAGGTATTTCTGTTTTCGTTCTAAGATAGATAGTGTCATTAATAGAGACTCCCCGTATCCTCTCCATAACTGCAATAGGTCAAAGCTTAATCATAATGCAACATTGTGCTGAGAGCACTATGAGCAATTAGTTCTTTTGTTTTTTTGTTTTTTTTGTAGAGAAATCAATTCATAAATTTTTTAATGATCCCTAAATGCATATTTAATAAAACGTAATATTAATATTTACTTAAACTGTATTTCTATCAAAACAAAAATTCGCCTTTTAAACTGCTAAACTGCAATTACATTAGGCTCGCCACAAAATAAAATGGCTCACGATGTTGCTGGTGCATCATGGGGGATAGAAGGGAAAATTTTAGAGGCTCTTTTAAATGTCCAAATTTATTATTTTTAATCCTGTTTGTCATGAAACGTTGAAAGTTTATTTTAGTAGGAGTTTTTTAGCAGTCTATGTTGTGGATTGTCCAGGAAACTACGTAACAATGTATTCATATGCAGGATGAAGAGACCAAGCAATCTCCAGTTAGGGAGAGGATAGGTGGAGTTTCACTATACTGTAATATGCTTTTGATGAATTTTTCTTGCAAATATTGCATGAAATCTTTAGAAACAATAAAACATCAGCATACCTAATCACATATGGGAAGCAATCACTTTCAAAAGCATATTTTATAAAATTTACTATCAAACTACATGTAGTAAAAAAATTGTTTTGTACATAAAGATTAGAGATGAAATTCATTAATTATGGCACCTTCTTCTTCTGCCCTTCTCCTCAAGGATTTGCTTAAGTAAACCAAAGTCTGAATAGGAATACTCTTAGAAAAGAGCTCAAACAAAGCCAAAACTTAATTTTTTCTCGACCGAGTAGTTTTCTAATTTTCTACCAAATCAAGACTATTTTTAAAGAAAATTCAAAAGGGATAATACT
This sequence comes from Rhysida immarginata, assembly GCA_023313115.1. Classification (NCBI taxonomy): domain Eukaryota; kingdom Metazoa; phylum Arthropoda; class Chilopoda; order Scolopendromorpha; family Scolopendridae; genus Rhysida; species Rhysida immarginata. Next base: position 1,128,343 of record JAHWFO010095468.1, on the reverse strand, counting down.
GTAATTATTCTACTATAATGCAAAAAATTTTGACCTAAAAAAAAAGTACTTAAATTTGCAGGACCATATTATTCAAGAGGATAATATTAACGTTACAAGACGAAATGGGGGGGGGGGGGGCTTCAAACAAATTTCGGTCTGACAAATTTCAAACGAAACTAGCATCCGTATATATAATCTGCTAATGTCATCGCTATGTTGCCAAGGTTACGTATACATTGTTTATATCAGCATTGTTTGATGACATTTTTATAACGTAGAGAGCGTCATCGCTATGTTGACAAGGTTGAGTATACATTGTTTGTATCAGCATTGTTTGATGGCATTTATTATTTTTTTTATTATGCCCAATATTGATCGGTCTATTTGTTTGAAGAAATTTTGCAATATCTGAATTTAAATATAAAAAAGAACACATGAAAAATCCTTAATAATGTATGTATTCAGAAAAACTAAAAGAATTCTTTAAAATTCTCCCACTGAAATTTTATGTCCAGTTGGGTTTGCCAAGGAAAATTCGACATTGCATCCTTAACATTTTAAAATATCAAAGAAAGGCTATGAGTACTGAATTAGTTCTGTCTATATTAAAAAAAATACTTCAGAGATAGATTAAGAGAGTTGAGGAACTCTGTTTACAGTCTTATCAACATGTAACCGTTTCAGTAGAGTGGTATTCATTCACAGACCATGGAATCAGATCCTGAATGTGGTTGTTTATATTGACAGTATCAGTCTTAGCAACAAGGATTGCCCTCTCACACAATCAGTTGAGATCTTTATAATTTTCTAATATGTTTAGATAAACGATATCTATAACTTCTCTAAAGGAAATTACTACATTACAAAAGCCATATAAAAAACAAATTTTCTCCAGTTATTGGCTCATTAGGGAAAGTACCTTCACCTTTTCAGCAAAAGCTTGAGCAGCTGCACGCTTTAGAAGTTGTATTATCTTATTTGTTTTAGAATAATTCCTTACATCTCCGCAAATATTTTAATAAAGAAGAAATAATACAGATTTTTATTTATTTATTTATTTATTTATTTATTTATCCCTTTTTATAAATATCCCCCTTAAAATGTGAATCATTAAGGCAAGCATCTTAGCTGGAGAAAAAGACTCGCCGCGGCTCATGAAAAAATCATCTGACCATCTTAGCCCAAGCAAAAATGTAACCTTCATTATTTCCATCTTGGATTTTAGCAATCAGGATATACTGTTGCTTCGTCTAAAAAGATCAGGTGACCTTTCCATTTATCGGATTATTAAAAGTTTTTTTTTAATATTTACGAAATATATAATTTTAATATACAGGGTGATTATAATTAAAGTTTAAGTTTCAAAACGCTATAAAAAAAGAGCCACTGGTCAGAATGACCTGAAATTTGATCTGAATATACGTGAAGAAGGGGGAAATGGTGTGGCACAAGAAAAGAAAAAATGTTTTTAATGACTTCCAAGTTGGGATGGGAAAAATCGGTTCTTAATTGTCTCGAGGCCAAACACCGCAAAAAAAAAAAAAAAAAAAAAAAAAAAAGCAATAAC
>JAHWFO010095468.1:1102558-1126694 GCA_023313115.1 Rhysida immarginata | reverse complement strand
GTTTTTATTTATCGCAAAGATGTTCAATATGCTGTCCACCATTTTCTGTCACAAGTTGAAACCAAGAAAGAGCATTTCCACACAAATCAAAGTGTATCAGATTTGACGTTGTGAATGTTTTGGGCAATGCGTGTCTTCGATTCCGCTAAGTTTGTAATCACCATCTTGCATATTTTTTTTTCTTATACCATTTCCCCTTCTTCACATATATTCAGATCAAATTGCAGGTCATTCTGATCAGTAGTTCTTTTTTTATAGCATTTTGAAACTTAAACTTTAATTATAAACACCCTGTATATTTACATAATAAACTATAAAGTATTTTCATACACGTGTATTTAATTAAATTCAATATTTATTCGGAATGAATTTATAAAACTTATTCGGAACGAGACTCCTAATTTTCTCATTGGCCTCAGTAAATCAGTGGTTGCGTTGCGTGATCGCTTCTGATGCCCGAGGATGCGGGTTCCACCCCGGTCGAGGACGATGAGGATTTTTTCAGGGGGGAAATCCTGAGATCACGCACTTCCTTCGGAAGGGAAGTAAAGCCGTTCGTTGGTTCCGTGCATTCGTTTGCCAGCTGCACGTTAAAGAACCCTTGCAAGGCAAAATTTGCGGCCCCTATAATGCCGTCCTGAAATGACCATGGCAGTTGAAAAGGACATTAATACCAAACAAACCAAACCAACCTAATTTTCTCAGCGCAATTCTCAACGTTCTCTAGAATTTTTCTATGAATTGTCTGTAAAGGATTGTGAATTGGAAAAATTCTAATCTGCTCTGCATTAAGGCCTTTCAGAATGTGCATTTTTCATCAGCTACGATGCTTGCCTTAATGATTCACGTTTTAAGGGGGATAGTTATAAAAAGTAATAAATAAAAAATTGAAAGGAGAAGGTACTTTTCTCAAGCTTTTGATGAAAGGAGAAGGTACTTCCCCTAATGAGCTAATAACTGAAGAAAAGTTATTATTCATATGGTTTTTGTAATATAATAACTTCCTTCAGAGAATTATAGATAATATTTTTCTAAACATATTAGAAAATTCTAAAGATCTCAACTGATTGTGTGAGAGAGCAATCATTGCTGCTAAAACTGATACCGTCAATATAAACAACCACATTCATGACATGTTTCCACGCTGACTGAATACAACTCTATTGAAACGGTTTCATGTTGAAGAAGAATGTTGATCTGGCTAAACAGAGTTCCTCAACTCTCATATTCCATCTTAAAATATTTTTAATATAGACAGAAATATTTCAATACCCATAGCCTTTCTTTGATATTCTAAAATTTTTAGGATGCAATGTCGAATTTTCCTGGGGAAACCCAATTGGGCACAAAATTCCAGTCCGAGCATTTTAAAGAATTCTTTTTGTTTTACCATAGTGAATATATACGTCATTAAAGATTTTTTATGTGTTCTTATTTATATTCAAATTCAGATATTACAAAATTTCATCAAACGAACAGCCCGAGCAATGCCAGGTATACCAGCTAGTATAATATATATTACAGTACATTAATTCACTTTTTTCTCAATTTCCTGTCCACTTTCCAACATCAAAAGGTAATGCGAAAGTAAACTCTCGAAAAGAAGTTAGCACCGGAGAATGGGATACAGATGTCAGGCAAGTGAAGAAGAGTGGAGGGACTTTTTTAAAGACACGGATGATAATGAATCAGATTTTGTTGCAGGTTTTTAATTATGTAGCATCCAGTTTATGTATTTTTTAAAATTGTAAAAAATAAAGAGGTTTTTCTACATAGGTTTTTCTTGCATATTTTTATTTCTCATAAGTTAGTGATGAATCAAAAAATGAGGATCATGCAAAGGGAAAACTTTTACTGTTTTTTTTTTGTTTTTTTTTTGGGGGGGGGGGGGCTTTGAAAATGGGATAACTAGACAAGAAATTGAAGAACAAGAAATTTTAAAATTTTATATGCTGGAAGTTAAAATTTCATACATTCTACAGCACTTCTTATTTACACGTTTGTGAATTTGGGACAGGGCATATATAAGGAGTCATTCAAACGAAACAAACTACAAACGTGCTGCCTGAATAGCTGATGCAGTAGATGGTAGATGGCATAATGCATATGCTGAGATGGGGAGAAAAAACATGTCATTTACTCAGATGACACAAGGAGAAACAGCACTGGGTCCAAACATTCCCAATGAGTTACAGTTCAAATTTTGCATAAGGGAAGCATTCAACCAGTGGCAATCTTCTGGCACATGAAAAGATTTTAATAGGATGCACAAGGGTGCACAATCCATGGTCATTGACAAGTTAGCAAAATCATGTTGACAAGTTTATTTGATGAGATTGAGCATAACATAACTGCTGGAATGGCTAAAGCAGAATAACATGATTAATGCCACAAAAAAGATCCTTAAAGCCCATGGAATTGTCCTGCTTTATGACAATGGCAAATTTCATAATGCATTTGCAACAACAAACATTCTGCAACGTTTCTGCTGGAAAGTCCTTGCCCAACCTCCACACTGTTTGGACCGCTCCTCCAGTGCCTTTTCATCTTCAGACTGCTAAAAAGACTTTAAAGGGATGGCATTTCACCTCCGATTTAAAGGTCTGTGCTGTAGTGGAGAAATGGTTTCAGCATCAGCCCATCAACTTCTTTGTAAAAGTACAGAAAAATGTGGTGGCTATTCAGACTCCTGCACACTGGTAATTGCATCAGCATGGTAAGCTGTTTATACCATTTAATTTGAACAATGCTTATAACTAGTGGGAACAGAATTCAAAATACATATAGAAAGAATTAAAATTGAGCAGGTTTTCAATATAATTTTTACATCTCTAATTATATTTGGAAGGATATCTTTTTTTTTTTTTTTCATGATTCATATGAACCTTCCTTGACCCTTTCATCCATAAGCACTCACTGATGGCAGAGGGAGATATGAATACTAAATTCTCACCCTGTCAAAAAATCACTCCACTTCCAGTAATAACATGTTTTGTTTTAGATTAATAACAGAATTGTTCTTATCAGCTTTCGTGTAATAGCAATCCTTCTCCTTTACGGATTTAAGAATCTTATGACATTATTGTTCCATGTAGAATCTGGATTCGAGCCTCTTGGGTATTACCATCAATGACATGCACCTAATGATAGAATATTGCGATCACTGTAGATTTCTCCATGGGGATTGCACTACAACCCTAATGATAAGCAAGCTTGAAAATTAAATAAGATCACATGTGGCACCAACTGTAAGTCATCTTGAACTGGCATGTTTAATTGGACACAATGGCTTTTTTTCCAATAGAAACATAAAAAAAAAATTCCTGTCAAACTGGCCAATGATGAAAAAAATCAAAGACAACCATGACTAGTTTACTTACATGTTCTCGAAACGGAAAAAGTCCTTTTTGGTAAGCACTGTGAAACACATGGAAAGAGCGATATCTAATAATCTACATTGGTGGCCATAAGTTTGGACCAACCAGCAATGTCAAGAAAAACTGAATTAATACGAAACTGTTTTACACCTACAAGTCTAAGTAAATATGAAACAATATTCAGGGAAGAAACAAATTTATTTCTACGTTGTTGGTTTCTTATTACCTAAAATCAAAATAAGACTGGCCAAAAGTTTGGACCACATTTGTATAACATAAAGGGAAAAAAGTATTACATCATTAACTAATGAATTATTTTGATATTTGAGATTATTTTGACTCTACAATATTTGACAAACGACTTGAAATAGAATTAAATAAGCTTTTAATAACATTTGGCTTAACAGCTTTCTGAATGGCTGCTATTAGTTGTTCTTAAGATTTGTACTGAGTGTTTTGGTAATTTTTTTGTTCCGTGAGATACTAGACATTCTCAATAATATTGAGACCTCGATTTCGAGCAGTCCAAGCAAAAGTGGAAATGTTGTTGCTCTCAAAATAGGCTTTCACAACTCATGCAGTATAGATTGCAGGACTGTCTTATTGCTAAATCCATGGTTTTTGCTTAAACTAGACTTTGCACAAAGGGATGAACACATTGTGAAGATCATCTTTATATTGAGCTGTTGTGCAATGTCCATATATAACGTGAATCTTCAACTTTCCGTTGCTTCCAAGGCACCCAGAATCATCACTCCACTATCATCCATTTGCCACTTAATTCGCAGTGGAACAAGTGTGTCTTTATCACGATGCCCTTCATAAGAAGCTATATTATCAGAACCATCCAAACTGATTCGTTTTTCATCAGAAAACACAACCAATTGGAAGTCTGTGTTTTCACGCAGATGTGTCTTAGCAAACTCCAGTCTCTCCTGCATGTGTTTCTGTGTTAGTGGCAACTTTTTGGGTATAATTTCATAGGCAAAGTTCTGAGCACGTAGTTCGCTGCGAATTGTTCTTCTTGAGGCAGCAAGTTGCAGATTAAGTTTGACTTGTGTGGTGTTGACTACATGCCCAGATGTAATCTCATGTCTAACGTGTCTCTTAATTCTTGATTTGTCTCTTGGCGTCAGTGTACAAGGTCCTCCTATTTCCATCCTATTTTCCAATTAACATTTTGAACAATTCTGATAAAGATTTGTAGCTCACACAGGAGATTTCAGCAACTTTTTTGAAGTTTGTAAATTGCTTGTTAAAATTTCTAATTCGCTCTCGTTGGCCTTCAGTTAACATTGTACAATACATAATGTGGTTTTAGTGCTCACCACACAACATGATGACTTGTAATATGCAAATTATTTGCTTGTTTGCGATGTTGGTCCAAACTTTTGGCCAGTCTTATTTTGATTTAAGGTAATAAAAAAGCAACAACGCAGAAATAAATTCGTTTCTTCCCTGAATATTGTTTCATATTTACTTAAAGTTGTAGGTGTAAAATATTTTAAATATAAATTCATTTTTTCTTGATTTTGCTGGTTGGTCCAAACTTTTGGCCACCAGTGTACATACCCATGAAGAGACTGAAAACACGTGAGCGTTCATAATGTTCCAAAATTTTTCTTTCACAAAAGGATCATCACTTCCAAGCATAAGGAACTTTAATCAATGAGGCTATTTCTAATTATGACCTCCAATAACACACATTGATTTGGCAGTAGCACTTCGTAGTGCAAGTGTTTCTAAGGGGGTTTTTCCATAAAGTCGAAACAGTTTGAGGGGGTGGTTACGAAAATGCTATCTAAAAATAACGAACGGTGTACACTGTCATGCACAGTGAGACTGGACTGAAAGCCTGGGCTCTGCCTGGTCAAATGGAATCAAAATGACGGTTGAAATTCAAGAAATTCAAATCTTTAGCTGTCTAATGTGCGAGAAAACTTTTTCCAACAATAAGGATGCCTAAATCTATATCTATAAGCAAGTAGAAAATGAAGTTACGAGGTCTGAACATGATCAGAAATGTTTGTGTGGACAGAACATGATTAAGTGAAACGTGATTATCATGTTGGGAACGTATGTAATTTTACACACTTCCCAAAACCTGATCAATCCTTATATACAAAGCCAATCTGATCAAACTTTTGAGACGGATCTAAGTATGTTCTTTGCCGTTGTTCATTCCATTTGTGTTTGGAATGAAAATGGCAGAACGTCTTGATCAGATGATCTGTGAATATTTACCTTGATTTTATGAAAAAAATCATAATTGGAGATGATTCCTGGGTCTACAATTAGACTGAGACAGAACCACAAGCATCTCCATGGAAAACTCCAGATTCTCCAAGGTCAAAGAAGGCGCAATCACAAAGTGATGGTAACCTTTTCCTTTGATTTCATGAATACTCTCCACGCAGCCAATAAGGAGTACTACCTGTCTGTTCTCTGCAATCTATGTGAGATGCTGTTAGATGCATGAAAACACAACTCTGGCAGTGTGGCGACTGGTTGATCCATCACAATAATGCTCCAGCTTATAAATCACATCTCTCCAGAGCTTTACTAGTGAAACGCAGTACACAGCAGCCTCACCACTTCCCAGTCATGGCTCTATCAGACTTTTGGCTATTTTCCAGAAAGATCACGCTGGGATTTCAAAATGCAGAAGACATCAAGTACAACACATCGTAGCATCTAATGAGCATGCCAAAAAACCAATAAATAAATAAATAAATAAATAAATAAATAAATAAATAAATAAATAAAAAGACGACTCGGAAACACGTTTCCAAAAGTGGCAAACACCGCAGGGAGAAATCAAAAGTGTGTGAACTCAGAAGGGTCCTATCAGGGAACATGTAGGATGGGAAGCAACGCTCTGCTCATTTGTTGAAATAAAAGCGATCTTTGCGGTACTGCACGTTAGGTTTGAAACTGAATAAATAAACAAAACCACATGGTCAGGTCGTAGAGCACGTGATTGCTTTCTGTCCGTTAATGCAACACCAATGAGAGAGAACGCCTCATCACTGAAATGCCATACATTGTTACATCACCTTACTTATTACTGGTAGAAACACGCTTAACAATTGACGATGTTAGGTGATGTAACAGTGTATGACGATTATGTGAGCAGGTCTTCTCTCTCGATGGTCTGCCAAGATGCACGTTAGAGCACTAACGACTTGGGATGAGACTACACTCAAATTTCTATAAAGGTTTTTCATTATTATTTTTTCTTTTTTAAAATGTTGATTAAAAGGACTCATGCTAGATTTGGTGCTGCAAAAACATGCAACAACTCAACTTTTAAAAATAAACAATTCAAAGTGGTTGCGGAATAATATAGCACAGGAGGGGAGGATGCAGCTGCTAAGCACTGCCATAGCCATTACGTATAGCAGTGGGAGGAGCCCAATAAAACTAACAGCCATTAGTTTCTGAAAATACGCCTCATTTTTGAAAACCACACATGGTCCAACACATGTTGTTATCATTCAAAAAAGCTTCAAGCCGCTGACAAAACTCGTCTCGCTTTGTTTGGGCTTCTGCTGTAAATTTCTCCAGAAAGTGAATTTTGTACGGGAAAATGTGCAGATTGTTTCTTAACATCCTCCAAGTGGTTCCGTACGATAACCCAGCCTCCACCGACACTCGATGAACCGACTTTTTGGTTGGAGATTCTTCCACTCTGGCTCGAAGATCTTCAATGGCTTCCTGTGTGCGAACATGCCGCCTTAGACCGCCTTGTTGCTCGCCTTCAACGTTTTCTGTCATGCGAAATTGTTTCACATATTGCAAAATTGATTTATTGCAAGGTGCATGAGAACATTTGAAATCGTCGCTGCACAGTAACGAGTGATTTCCTTTCAATATAACACTCAACAATCCAGATTTTCTGCTCCTTAGTTAAGGGCGGTGCCATGTTGCAATGTGACGTCAATATGGAATGATTTCACGATCACTGTTGCCAGTAGTTGCAAACAAACTTTTGGAGTACGCACTTTTCAATGAAAAACACCACTTCGATGTATTATGTATTTGTGTTATTACTCAAAAAAAACAGTGGTAAATTGCCTGGATCACCCTGTACTAAACTGTACTGATTAAATGAAAACAAAAAGCTTTTTAAAAAATGAAATGTGACATTGCTGTTATTAAACCAAGGCCAACAAGAGACAGGCCTGGGCACTCAGAAGCAACCTGATCATCGGGGTATGAGCAACAATCCAACCTTCATTGTTTACAAACAAAAAAACAAAGTTGAGACTGTCCTGTAAATCATCTTGCATATATGATTTATGATTTTGAATAAATGGTTTTGACCAATTAAGTGTTAACATAATCTTTTAACTAATCCTGTATTATTATCGACTTATTGGCATGAACTTCAATTGGTGGTTTATAAAAGATTAATTACCGTAAATATTCTACTATAACGCGAATTTTTTTGGCCTAAAAAAGCATCTAAATTTGCTGGGTCGCGTTATACTAGAGGATAAAAATCAGCCCTCCAACGACTGCGGCCGATCGTCGATAATAACAACATCGATAATAACAACATCGTTAACAACATCGATAATAACTTCTCCCAAACATTGATAAATAGGCCTACTTCCAAACTGCCTCGAACCAAAGCCTACAAGAAAATATTATGTAGTGAAAATACTAAACTGAATAAAGATTACTTGTCTTTTTATTTATGTACTGTTGTGTTTTTTTGTCGATGTGCGAGTGAGAAAGCTTTCCCTATCAATGTAGGGCTATAAACTTCCAGACTGCCTCGAAGTTGAGGCAGTTGCTTTTGTCGAAGTCGCTTTCTGTGCTGATGACATTCAGACGAATTTGCCGTGTATTATACATTAATTACATTGCATATAATGTCCACTTCATTATACAATATATTAATTCACTTTTTATTTGAATTACTCGTCGCCAACATCTAACAACATCGATAATAACTTCTCCCAAACATCGAAACTTCTAATTAGGCCTACTTCAAAACTGCCTCGAACCAAAGCCTACAAGAAAGCTTATGTAGTGAAAATATTAAACTGAATAAAGATTACTTGTCTTTTTATTAAGAAAATTGATGTACAGTTGCGTTTTTTTGTCGATGTGCGAGTGAGAAAGCTTTCCCTATCAATGTAGGGTTATAAACTTCCAGACTGCCTCGAAGTTGAGGCAGTTGCTTTTGTCGAAGTCGCTTTCTGTGCTGATGACATTCAGACGAATTTGCCGTGTATTATACATTAATTACATTGCATATAATGTCCAGTTCATTATACAATGTATTAATTCACTTTTTATTCGAATTACTCATCGCCAACATCTAACAACATCGATTTTTTTTCTGTATAAGTTCGTACATTTTATTTCTCGCGAGGAGTCAAAAATGGGGGTCGCGTTATACAAGAGGATAGGATTTTTGCCGATTTTTTGGGCCGAAAAAGTGGAGTCGCGTTATACAAGAAGTCGCGTTATAGTAGAATATTTACGGTAATTTGATTTATTTTAATAGTTTCTTTTGTTATATTTTTTGAAATTCATTTCTTTTGTTATGATTTTACATTTTTTTCAATTTAATATAAAATTGTTTTATCTGCTGTGTTGAGCTAATTTATTACTGTCACTGGTTAATAACAAAAGTTGAAAGATCAGAGCAATATTCAATTAAAAATTTCACTCTGGAAGCATTTTACAAATTAAACTTGAATGAACACGAGATTAATAATAACTTCCATAATATAATTATGTACAAGGGGCATTCAAATTTGACCTGGACTTTATTTTTTGTAAATTTCACTGTTGTAAAAATCTAAACATTCACTGTTGGGATGGCAACTATCGCCTGTCATGCAAATGCAGCATCACTCATCTGGTTGCCATGACAACTGACCTTTTGTTTAAACAAAATGGCAGACACCGATGTGTTGACCAAAGTGGAGCAACGAATGTGTGAAAGCATCTGAAATTCATCAGAGACTTCAAAGACAGTTCACCGAGTCATGTTTGTTTCGATCATCCATCTTTGTTTGGTGCCAAAAGTTTGAAGGAGGGCGAAAATCCATAGGCAATGAATCTTATAAGGCAAGGCCAGCAACTGCTCTCAATGATGGCATCATCGCACGAATAAATGAGCTGATAAGGAACAACAGGTGGATTCATGTCCGAGAATTGGCCTCAATGCTGAACAACAGCACTGGCAGTTTGGAGACCATCATCCACAATAAGCTGAAATTCAACAAGATCTGTGCCAGACGGATAGATGGGTGGAAACTCTCCCGAGGATCACAAAACCACCCGGGTGGAAATCTGTTCCATGCTGTTGCAGCGATATGACAGGGAAGGTGACAGCTTCAAAAGGCAAGTTGCGACTACCGACGAGAGATGGATTCATCACCATACTCCTGAAAGCAAGTGTGCGAGCATGGAGTAGTAACACACTGACTCACCACGACCCAAGAAATTCAAGATGGCAACGAAAGTGATGGCGACTGTATTTTGGGACATCAAGGGTATCATTCATGTCGATTTTCTGGAAGAACGTCAACGCATAAATGCACCATAGTACAGTGACATTTTGAGGACGTCCCTGAAGTCGGCACTAAGGAAAAAGCGACCAGGAGTCCTTACCAGTGGTGTTTGTTTTCTACAAGACAATGCCAGACCACACACAGCCAAACTGACTATGGACACACTAACGGAACTCAAATGGGACAGCTTACCACATTCTCCATACAGTCCGGATCTCTCCCCTTGCGACTATCACCTTTTTTTGAAAGAGTTCTTGGGAGGGCAGAGGTTCGGCTCCAATGAGGAAGTGAAATAACTGTCCTGACATGGTTTCGACATCAGCCTGAAGATTTCTACAGAACCGATATCCAGATGCTTCCAGAACGCTGGAAAAAAAGTGTAGAGAAGCAAGGAGATTTCTTTGAGAAATCACCGGCATGTGTGGGTTTTTTTTTTTGGGGTTTTTTTTAAGTTTCCTGAATTTATAAAAACTTAAGTCCAGGTCAAATCTGAACGCCCCTTATAAATAATGAAATAAAAAATTAAAAAAACAAAGTAATAAAATAATGATGAAGAAAGGAATTATCAGAAAACTCTACACATTAATTTGGACATCATTTGAACATCATCTAGAGCCCAATACTGGAATTACTGTGGACTGAAAGTGACTTTCTTCATCATCAACATTTTTTTTTTATTTCATTATTTACATCATTAAATTATGGAAGTTATTATTAGTATCATGTTCATTCAATTAAAAATTTTAAATTATATAAAGAGGAACAATGAGCCCAATTCTGGCAGAAGACCATCTTCAGATGCTAAATTATATATAAAAATGAGATTAAAAAATCTTAACTTAGATCTTTGTTCCTACATTTATAATTTTTAATAGAATATTGCTCTAATCATTCAACTCATATGATATATCTTCTGTAATATAAGACTTTACATGCAGAGTAATCCAAAAGTCAGAAAAAATTTATAATTTAATAATTCGCACACCAATGCAGAATAAAAGATTATGTTTGCACAGCAACGACTGAAATGAAGTCGGATTTTTTCCCCCCTGAAAAAATATTACCGTAAATACCCGAGAATAAGTCGCGCGTAAATATAAGTCGCACCCCCAAATTTAAAGTAAATTTTGGTACAAAATTTTTTTTCCTCTTAAAATTCAAGCCATGACATCATAACTGATAATGCTAATTACATTACTGAAAGATCAAAACAAACAAAATAAATGCAGTGTTGAAACTAGTTTATTTACATTGTAGCACTTACTCATGGGGTGTGAGATTCTTTTCTCTTGCTGCCACAAGAATCACTAACTTAATTTATTTTCCCACCATGCTAATTGTTTAATCCTAATTACCTACTTATCTGCTAAGGTGTCTAACAACACTCCCTTCATTAAAGTAAGCACCAGCCCACCTTTAATTCAATACCCATGCAAGTAGTCCTCGCCGACTCTCACGCACTGAAATCCGCACGTGCTCCTCCTGAACAGCCTGGCTGTCGGAGACCACCCCATGGTCTACCAGCCTACAGGCTCGCCACTCACACAGCTCGGAGCCCCAGTGGTTAGAGGCAGCCGGTCGCTTATCTCAGAGCAGGGTTCGGGAAGCGAAGTTATGCTTTATCGTCCCCAAACCCCGACGTCTGCCGATAACAGCCGCTCTCTCCTCCTTCCCTGCCACTGTGCCCCACGTAAGCTGGTGACGCCTGCTGCCCAAGTTGACGCACTCACCTCTGCTGCTGCGCTGTCTCGTTCCCGATCAACATCGAGCGTCTCGTGGCTCTTTACCCGGTGGTGCCAGTCTCATCATAGGCGGTCGTGGCTGTTACGTTCTTGTGAACTCATGCCACATGAGTGTTCTTTGCTCTCTCACACTAGCTCGCACTCAATTTTTTCTTCATACGTTTTTTTTCCCCGGAATGTCCGCTCTCATCTCCTTTAATCGGGAGGTGACCGCTGTCATGACAACTCCCGCCCTCTGCTTGCCCATCCCCGCTCTCAATCTCCCTTCCCGCCAAAATGTTGATTTGGGGACAAAGCATAAAGATAAATAATATTCTGTAGGTGATTAAACGATAATAAATTCATATTAATTTAATAAAATTTAAGTGCTATGATGTATATTATAAGTTAATTTCGTTTGAAGTGTTCAACAGGATAAAATGCTACTCCATGGCTGTGTTCGTTAAAATTCAAAATGGCGGCATGCGAAGCGAAATTGAAGCGAAGTCGTGTTTATATCTCCTTTGAAGTTAGTTTCCTCGATATTATCCAAAGATAAATAATTTTCTATAAATTATTACTGTTAACAATAATAAATTTATCAAATTAATATCTATTTAAGTGGAATAAAATAACTACTTGTTTGCTATTCAATCAAATATGACATCAGCTGGTAACAAAAACTATATCAACATCGATAGGCAGCCCATCGACAGGTAATTTTAGCTAGGCTCGAGTAAACGCCGCACCCCTGTATTTTCACTCAAAATTGGGTACAAAATTTTGCGACTTATTCTCGAGTATTTACGGTAATGCTAGAATTGTTCATTTCTTGACCAACTGATGGCATTGTCAGGTTACAGACATCAATTTATGCACATTTTCAGCCGATATAAAAAGAGTAACATGCACTGCAAACACTATTTCGGGAGCAGATAGTGATATTTGTTCCGCCTCACTGTAACAAAATTGATAAATTGATAAATGTCTGTGAAAATATGCATAAACTGACGTCTGTAATCTGACAATGGCCATCTGTTGGTAAAAACCCAAACAATTCTAGCATTAAATTTTTTTCCTGGAATCATTTCAATAGTTTCTATGAACAATCTTTTTATCTGCATTCGTGTACAAATTACTGAATTTTAATGTTTTTCCTGACTTCTGGGTCACTCTGTACTTTATTACCATCTTCTAATTTTATGTCTCTTTTCATGTTCTTGTAATTTTTCAATTAACATTCTTTTGGTTTGACTTCTGTATAATGTGTCACAATAATTGTATGGAAATTAGTAATGACCTCATTAATTTTCATTTATCATTTTATCTGATATAAAGTCATTTTTATCTTCGTTATAATATTAATTTCTTTATCCTCAAAGGCAAGGGGCACAATGGTTAATTCCCACCAAGATTGTTATCCCCATCAGGCTTACCAAACATTTGTTCGCCCAATTTGTGTTATTAAATATTGTTTTTAATTACATTATTCTTTAATCTTGGAATTATATCGGATAGAAATCCTATTCTCTTAAATACTATTATCTATTCACAACCCTTCATAATATTACTGTACTCCATATTCACATTCCTGTCACGTGTTATTCCTTGGGGCAGCCACAAGAAGAACAGAGCATTAACAATAAACTAGCGATTTTTGCAAATGGCGAACCGTGATAGAAAAGTTTCGATACCAAGTCAATGCTTAATACCATGTAAACAGTTATAAATTAGCATATTATAATGCTGTCGACGAAAGTAGCAGTGACGATGATTTGCTTGAAAGTGTTATGGAGGAAGTCGAATTACCTGAATTAAGCTTCTCTGCAGTTTCTCCGTCTACATTCACTGTTTCAATTTTGATAGTTGTGTGTTTCGGTTTCCTCATTGCTCCTCCGCCATCTTCAATCCATTGAGCAACCCCGGCCTCTGGCTAGTGTGTTTCGTGCGTGCATGAAACACACCAAACGCACGATAACTAAACACACTGGCAATGAAGAACAGCGTGCACGAAACGCACAAAGCGATGCGGAACAGCCAGTGCGCCCATAGCGTGCAGATCGTGTGCAATGGAGAATGCGCCTAAAGTTGGGATGTGGAAAAGTTGAAGAAATACTTTCATCTTTTGATGATGAGGGTGATGTCATCATCAGTCAGCATGTTAATAAGTTTCTCGATATTACTGCCTTTGTCAAGTTATATTTCAAGACTTTCTAAAGTTATGTCATATATATCTTCTTGGAATGTGACATAAGTTTAGTATGTGCATTAACTCAGTGATTGTGATGAATTGGTGTTTCTAAGTCAAAACATGGTCGACAAAGTTAGCCTGCTCTGGGTTTAATCTAATGCAGGGCCGTAGCCAGGACTTTATCTTGGGGAGTCGATTTTCAAAAATTCCACTGAGTCAGACCTTTTTCCATATTTGGGAGGCGGACCTTTTTCCATAATGGGGTGGTCGTCGACCCCCCTCAACCCTCGAAAGGATTTACACCTGTTCCCGTATAAGATCCATGTTTATCAGGAGTTACAGACACTGGAAGACAGAAGCGACAACAATTTGCGATGGAATTTGCAGCAGAAATGGAAGCCAATCAGGACATTGTGGACAACCTGTGGGTGTCAGATGAGGCCTTCTTCCATCTGTCAGGTGACGTTAATAAACACGTTTGTTTTTGGGGTTCCCAGCACCCTCATGAGATCCATAAGTCACCTCTTCATCCATGAAAGGTTATGGCTTGGTTCGCGATTTCCAAAAGAGGCATCATTGGTCTGTTCTTTTTTGAGGGCACCGTAACGTCACAGGCTTACTTTAACATGTTGGAAACCTTGTTATAAAAAAGTCACCTTATATTTTTGTTGACGATCTATCATTACAATATTTTCCTGATCTAGTACCTATATGAAACATTTTGAAGATGTAATCTAGTGTGATAATTTTTAAACATTCAGACAAGGTATGTTACGAATCTGGTTGTCTATAAACAGTTTAATAAAGAAAAATTAGAAATAACAGTAATGTAATGTAATCAAAATATTGAACTTCTATTAATTTAAGCAAATGGTGAATGAAAAAAGCTTCGAGCAAGTAATAGTAATACATGTGATAAAACAAAGAATGAGCACTTGTATCCTTGATTCTTTGACGAGGCTCCTGTACAGCTCTTGGTAAGAAAGATGTGTAAACCTTTTCTTTGATATAACCCCAGAGTGAGATCAGACAAGATGAACTGAGTTCTTGTCATAAGATTTGTATGGTGCTGCCTCCTAACAAAAAAATAAATAACCATGCCGATGTTTCTGTGAAAAACAAAACTTGTACGTTTTCCACACCCATTGATATGCTCTTATTTTTGTGGCTTTGTTACTGCATGAAATCCTGGAGAGATATGACACATGCCATATAAAACTTAACATATAGAGGACGTGTAGAGCATCTGATCTTAACCAATCTACCTATAGTTGTTTTCTTTTAAATAAGCGGCTCTAAGCCACATGCTTCCTCTCTAGCTTGCACGTCAGGTTCTATTTCTCAAAGATAAAAAAAACCCTGCCACTTTGAATCTTAGAATTCTTCTTATTATTAAAATAATTGTTAGCATTTAAAGCATTAAATATCCAATAGTCTAAGTGTTATATTTAGATTACAGGGTTGGAACACATAAATATGACCACCTCTCCTTGAACATGTTGGAACGTCCCATGGTATGCAGATGAAAAATCATTGCATATCATTAAAAGCTGACAACAGCAGACGTGTAGTAGCATCTGTTAACACAGCAATTGTCACAGTCATGGGCAGAGCAAGTGACCTGTCGTACCTCTAAAAGGGGATGATCATTGGCTATCGGGCCAAGGGGAGCAGCATTTCAGAAACGGCCACCTTTGTGAACTGCTCTAGGGCTACCGTTGTGAAGGTGTATCGCGACTGGACAAACCAGACAGTTTCGACCAACCACTGTGGGGCCCCACGTGCCATTGATCCTAGAGGTGAGCGTCGGTTACGACGCCTGGCCAAGACCAATCGGCGTGCCACTGTTGAGCAACTGACATAGCAAATAAAAAGTGGGGTCACTTGGCATGTCAGCACCAAGACTGTGCAACGATCCCTCTTGAGATTGGGGCTCCGGAGCAGGTGTATGGTAACAACACCCATGTCGACGCCTGTGTATCGCCGAAAAAGCCTCCAATTCGCAATGGACTATCACCATTGGACCTTGGCCGAGTGGCAAAGGGTTGCTTTCTCTGACGAGTCGCGGTTTCTGGTGAACAGAGTGGATGGACGTATCTGAGAACAGGCATCCCGACACCATCATTGGCAGACGACAGGCTGGTGGGAGAGGTGTGACTGTGTGGTGAATGTTATCGTGGTATGGTCTGAGTCCACTGAAACCGCTGGAGGGTACACTGAATGCTGTTTGTTACCTGACGATCGTTGCAGACCAGGTACACCCCTTCATGCCGACAGTGTTTCCTCAGGGTGATGCACCTTTCAACAGGACAATGCTCCCTGCCATACTGCTAAAATTGTCCACGACTGGTTCGAGGAGCGTGAGGATGAATTCAAGCTACTCCCATGGCCACCAAACTCTCCGGACCTCAACCCCATTAAACCATTTTTGGGACCATCTCGATCACCATGTCCGCAAGCTGGACCCTCCACCACGGTGATGGAATTACGAGATGCACTGATTGCCGAATGGTCCCAGATACCTGCAACCACCTTCCAAGGTCTTATTGACTCTCTGCCACGTCGACTAGCTGCTGTGCTTGCCGCCGAAGGTGGATATTCCGGATACTAGCAGGTGGTCATATTAATGTGTCCCGGCCCTGTATTTCTCATAATTAGAAAGCAATAATAGTGGTTTATTTCAGTTATTTCAATAGTTACGTCAATAGCCTCTAAAACGATAAACATTCTGGTTACGAGCGAGACTGTACAACCTTAAGCCACGTATTTAAAAGAAAATGATTATAACAAAGTTGATGGTGGCCTTGCAGTACATAATCGAAAAGAAAAATCATTTCATCTTTGACTTTTTCTCTAGTATAATAGAAAATGGTTACAAAAACAATCAATTTCTAGTCTAAATGTTTGCTAGTGACCTCATGGATGTTCTTGGATTGTCATCAATGGTCTGCTTAACTTGCTGGATAAATTCAGGTGTTCTGATGATCTCAGATCATTTGGAATGTTTTTTACACTTTGCTATTGGTGAGATGTTTGTATACACAAAAGAGTAGGAGAATTAGAATAGGAGAGCATGACAGTATCTCTGATTGGACAAACAAAATTGACAAGCCAGGTAAACAAATGAATAATTAATGTTAGATAAGAAGTAACAAGATAAATATATAAATAAAGACTGAAATAAACAACATCACAAAAAATATGAAAAAATACCAAGCAAAAGCATCAGAAAACCCAAACTGAAAAACTGGCTATAACCAACATGTGATGTTATAAGAGAAATTAAATGAATAGAAATTAAAATAAATGATTAGCATAAAATATCACCAGTGGAATCACAAAGGATCAAGACTACTAATCATATACTGTGTACTGTATCAAAACAAGCAGAATAACAAAGATTAAATTTGTAAAAATTAAAACAAACCACTATTTATTGCATTTTAATTGCACAACCCAATGTTTTTTTCTGCAGTTCAATGAAGAAATATCCATATGGAAATGAATCTTTAAATTAACCCCAAAGGACTTTCTAACCATCCTATTGCCAAGTTACCTTGTAAGCAATGATTAAAGAAAAATTAAAACAGTTAACTTTGTTTGATTCCTACAGAAATTCCACTTCTTGGCTCAACTCTTGCACTATGAATACAGCTTTAGAAATCCATACGAGGTTAGCAGCAATATGTGAGAACGCAGCATTAACTCACACAACAATGCTTCTCCAAAATGACAATGCATGGTTACATGTCTGTGCTGTTTCATGTGCCATCTTTTAAACTTTGCCATATCTTGCACTAGCGACTTGATGAAAGAGGAGGTGAGAAGTTATTCTCTAACAACAATATTCAGGTAGCTGTCCAAAGCAGTGCGAGGATACCCTAAGTAATTGTTTGCTGCAACAATACACAAACTACTGGAATGGTGGAAAAAGTGCATACATTTTATGGCAAAAGAAAATATCTGTAATATAACGTGCACTTCGTCCTAATAAATGTTTTGCTGAAGAAAAAAAATTGCAGTGCTAAATATTTACATTAACAATGTTAAAATTAAAATCGAATTTCTCGCATACTTATATCTGTATAAGAAATGTCAGGATCCTATTGCAACGAGGAGTAAGATTTATTTCAGATGCGTTTCGGTATTAACATTCATCAGTTAAGTGAACCGCAGATGAACTGCCAACATTGTCAGTATATATAAGGGAGCATGGCTACTCCTTCCTCATTTCACTGGCTGCCAGGTTTGCTTCACTATACATAGTAGGTAGGTGCAATGAGCCAATGTTGGAAGCTAATATAGCCTTATTATCCCATTGGTGAATGGGCTTATCGCTATAGTGGAAGCAATGGACTAATGGGGCACGAGATGGACTGGAATATTATAGCATACCAAACAAGAATAACAGAGAACTATTGAATACACATACATAAAGATGAAGTACATGAATTGAGGAAATAAAAATAACAAAAAAGACTAACAGGAAATAAATAAACGAATCACTATAACAATAAGCTCATCCATCAATGGGATGGTAAGGCTTAAATTAGCTTCCGCCACTAGCTCGTCAAACACACATTAGTGCGAAGCAAACTGGTAGCCAATGAGATGAGGAAAGAGTAGACACCATGGGAACAAAATCATGATGGTGATCTTGGAAAAATTCAGATTCCCCATTTCATGAATATGATTCCAGTTAATATACAGTTTTTAGTTAATAAATTATTCTTAAAAGTTTTGAAACTCTATGAATCATTTTGTATAATCCTGCATAAAAACTAATAATTTCAATTAAACTTCAGAGAAAACACAATTCTTAAGTCTTCTTTGGTATTTAATTTACTTAAACTTATTTTAATAACTGTTTGATATTGGCATCAGATGGAAATTATTCATCCTAACATAATGAATTTAGTACGTGAAAACTATGCGATAGAATAGAGTTATATAGGGATGTTATATTGCCGTTATATTAAGTGAAAACGGTTCGTTTGTTTTTTGTTTTAAAGCAATACTATTGACTTTATTTTTCTTAATATTGCTTGATTAACGTGTTGATCTCTTTTGCAATCATCTGGGATTAAACACTGAAAAAGGAAAATGTTATAAATGTATCAATCATATCTAACAAGTAGAGCCAGGTGAAAGTAATGGCAGCAGGTTGCTAGGTTCCCATCTTCAGCTGTTGTTGCCTAGCAACCTGCTACAAATACCCCTGGCAAAAAAAAAATAATAACAGTAAGGCAGGTCCATGTGTTTAATTCATTTGAAAAACTGCACTGAAAATTTACTATCCACTTACTACAAAAATTATCATTGAGGAAAGAAACATGTTTTACTATGCAAAACACAGTTTTACATATTTTTGTAATGATTATAACAATGGACAAAAATAACAGAGATTCTGATCTTTGGAAAGAAAACATTAATGACTAAGTTACTTGGGGAAAAAAAAATTAATATGTCCCACATGGTTGCATCTAGTAAAATTTCAGGACAGGAAAGTGAATAATAACCAGGTACATTTGGTCAGAAAGTAGGGCAAATCAAAGACGTAAGCCCACATTACAATGATTATTTTAAATAAATCCATCAAAAAGGGCAGAGCCACACACAGAGCACACTCAAAGGGCAGGGAGTATAGAAAAAGGGCAGGGCGCTGTGCCCTTCTGTTTCCATTTAGATGCAACACTGGTCCCATCTGTGTACTCACACAAGATTACAATTAAAAGTATTATAACTTGTTCCCTGTTTGTTTTAAATGGTTTAGTCCAAAAATTTCAATGATTTGAATGTTTAAAACTGCTCAGACCAGTGTTTCAAAAGTAAAACAATGGCACCCAAGAAACAGTTAGCAGAGTCTGTAAAATAGCAAGTTATTAATCAATTAACAAATGGAAAAGGTCAAAATGAATTAACCAATTAACCATTTCGAATATTCGGAAGAAATATCAAGCAACTGGCAAGGTCGAAAGACAAAAGGAAGCAGAAGACCAAAAGAACCAACTATCCAACAATACAGATGACTATGATAATATGCCTAACTAGAAGAAATGCGACGTCCGCAGAGATGAACAAGGAATGGAGAAGATCTGATACCAGTGGTTCCAGCAGAACTCTTGGAAATCGACTTCACGCAATGGAATTTCGCTACTGCAAGAAAGTAACAAAAACCATTGCTAACAAACAAATATAAGAGAGTTCATCTGGCATGGGCCAGAAAACATGAACATGGGACATTTTATGACTGGAAGCAAGTCATCTTTAGTGATGAAAGCAGGATACGTCTTGGAGCCAGTGATGATAAAGGACAGTTCGTTTGGAGAACATGTATTGAAAAATATAGCTCAATTTGTCGCAACTCAAATGCCAAATTTCCGCATTTTTTGATGATTTGAGGCTGTACGTCATATTATGGCATTAGAAAACTGTGTTCTCAAACCAAATGTCAATACGAGCGTATATACTGACGTTTTTGATCATTTCCTGATATCAACTATTGAAGAACAGTTTGAAGACACTAATGTAATCTTCCAACACGATAACGCATCTTGCCACAAAGCAAAGTAAACGAGTGGGTGATTTTTTGGACATCCCAAGAGACTCCAATACTAGACTGGCCACCCAAAAGGCCAGACTGCTATCAAGACATGTTAGATTGAATCAGACAAAGTTTATGTTAAAACTTAATAGAATCTTTGTGTGAAACATGTGACAGCAGTGTTAAAGATTGAAGGAGACGTAACTACCTACGGTACATATTAGTAGGTAAATATTTTGCAGATATTAATTTTTTTTTTGTCCATGGAACATAGTCATTAATTTTTTTTTTCTTTCAAAGACTGGAGTCTGGATTATTTTTTATCCATTGAACTGACATTAACATATGTAAAAATGTGCTTTGCATAGTAAAACACGTTCCTTTTCTAAATGATATTTTTGTGATAATTGGATGATAAATTTTCAGTGCAATTATTCAAATGTATTAAACACAGGGACATGCCTTGCTGTTATTAATTTTTTTTTTTTTTTTTTTTGCCAGAGATAGGCTGAAATGTATAACAAAATAAAATCAATAGTATTGCTTTAAAAACCTGTTGTTTTCACTTAAATGTTAATGCGTGTTTATTCTGCTATCAATTTTTAAAAGAAAAAACAATTGCCCCTTTAACTAAATGTTATTCAATTCTTTCATTAAATATTCTAAAAGGAAAAATTCTCTAAAAACCTCAAAATGCAGTCACTGTTATTATAGGGCATTTTGATTTTTTTGTGTTTGTGCATTTCAAAAATTATTTTTTCATTATAAAATAAACTATTTTCATTATATAAAAGGGCTTCATCATGAAATATAATCATTCCAGAAAAAGGAAAGCTCCATAATTAAAATAAAAATAGTTTTTAAATAGCATATTCAAAGCATAATATAATCTTGAACAATCGTTTGTTTAAGCAAATGCAAAAAAACATTTATGAAGAATTATATTTTTACAATTTTGCCTTTATTCACCATTTAAATAAAATTTTAGTGAATCCATATTTCAATATGCTTTGTTGTTTCAGTTTGTTTATTTACGGAAATAAGTGAAAAAAATAAAAACATTCACATATTTTTAAATAATGAGTTGTTAGTTACGAAATTTACCACAACACGGGATCAACAGAGACTATGAGTATATCTCTCACCGCTCTTACAAGTAAGCTGTCAAAAATGTGAATAGCAGAGAGCAGTCTCTTAAAGTGTCTTTATATGGTACTGAAGCCAATTGTATTACATAATATTTTATTAAATAGGAAAAAAAATAAAAATAATCACATATTTTTGAATAATGAGTTATGAAATTTACATTGTTAATATAACAATTATTCTGGATATATTTGTATAATAATTTCATTAATAATTAACAATCACATTAAAACAGTACTCTGCAATGTTCCTCAAACGTTAAAAGATTTGTAAACAACTCCATCGATGGAAAGATCATACATTATTTTTGTTCATGGAGGCTGCCATTTTCACAGAAAGCTGTCTTGCTGCCTCAGGTAAGTTTACAGATTCTGAATTACTAAGCTCTGATCAGCTCAGATTTCAGATTTGCCGATTTGCTTCAGTTAAACCCGAATTGCCTAAATGACCTGCTCAGAAGACCGCAAATATATGGGCAGATCTTAATTTGCCAAACATGCCTTTGATTTAAGGCTGGTTTCATGGTTGTAGTATATGATCAACTTTTTGACTTGTTTTTTTTTCTATTTGATACAGAAAATCAGTGATTATTTACACATGATCAAGTGGTGGCTAATTGGCTTCTTGTAGCAAGTCACAACAGACTGTGACAAAAACTTGATAGGCCCATTTTCTTTAGTGAAAAGGCTTAATTAATGCAAGGGCAAATCTGGAACAAAACTAATGAATGTAAATTTAGCTGCTCTCTTTCACTTATGCAGGTTTCTACAATCAAGTTAATGCTCTTTTCTGTAGTTAATGTTGGACATTTGGCACTAGCTTCCAAAACTTCATTTTCTGGATATTTTATTGGAGAGCCTCAATTAGCCTATTTGCTTTCACCTTTTGATAGAGGATATATTTACACAGGGAGAAAAGTTCTGTGCCCTTGTATATTACAGAAATAATGCATGGTAATTTGCAATGGTATATGGTATATGGTACCCCTAGGCTAATAATTCTAAACATATCCTATGAACAATGTCTAGCATCTTCTTGGTTCATTCTGTTCAAATGCATCCTTAGATTGTGCATTAAGTCCAGAGCCAGCCTCTGTCACCCAGGTACAACAGAATCTACCATATGTGGGCTTGCTATATACAGTTATAAGTTTGAGCAATTTGCAACTTTAAGAAAAGGAAAAGACATACAATAAAAATTCTTAATTCAATGCTAAATCTGCAAGGTGTGTGAAGTCTTACAGCAACTTACTCAGTTATACTCATTTTCATTCTATGTATTAATGAGGGGAAGGGAGAGGGAGTATTAAACATTTTTTTAAGTAAGTTATTTATATGATTCAGAATATCATGCTATTTATTGTTAATATAGCGTTTATTTGCCTTAAATTAAGATGAAAATGAAAGGAAAAAATCCACAATCTGGGTTCGAGCCAGTATTATGAATAGTTAGATACTTATGGTCTCGGTTTGAATCACAGAATTTTTCCTTTTATTTTTCACTGTATGTTGAATCCAAGTCACCTAATGTTAGAGCATACTTCAGTTTTCAACAGTCACCTTATTTCTCTTGTTTATTAAAAAACTGTACGATAGATACCGTATTTTATGGAAAATAAGTTATTTTTATTGGTAAATAGATTGTAGAATGGTCTGGGTAGTTTTTATAAACAGCGAATGCGACGCATAAAGGGAATACGTCATGGTTTTTTTTTCTTGATTTTTCTTGAATTTTCACTAGTATGACTTATTTAGAGGAATGACTTATAGTTTGGAAAATATAGGTTCTATAGGAATAAATTATTAATGGTGTTCACTATTTTATGAGAATTTTGGATTATGAGGCATCTTGGTACATACAACAGTTTACGGAGGAACTGTGACACTAAGGGTCGGATCACTAACACAACCACTCGAGAGAGTGACAAACGACACTCAGTTGAAGGCTAAAGGTCAAGGGCTACTTGAAACACAATTCCTATCGCTAATGCATTTACTTTCTTTCCTCAGATGAGTGTTGCTTGATCCTTTCCTTGAGCAAACTAGTCTTCGGTTTGAGGCCATTTTTAATGGAAGTAACAAAATTTTTATGGGGAAAACTAGGCAACAACAGTGGAAGACATAGGGCGAGGTCAAAAATGCTAACACCAAGTTGAGTTAGTGAAGAAAATCATTGTTGCTATGATAGCCAACAATACGTTAACAATCATAGCAATAATCATTGCTTCATCAACCCAACTCTGATCTCGCCCATAAGCCAATCTTTCAACAATGCAAATGAATAGTACAACTACTGAGAAACAAAGAAGTAGAAAATGAAATCTATTATTTAGTGTGATCTACACAAATAAACTTTGTTATTCTTTAACAAAAAATTTTACCTAAAAATGTATATAACTAATTTGTTTATCAATTTATTTATCATTTGTACATTTCTTAAATATTCATTTCAGGCTAATCAAGAGAATTAATAATCTTTAAGCTTATATAAGAGTAGGAGTTGTAATAATGCATAATTATTTCAAAAATAGTAACGCCATTTTAATTAAAAGAAATGGAAATAAAAATAAATATAAAAAACAATTAATAAATGAAAGTCACCCAATGTGGAGAAATACAATT
>JAHWFO010095468.1:1081581-1101881 GCA_023313115.1 Rhysida immarginata | reverse complement strand
AAAACTTCAGAAAATAGGCAGCCAAAAAAGGCACCAAAATTTTAAGAAAATTATTTAAATTAAACATACCGTAATTTTTTAATTTTTTTATTATTACTTAACATAATGAAGTCAGTGAAAAGGCCATATTTATTCATTATGCAAGTTTAACCTGGCTACATGTATTTTAAGTTTTCAAAACTGAAACTGTGCCGATTATCAGTAATGTTTTTTAAAATAGAAAAACTTCTTTCTACATCCAGTGATGACACAGGAGTAAAATGAAAACAGGGAAGAATGGATGGGTCTACTATACCTGTATCATTGCCAATCTTTCGCACAAGAATCTTAGCTATATTTTTCACCACTTCTAAAATCTGGCTTTTCAGAAATCACTTTTTCACATTTTTGTTTGCTGACAATCCCCTTAGCACCTGGAATATCACACACTTGATCAGCAGCAGTGGATTTAGTGATTTCATTAAGTATTTATTTCTTTTTTCAAGTAACAATGTGTAAGGTAAATTTGAACATAATTGTAATATATGTATATATACAGGGTGGCTCACTTAAAAGTGAAGCAATAGCCAACTTATAAAATACATATCTGACAGAGTACTTTCAATGGAAGAATTATTGTAATTTTATGTGTATTCCATTTCCAAAAAAAATAATGCCATTTTCAAATATGGATGTCAACTTTGAAATGTTTGCAATGGAAATCCCTTTTTTAAATGGTAATTTCAGATTGTACATAACATTTGAGAAATGTTTATTCTTGGTGCTTTTTCAATTGACCTAACTGTTTAGAAGATAGAGACACTGAAAGTGTGGTATGTTTGGATCTAAAGAAAATGCAAAAAAAAAGAAATTGTTCATTAATTTAAACAAAAACAAAGGTTGACAGTGCATCTATTAGAAAAAAAAAAAAAAAAAAGTAAACGTACGGTTGGTTCATGTGACTAGTATTTCATGGAAATCTAAACACACACCACTTTCATGCCTCTATCTTCTAAATTGTTGTATCAATTGAAAAAGACATCAAGAATAAAACATTTCTCAAATGTTGTGTACAACCCAAAAATACTATTAAAAAGAGGGGGTTTCCATTGCACATTTCAAAGTTGACTTCCATAAGTAAATAATAAAAATCCAGGTCGCAGAATTTTTCCTTCCATTTTTCAATTGAAACATCATTAACTTCCATATTCGAAACTGGTGTTGGTTTTTTTTGGAAACGTAATACATCCAAAAACCCCTCACTTAAAAGTACAAGAATTTTTCCATTGAAAGTACTCTGTCAGACTTGTATTTTGGAAGTTGGCTCTTGGTTCACTTTAGGTGAGACACCCTGCACATAAATTGAATGTCATTTTTATCCAATTGCTAGACAGCAAATGCATCACTGTTCATACAGAAGAGGCTTTGTCTTCACATAACTGATTTCAGTAATTTTTTTTATAAATAAACAATGCATAAGATGTTGCTGTTGTTAACAAAGTTCGGGTTATAATAAGCTGTGGAGGCAGAGCAAAGGGGCTTTTAAAAAACTTTTTTCCCATTAGAAATCAACATCGGAAAATAAATGTTGCATTTCTTCTGCAATTCTGCATAAGGTGTGTGTCAAACATGTAACTGCAACGTCAATGGGAATAATAATTTCTAATCTTTTTTTTTTCATGCATCCGTATAAATCCCATAAATAATAATACACTATCATGCAAAACTTTTTCTGCCATGGAATGTTAACAAATTGGTAAAAAACAGACTAATGGTTGTACAATTTGTCTTAAGTTCTTCAGAGATAAGTACCGTATATACTCGTGTCAGGGTCGATCTCTCATATAGGTTGACCCCAATTTTTGGACCCTAAAATTGGAAAAATTGATTGACCTGTGTCTAAGTCGAGGTCCAAAATTTTTGCACCTCACCACCTGTAATTAATGAAATATGTGAGGCCTCAATTTATTTCGTTAAGAAATACGATACTACGTCCATTCCACTTCAAGAAATATACAGTTTAAAATAAAAGATTTTTTTTAGCAACTCATCAATCATATTCTGTATATTTATTATTTATTCTATACCTATTTACAAAGAAATAATAATTATTCAGTAATTATTAAGTATAATTATTGAAATCCTTCAAACTCCGATTCGTCGTCATCCAAATTTCCAAATTATTGATGGAATTCATCAATTCCAACATTTTCATCGTAAACATCTGTAAATTCATATTATCAAATCACTTTCAGGCTCATCATCACTATCTCCGTACCACTTAAATCATTCTCCTCATTGTTCTCATTGGCTAGTGTAATGAACAACGTAATTTGGTATATTTACAGTTATGTTAAAATATGTTTGGTTGGTAAATTTTTTGCCCCGCATATAAGTCAACCTAAGAAATTTAGGCCCATTTTTAATTGTAGATACATTTTAGATGGTTTGCCAGGCTGCATTGTTCCAATCATTACATTATCTTCCTGTTGCATCCATCGTCTCATCAATCGAAATCAAGATTTTTTCCCTTTAAGTTCTTCCCTTATTCTTCGCCGTGCTTCTTTGCAGAGATCAGTAAAAATTGGCGCAATGGCCATAATGAATTTAAAAAAAAAAGAAACAACAAAAAAAAAAACAAACACATTTACGGCCTAAAAACGTTAAAAAAGGCAAAAATAGGCAAATAGTCCTTATATCCAAGCCCCGCTTTTTAAGTTAACCTGAATAAAGGTAATTGTTTTGTGAGAGGATCAAAGACTTTAATAAATATGAATCATTAATTTTTTAGAAGAGCATATAAATGCAAGTTAAATGGTTTATGGTGTTCCAATAACGTTAATGACAAAAATTAATTTTTATGGCTAAATAATTCTCTCCCAAATTTCTGAAGAGTTCTGAAAGAACTTCAATTTTGCCTTGAAGTGGCAAAAATTCCAGAACACTATTATGAAAATAAAATATAATATTAATAATGAAATAGGAGTTTGTTAAAACATATCATACAATGAAAATATAATTTGTACTTCCAAATAGATTATATTGATATTATCTTCCTCTTGTATGTCAAAACTCAATGATGAATTATTTAAAGGAAAAATAAAAATAAAAAAATAAAAAAAGAGGGGGAAAAAACCAAAAAAAAACAAAAAAACATAAAAAAGGAAAAAAATCCTTCTTTAGAGTTCCGATCTTCACAATATTTTTTTTTTTTTTTTTGCATCAATTTATCTGATCGTGTGTTAATTACTTTTCCAAATGCTCAATTCGTGATGTAAACCGTAAATATTTAAAAGCACCCGAGTCCAGCCCACCCTTCCTCACTGGAGTTAAAATTAACATGCATGCAGGACGATCGGGAGCAAAAGTGCGTGTCAAAATGTTTTTAACTCTTCCTTCCTAAATATTAAGAAACGCGGGAAGAAGTTGCTTCGACTGGGAAAATAATTTCTAACGATTTGTGGCAATTTCATGAAAATACCAAAACTACTTACTGCAATGACAGCCCGATTCCGTCTTTCAGCCTGTCTTTTAAAGATCGCTGGCGTGTTGGCCCAGACATTAATAACGATTGACACAGTAAAGCGTAGCACGTTTAAATTATTATGTTTTTTTTAAAAAAATAAATAAATGACTACTGCTTATAAAGTGTATCCTATGCAATTAAATCCTAAGCCCATGTATCGGTTGCACATCTTTACGCTTTTAAAAACCTGCATGGTATATAAACATAGGCTGAGGAGGAGGAGGACAGTGTAAACTCACTTCTCCGAGTCCCGAAGTCGACTGGCAGCACTCGCGTCGAACAGTCGGACACAAGCCGCGATTGCAGATATGGGGACAGCGGCATCAACTAAGCTGAGCACCGGTTCGATTCCCTAAACATCAACAAAATTCTACCATTAAAACACATCACTCAAGCCTTCTATAAGGACTTCACGTTAAATAATTAAGAAAAAATAAGCAAATTGTGGCTTAACTATTTATCTAGGGTGAAATTATGTTCGCCGATCGATTTACATAGAACTTTAGTCGCCATGTTATTATTTCTTTTTTAGCTTCGAAATTTGACGTCAAGAGCAAAAACATCCGTTTGGCGCCCTCTATTATCGTCCTAAAGAATTGTTTTGAGTAAATTATTAATAATTTTAGTATTAAATTTCGCTAAAGCGGGTATTCACAAGTTGCGTAAAATGCGTTTGGGGAGTTTTTGACTTTTCCCGCCCTCTTTTGGGGCAAATTTTGGTTCCCTATTTTTAATTAAATTAAAGAAAAAACTAAAGAAAACTTCTTTTTTCCCCCTTAAAATAGCTATTTTTGCTTTTTGTTTTTTTTTATTTATTAATAGAAAAGTTTTTTGGCCATAATTTATATTTCTTATAGCATATTATTTTTAGTCTATAATCTAGTGGCCCCACACTTATTTGCACTATCGCCCCTTTCCAGAAAAAAAAAATACTCAACCCCCTGGAAATCCACCTCTTTACGCAAACAGAAAGGATTGCATCTGAGTTTACTACGTTCCCCTGTTTTGTTTCAGCATTCCCCCAAGAACGTATCACCCAGTTTGGGAACCCTGGTCTAGATATTAGGTTGGTACAAAATTAATGGCCGATGTGCAGCGATTATTTCAAAATGCAATAATCCTTTCAAACAACGCTTTATTAATCGTAGTAACATCTAGAAGAGTCAACACACGTTTGCCAACGAGACACAAGCATATTTATTCCGGTGGCGTAGAATTCTGGACTTCTGTAGTCGACGAACTCGTTGAAGGCCGTTTTCACATCGTCGTGGATATTTAAGCATTCCCAAGCAGGGTATTGTCGAGGTGCTTGAAAAGGTGGTACTTAGTTGGCGAAAGATCAGGTATGTATGCTGGATGATCAAGAGCTTCGTAGCCAAGACCATTTAACTTCTGTCGGGTGACCATTGCGACGTGCGGCGGAGCGTTGTCGTGAAGCAAAGATGGGAACTTTCCGACTGACTAATGCTGGTCGTTGCTGTTGAAGTAAGTCGATTTGTTGAACGTATGACCAGGCAGTAATGGTTTCACCTTGATTCAGGAAGCTGTGATGAATGAGTCCGGTTGCAGACCACCAAACAATCACCATAACCTTCGTTTGGTGCATCTTGGGCACCCACTTCTCAAGCTTTTTCACCTTTCCGATATGCTTCAAGTGGCGAACGACTTCCGAACGGCTACGCGGGTCGGCTTCGATTAGGCCGATTCCCATGGTCGCGCAAATCATCTGAACGGTTACCAAAAAATGTGATGCGAGCTGTTGCGCGACAATGCGCGACCATGGCAACCCAGCTTTAATGTCTTCAATTGGTTGTCGTCAATTTTCGATGGACGGCCGCGACCTTCCTCATTTTCAAGGGTAATATTGCCGCCACGGAATTTTTCAAACCATCTGCGCGTTGTGCATTGTGAATTTGTCCCGTCAGCTACTGCTTTGATGACATTTCGAGTAACTTCAGCAGCATTATGGCCAAGTTTGAACTCGCGCAATAAAGTGATGTGTATCTCTTGTGTAGACAGCATTTACAAAATTGATATATCTTTCACAACGTAAAACGTTTGAACAAGTTTTTACCATCTGCTTAAAGAGAAGAACCACATGTTATGACTTTCGAATTCATATACAAAATTAATTTATTATAATTTATGAAACCTTTGATGGATTTCCATCTTGGAAATAGTGTCGCTGCTACTTTACCTCTTTAAAATGACGTGTCACATGGTCGCTCATTGTGTACAAATTTTTTAACCCAAAAAACGAAAAATTATGCAATTGACAACTAATAAATAGAACATGGTCCCTTGGTAATAACATGTTCATTCGGTTTCGAAGTGAGCTCCTTTGGAGGCGATACAAAGCTCCAAACGTGTCTTGAAATTTTCAGCAATGGGCCCGCAAGTCATCGGGCGACAATCGGCTTGGCGCAGGGACTTCTTCAGCGACTCCAAACTGCTGTGGCGTTTAGCACAGGTCCTGGCTTCCAAGATCGACCATACGCTGTAATTCATCGGATTGAGATCCGGCGAGTAGGGCGGCCACTGCTGAGACGTGATGAAATCCGGAAAATAGCTCTTGCACCATTCTGGCCTCATTTTCTCTCTGTGAGCTGCTGCAGATTCTTGTTGAAAGGTCCAATCCGCATTGCCGAAATGCTGCCAAGCCCAAGGAAGTACCACAGCCTCGAGAATGTCACGACGGTAAACATTTTGGTTGATTTTGACTCTTTGGTCCACGAAAACGAGGGGTGTCTTGCCACTGGCACAAATTCCGCCCCAGACCATCACGGACTGCGGATTTTGGCGACGTTCGATGACTGCAGAGGTGTCGGGTGCCTCTGCTGACCACACTCTATCGTTTTGGTGATTGTGTGCCTGCTCCACAGTGAAGAGCTTCTCGTCTTTGAAGAGGATGCGCTTCCATTTCTCACCTGCGGCCCGACTCTTAAGTTGGCGGCATCTGTGGAGCCGTACGCGCTTGTTTTCGTCTGTGAGGAGCTGGACTTTTTGGAGCTTGTAGGGCTTGAGTTTGAGTTCCTCTGTTGCCATTTTCCGCACCGATTCGCGGTTGATTCCGGTCTCATAGTGACAGCCTTTTTTGCCCCCTCATCGTTGTTGAAACTCTGGCCGCTTTTACCTAGGGACTTTCTCTCTTTTTGCACCTAAAGTCGCTCCTTGGTGGCCAGAAGTGGTTGACATCACAGGCGGCAATTTTCATGAAGAGGGATACAAAAACTCGTGATCCGCTATGGTAAGTGCCTTCAAAATGAAGATTATTTTGTAATAATTTTTTTTTTCTGAGCGTGCATTTGCTTTTTTTTTTGTACTACCAAACTAGACTTACTTTCTGGACGTGCCTCGTATTATTAGAACTCATAATTTTTCCTGTTTTCTTTATGAAAAAACGCAATTAAAAACGGATTAATCACTGAACAGAGCGTCACAACTTCAAGAAACAGGTGATACGAGATGCACTTGATCAAACAAAGTTGCGTAGAGAGTTGACTTTTATTAGCGTATAGAGTACCTTTTGTAGCCAAGTGAATCTCATGTCTCCTGTTTCTTCAAACAGTAAGTAAGCAGAGGTTAGTACTGTTACTTTTTAATATGTACTAAATATATACACTCACAAATCAGTCAACTGTGCAGGATATCCAGAACGTCCCGTATTGTAGACGAATTCACATTTTATCCTTATTTTAATGATTTATTTATTTCGTTTCTAAGTAAAAAATATGCTGACGCTAGAAGAACGCATTGAGATAATGTTAGACTATTCTGCGGACGTGATTACTGGTCACACCGAACTCACTGATGATTTTAACAAATATCATCCCCGCAGAAAGGTGTGGCAAAGCATGGTCTAAATAAATTCAAGACAACGGTTCCGGTTAGGAATCTCACATACACAAGAGACTTTTTTGATATCATCAAGAAAATGGTACCATGGATTTGCAAATAATATTGTCATGCAATTGATCTGGACGGATGGATTTTCAGCCTGCATCTCCCCTTTTATCCAGGAGACTAGCTGTTTGGGATGAAAAGATGATGGTGAAAATAGACAAACATCCATGTCCTCGACGGGATTCGAACCCGCGATTTGCTGGTTTCGAGAGCGGCAAGACCTGGGGAATGTCATAGGTTAGGTCCCGTTCACGTCCGACCTCCCGTTGGCCTCCTACGCTCTTCTAATCGATATTCAAATGGTAACAATATCGAAAAAATAGGAGATATCTCACCAACAATATGCACGGAGCAACACAGCAAGGCAAAGTTTGTGCCAACAATCGGCAAGTTGTCTTTTTATCAACAATAGACAGTTTGTGTTGCGTCAACAAGGGCTGATATTAAATGCTTACTTTAATGAGGCTTTAATTTTAAGAGGATTAATAATAATAAGGACGGCTCAAGCTAAGCGAATGCCCCAAGCGGTAAAAATTTTAGGGCCCTTAAACTGAAGTTAGAAGCCTCAATTTGGGAGACCTCAAAATTTACTGCTATTGATTTTAATAATTAAAGCTTCCTTCTGTAAAATAAATTAACTTTCAATTACTTAATTAATTACCCGTTAAACGATAATTTTGTCTATTTTTATAACATTCGGGGCCCTATAGTATCCGGGACCCCACGCGGCCGCTTAGTCCGCTTGCTGTTAAACCCGCCACTGTCTATATCTCGTATAACATCGGTTGTCTGTTTGTGATTGTAAATGAGAACTAGTGGAAAGGCGGCAGAGAAAGCAGTCCCTTCGCTCGGCGCTGTATCGGTTTCGCCCACGCACTGTTTTGCTTCAAGTGATGAATGCCCAAGTTTGGCTTCAAGATATCGAGAGCAAAGTGTGAATGCAACAATAGATTATCAATTAGTGAATAATCCAGCTCAGATTGTTGGAATTTCAGAGCACACAGACACAAACGATGGAAAAATGGAATTAGATAAGTCTAATAAATAATATTATCAGAAAATGGAAAATTAATCAAATATTTACTAGCTGATATACCCGGCATTGCTCGGGCTCCTTTTTGATGAAATTTTGCAATTATCTGAATGTGAATATACAGTGAAAATGAGCACATGAAAAAAGGTTAGAATTAATACAGTAAAAATCATTGAAAAACCGAAAAGAATACTTTTAAAATGCTCCCAATAGATGGCGTTCTCTAACTATGACCTTCTAGCAGTTCTACCACAGATTAAAGAAAACATGTTTTCTCTATAATTTCTTAAATCTGAGATTCTATCCGACTTGTACACATGCGTAGAATAATGCATGTGGTTTCGAAAGAGGAAGGAATAGAATGAAAATAAAACAATACTTTGATCTGATATTTCTTCAGCCATGGCTGTGGCTGTAGTTCTCCTATTTCGCTAGAAATCAACGACCATGTATATCCATGAAGACAAAACCAAGCTCCATGGAAGGAACTGAATCCGGCTATCGAGCACCAGATGAAGAGGATTCGACCCGCTTCAGCGCAGTTTTCGAAATCGTGCGAATTTTCACCAAGTGGCCAACAACTGGGTTAATGTAGTTGCATCGGAGTAGATGCATTAAATCGAAACTCTCCTTGCATGCAAGATAGCCATTGCTCTAAAAGACATCCTAGCACCCTGGTGGAGCAAACTATAACGAGTGAATATGGGTATCCATTGTATCAGGGCATTGTATCGTCGAAGTTTACCACATTAGGGGGGAGTTCACATGTAAAGTATGATTTCTACGTTGCAAAGAAATTATTTAGGCTAGGGACGTCATTCGCGTGGAATTTTGGAATTGTTTAGATGAACAAATGATTTTTTAAAGTCAATTTTTTATGATTTCTTATTCTATATCGGTTATTAGCAAGTTTAGAATAAGTCCATCTGCAATAATGAACGATGGGCATTTATCATAAACATTTAAAATTATTATATCTTCTCTTCCCATGGGGTGACTGTGGTAAAACAAAACCTACATGTTGCCACAAGCTTTTCCAAACTCAAGTATGTGGCGAGCGAAATAGGAGAACTACAGTCACAGCCAGGGCTGAAGAAACGTGAGCTCAAAGTATTGTTTTATTTTCATTCTATTCCTTCCTCTTTCGAAAGCACATGCATTATTCTACACATACGTACAAGTCGGATAGAATCTCAGATTTAAGAATACATAGAGAAAACATGTTTTCTTTAATCTGTGGCAGAACTGCTAGAAGGTCATAGTTAGAGACGCCATGTATTGGGAGGATTTTAAAAGCATTCCTTTCCGTTTTTAAATATGATTTTTACTGTATTAATTCTAACTTTTTTTCATGTGTTCATTTTCACTGTATATTCACATAGAGATATTGCAAAATTTCACCAAAAAGGAGCCCGAGCAACGCCGGGTATATCAGCTAGTTAAAGATAATCCATTTATGGATTTTCTCAAATAGAAGCTTGCACTATTGATGTCGGTGACACTACTGTACATCAATGAAAAGAAATAGGCGAGTAATGTTTAAATAATTAATAATCCAAAGTGATGCTAGAAGATACCTTAAACACTACACTCATCAAAACAAGATGCCATAGGTTGCTAACATGAATAAGACAAAAGCGCCCACTAATCACAGAATGCCAAGCGAGTTACAATTTTTTCACACTTATCAGTCGCAAGCACTACCTTTTGCTTGCAGTGGTCCCTGCTGACGTTTCCAACAAAACCACAGACGATATTGTTAGTACTTGTAGAATATGAAGGTGTTTTTACGGCAGGACCCTCTTACGTTGTACGAGGCGAAACGTTTTCAAACTGGTACAACTCCAAATTATTGGTTTTCGTCTTACCAACAATGTTGTCCTCTTGCATATTGGAATCGCTAACTCCTTGGAACCAATTTGTATCACCACTAACAGTCAGTTTTGATCAATCACCTTTCCAAGTGATCATTCTTGTCCCATTGTATGTACACTTTGAAACAAAACTGGATTTATACCATTTGTAGAAATTCTACAAATATTCCGCTGTATAATATTGATTATTATTCCCAAATGGTCACTTAGGACGAACGGAACTTTTTTTTAGGACGGTGGAAGAAACGGTTGAAATTGTTTTTCAAACTCCGACATAAGCTTGGAAAAGTTTTTACAAAAAGTAACGGTTGCTAGTGCCCCTAATATTAGAAAACCGTAATTAATGTTTTAGAAGGTAGAACCTGTGAGTGGAGTATGAACCCTATAGTGGATAACACCTTGTCTCCTCTATCTCCCTGTCATTTGTTGACAAGTCTCTTCATTAGCATGTCAACCGATTGGCGAGAAGATCCATTCTTCTATTAGGGGGCTTATTTAAATCGCTTTTATAATCTGAGGGCGCGCCCATTCGTTCGTCCTTTCGATGTCAAACATGAAATTCCACCTCCTAACTTTCCTTTAACTCGGAATCAATCATAATATTCTCTAAATAAGCTTAGCAGGTTGTAACAAATCTTGAGAGGATTCGATGTATAGAGCGTTCTGTTCGTCCCAATTAAATGGCCATTCAGCGTAATTATTGAGAAAAGTATGCAGCACCCGACATTTCTCTAAAAGATCGTCAGTGGTAAGCACACTTCGCCTGCTGTATAGTACTTTCTCTCCAAGAAAAACGTTCCTGTCACTACTCAACCACTATACTCTTCGGATTTCGCTCAGAGTTACTATTTTTGTTGTTCCCCATTTTGAAAATTTCTTTAAAAGGGATAGTGGCACATACACACAAATGCCAAGGCCCGGATATCTGAACATGGCCATGTCGGCGAGTAAAGGACCTATCTAAAGCCTGGGTTCACAGCAGGGAGGATTCCAGCGGGAAGTGAAGTCATAACCCGAGATTACAATTTAACTTGTTAATTTACCGTTTTTTTATTACAATTTATAATTCTAGACCATTGAAATTATTTTTGAAATTAACTCTGCATTTCGATGTCCTCCCTCGCATCTCTTTAGCAAAATCTATCAGTGGACACAAAAATTCCGTGACACCCCAAACGGTTACCACAGTGAGGGCAGCACGAAATTATTAAGAGACCTTAACCTTTTAAAGATCTAGTCCTGAAACCAAGGGCCGAGTGCCATCACGCTACAGTTTCCAAGTTTCACTATGGACACAGCACACTCCAACAAGTCCCGTTCAACAGGTGTTCCGGTAGAATGATGCAACCAACATCATCCAAGCAAGCTCATCATAATGCTCTTATTGTACAGCGTGGCTCATCTCTCTAATAGAACTCATCTATTGATTAATGATGATGATGATGGTTGCATCATTCTAAACGATATCGGGCATTGTCAAGTGTAACCTACTTTTACGTCGATTGGAAACTAGCGAGAAGGTAAATAAACAAAAACACGTGCGAGGCTCCCGATCGGCATTCTCATCTCCCTACAAGAAGAATAGTTTCTCCCTTACTCCATTTACTATGGGGCGAATGGGTAAAAAAAAGAAGACCCAAATAAGACAAGGACAGAAGAAGCAGAAACGGTTGAGTGAAAACTGTTTTAGAGGAACCACTAGGAGCTCCAACGAATGCAGGAGGGCCTCCACCCAAGAAAGGGAGAACAGCTACATCTTCCAAAAAGAAGAGGAAAGCCGAAAGGAAAGAAATAAGGACTTTCATACGTGGTACGTCGTCTATTACACGACAGGATCAACGCAGTGTTCGATATTATCGCCATCGTTCCTCGACTGCTGCCTCAGCAAAAATATATGACTATCGGAAACACCAACCCCCAGAGGATGGGTCCGGATAGCTCTTATACCAATACACTTTGTAACACGTGATACTTTCGGGTTTTGACAGCTGATACTTCTTCTCAAGGCAGACGGTTCTCATACTGGCTTCTGCTCCTCAGTTCGTCTTGCGGCACTACCTTAGAGTTATCACCATGGGCTTTCTTACAACTTTATGATGAGGTTCGAGAGTTCCAAAGGGTCAGTGGAAGAGGGAAGGGCAGGTATTGGTTTAAGAATCGTAAGTTATATCGCCATAGACAAAAAAGGCAGTTATATGGAATCGTAAGCAATGTGAACCTTCCCCCTTACCATCGTTTGCGTAATTACTAACCCTGCCAACAATTTTTGAAGTGAAAACTTCTTTAGGCTCACCGCGCAAACGCTTTTTGCTAGGCAATGAATGAGTCTCATACGGCACGCTAAAAGTGAAACGCTTATTCGGGTAAGCTCGGGAAGAGCCGAGTTTAGCCGATCAAGCGAGAAGCAGACAGCTGTGCGTCGCTGCTGTGCCCTTCTGTGTTTGGTTTTGTCACTGAATGTTAATTAACAATTATATTTTATTTTTAGCACATTTTCATAAAAAAGTGATTATATGATCGCTTTGTCCAGATGTCTGTCCGTCCGTCTGTATAAACAATTCCAACAATGTGGAAAGTGGGCATAGTGAATTGTTGAAAGAGACGAATTATCCTCGCATTGGGGAAAACGTATGCTGTGCATTTCGTTTCGGCTCCGCGCATATTTGGGGATAGTCACTTGATACACAATTATTATTAGGCTCCCCTAAGCAGACGGGTTTCTTTATTAGTAGGAAGCACGTCTATAGATATACAGGGTGAGTTTTTTAAAAGTGGCCCAGCGCGAAATACTGACTTGTCATTCATGTGATATTGCGCAGTTGAGAGAGTGATATTGGTGTGCATTGTAGTCGTTTGTGCGAAATGGCGAAAATGGTGTCATCTCTGCATCAGCGCATTTTTATGGTAGAGCACTATACACGGCAT
This sequence comes from Rhysida immarginata, assembly GCA_023313115.1. Taxonomy (NCBI): domain Eukaryota; kingdom Metazoa; phylum Arthropoda; class Chilopoda; order Scolopendromorpha; family Scolopendridae; genus Rhysida; species Rhysida immarginata. Next base: position 1,088,641 of record JAHWFO010095468.1, on the reverse strand, counting down.
GGGTCATGGAAACAGTGTGCAGATGAGTTTAAAATTAAGTTTCAAGTTGGTGCTGTGCCTGAAAAAACTCCTGCTAAGAGTGCAATGTAAAACTTAATTGCGAAATGGCACGCAACGGGATCAGTACTGAATGTAAAGAAAGTGCGCTAAAGGACGTTCGTACGACCGCAACCATTGCTGCTGCTGAAGAACACGTGTTACGCAGTCCCAACTGGGTATGTCTCAGTCAAGTGCAATGAAGATCATGAAACAGGATTTAGACTTGCATCCCTTCAAAATGACCACGGTGCATCAGTTGCGTGATGTGGACAAGCCGGCCAGGGTTCAGTTTTGTGAATGGTTCCTGAGCACCATTGCTCCAGAGGTGTTGGAGGATGGTTATGTGTTCATCTCAGATGAAGCGTGGTTCCATCTGTCCGGTTACGTCAACTTACAGAACATGCGCCACTGGTCTTCCGTCCATCCGCATGTGTTCATGGAGTCTCCACTGCATCTACAAACAATTGGAGTGTGGTGTGCCGTCTCCACCTGCCGCATCATCCCTGTGTTCTTCAATAAAACTGTGAGTAGTGACCGTTATGCGCACATCATCTTCAATGTGTTTGCCGCACAACTTACTGATGACGAGCGTGCAAATGCTTACTTTCAGCAAGATGGTGCAATAGCCCATTTTGCACACGCAACACTTGCCCGTATCCAGGAAGTGTTCCCACCAGAACATGTGATCAGTCCAGGAACAGAACAACCCTGGCCATCACGGTCGCCAGATCTATCGATCTGCGATTTCTTCCTCTGGGGTGCACTGAAAATTGTGGTCTACCAGAACAATCCGCGCACAGTCGCCGACCTTTAACAAAATGTCCAGGCAGCCATTCAGGCCATTCCATCAAACCCTTGCTCCTGCCTTCAGGAACACGTGGACACGCCTTTACACGTGCCTCGAGGTCAATGGAGGACACTTCCAGCACCTACTCTAGGTTATTTGCGCTGATCTTTGATCATTGTTATCTCTTTTCATGCTCAGTTTTATACGTTCTTCACCGGGCCACTTTTAAAAAACTCACCCTGTATATGGCAATGACCTAGAAAAAACAACTGGACTGCGCTTGGCGCTGTTGGCTCCTTACTAAAGGTGAGGCCTCCGGAAGTCGCAGCGCCGCCATGTTGGGAGGGCAGAAGTAGAATATAAGCAATGTGGAGTAAGTAAGTTTTTGGCGGCTTCTCATAAAATCGGGGCGTTTTAACATTTTAATTACTGATATGATTATTAGGTTTATTTCCTTTTTTATGTAATTAAATAGAAGAATACTCCAAGTATTTAAAACCTTTGAAAATTGTGTAAAAATTACTACAGTGACAGTAAGTGACTGCATTGTTGGAATGTTAATATTCACAAATTTATTGATGAGCAAATAAAACAGTTCTGGTTACATGTGATCTGATTTTGATTTCTTTTTCTTTATCAGAGAATTTATTGCACAAATGATTCATTCTTATATTACTGTAACTCTTAGAAATTAATTTTATCAATCTAAAAACATGATTATTAGTGGGGGAAGAATCGTAAAGATGCTCATCCAGACTACTGATAAATGGCTTTCGGGTAACTTCGTGAAAAACGCCAGAGGAAATAATTTCTGCAACACTTCTTGCTTGTGGAAGCCTGTTGTTGTTTGCTGCCATCATCCTTCGAAAGCATCTTTCTGTGGCATCATAAACATCCATCATATCTTGGCTTGGATATTTTAGACCACCACGGGTTTTTCTAAAAATCAGCTTATGGTGGTCTGAAATATCCAAACCAGGATGTGATGGATGTTTGGGAAACCACGGAAAGACGATTTCGAAGGATGATGGCAGCAAACAACAACAGGCTTCCACAAGCAAGAAGTGTTGCAGAAATTATTTCCTCTGGCGTTTTTCACGAAGTTACCCGAAAGCCATTTATCAGTAGTCTGGATGAGCATCTTTACGATTCTTCCCCCACTAATAATCATGTTTTTAGATTGATAAAATTAATTTCTAAGAGTTACAGTAATATAAGAATGAATCATTTGTGTAATAAACTCTCTGATAAAGAAACAGAAATCGAAATCAGATCATATGTAACCAGAACTGTGTTGTTATCTCTTGTCGTGTATCTCGGGTGAGATAATAAAGGAGACATGATGTTTTATTTACTACTATCTAACTATTTACTAACTACATTAAATAACAAGAAATTAATTCTCCCGAGAAAGGTATAGGAAAGTAGCGGAAGCGCTGAGGTCATCTATTTTTACCCTTTTATCTGCACTTTTTAATTCGGGCCCCCCCCCCCCATTTTTTTTAATCGAAAAATTGATTTTCTCGAACGTATTACTTAGAAGATGAAAAAGAGCTCTATCTTCTTTCTTTTCTCATCATTTCCGTTCGAATGATATATGACATGCCACATGTTGCCATAGTTCTAAATACCAAGTGACTGCCACCCCCACAACTCCGTCCCTATTGGGACAATTTGGCCCAAACTTTAAAGCAATGTTGATCTTGTTTAGAGGAATCTGCAAATCGAATTTCACTCCTTTATATGCATAAATATGCGTAGACCATTTGGTCCCCTCTAATTTCCGCCCCCGAAACTCCGACCCCAGTGGGCCAAACAAAATCAAACTAAATAGTGAAGATGCACATGCCCATAGTAAGCTACATTCCGAATTTCAACCTTCTATCTCAAAAAATGCGGTAATTATGAAGGGGACGGACGGACAGACAGACGGACATTGTGGAAACAATAAGTAGCTCCATTCTTCCGCAACTTAATAACAATATTATAGGAATTCAGTTCATATGGATGAGCGAGCGGCGAGCATGGAGGAGTAAGTAGAGTTTATCTTGTGAGCAAATCCTCGCGCGCTTCACTGTATCACACCTATTTGCTCATATTAACATTCTAACATTGCAGTTACTTAATGTCACTGTAGTATATTTTACACAATTTTCAAAGCTTTTAAATACCTGGAGTATTCTTCTATTTAACTACATAAAAAAGGAAATAAACCTAATAATCATATCAGTAATTAAAATGTTAAAACTCCCCGATTTTATAAGGAAAAGAAGCCAAAACTTTAAAACCGCATTGCTTATATTCTACTTCTGCCCTCCCAACATGGCGGATTGCACACTTCCGGTGGCTTCACTCCAAACCACGCCAAGCGCAGTCCAGTTGTTTTTTTCTAGGTCATTGGTATATGGTCATCGAGCTTTCGCCATTTTTCATTGTTTCGAGAAGCGAAGGAAAACAGATCACGCCAGATGCCGCATAGGTCGCATTAGGGTAAGGCTCTAAATAGGTGCTCTAACTAGGGCAGATCTTGAGGTCTTTCATTGAAATTGAAAATTAAAGTAAAGTTTCAAACTCCCGATAGGGTGGCGCTGCAGTTGTAGTTGGGCCGATTGTACATGCAGCGCCACTTTTCAATAGAGTTCCCGCCATATCGAGAGCTAGAAACTTTAGCTTCATTTTAACAATGGAGCTCGATGACCATTTATATCTATAGACCGTCGTAGGAAGCTTATTATTTAGTACGATAACTTAAAAACGAACTTTTTCACATTTAGTTTTCGCCAATCGATAAATATGGGACAGAGCTCGAACAAGTTCTGAGGTGAGATAGCCGGAATAGGTACAATAGCACTGCTCTAATGGTACCATTATGATACCACCTTAAAAATTTTCAATGCTAAGATATGGCATGTAATATATCAAACAACTCGTAATGACGTGTGATGAATGAATATAACGAGTAATTAATAATATTCGAAATTGGTTTAGTAGTACATGTTCCATCGTTACCGCATGGTACAGTTGGAAAGTTTCAAGGCAAGCATATGGCAAAACTTAATTGCAAAATGGCATGCAACGGGATCAGTACTGAATGCAAAGAAAGTGCGCAAAATGACGGTTCGTACGACCGCAACCATTGCTGCTGCTGAAGAACACATGCTACGCAGTCCCAAAACGTCATCACGGCGGCTGTCTCAGCAACTGGGCTTGTCTCAGTCAAGTGCAATGAAGATCATGAAACAGGATTTACACTTACACCCCCTTCAAAATGACCACTGTGCATCGGTTGCTTGATGTGGACAAGTCGGCCAGTGTACAGTTTTGGGAATGGTTCCTGAGCACGATTGCTCCGGAGGTGCTGGAGGATGATTGTGTGTTCATCTCAGATGAAGTGTGGTTCCATCTGTTCGGTTACGTCAACTTACAGAATATGCGCCACTGGTTTTCCGTCCATCCGCATATGTTCATGGAGTATCCACTGCATTCCACAAAAAAATTGGAGTGTGGTGTGCCATCTCCGCCTGCCGCATCATCCCTGTGTTCTTCAATGAAACTGTGAATAGTGACCGTTATGTGCACATCATCTTCAACATGTTTGCCGCACAACTTACTGATGACGAGCATGCCAATGCTTACTTTCAGCAAGATGGTGCAACAGCCCATTCTGCACACGCAATATTTTGCCCGTATCCAGGATGTGTTCCCACCAGAACATATGATCAGTCCAGGAACAGGAACAACTCATAGTGACTTGTCATGCACGGGATATAACGTGTAATTAATGATAGTAGAAATCGGTTTAGTAGTACGTCTTCTAAGGTACCATGTGGTACCATTGGAAACTTAATGCAAAGACATGGCGTATAATATATCAATTAACTCTTAACGACGTGTCATGCATGAATATAACGTGTAATTTAGGATACAACTCCTGGTAAAATGTATTTGACATTGACAGGCTATTGACAAATGTTTAACTTTAAAGTGAAATAAACAATTCGCAGTGTTTTAGAACAAAGGACAAAATTAGTCTATTATAAAACTGTTACTGCACTGTATAATGGAAAAAATACTAACTATTGAGGCATTTTAGTTGTAAAAAAATACTTCCTACAGTTCCTCCATGTAAATAAGTATTTGACTTCGTTCACTCAGGGAAAAAGTATTTGACATTATCATGAAACTTGCTCTCTTTAATTCATTTTTAACTTTGGATATCTGTATCATTAAACAAGGGCATTTTCGTAGAATTTCCTCTTTTTAATTAATAATATTTTCTGTGACGGTTCTACTTTCACAAAGAAAGGTAGAAAGAAAGGTTCTACTTTCATTCTTCACCATTTGTGAGCGAGAAAGGATGGGTCGTTCAAAGGAATATTCAACAGAATTCCGGAAAAAATGATTGATTTATTACAAGATGGGAAAACACAAGAAGAATTGGCCAAAAATTGGTTGTTCCAGAACAACTGTCACATATACGAGTGAGAAAGTTTCGTGAGGCAGGAAAACTGGCAAATGTTAAAAGAACTGGGCGTTCAAAAGCGTCAACACTAAAACAAGATCGAGTGCTGCGACAACTTTGCAAGATTAGCAGAAAATTAACATCAAAGAATGGAAAAAATATCATGTCAATGTACGAGATGTGACAAGACTGTGCGGAATCGGTTAAATCAAACTCCAGAGGAAAAAGGGACTCCAGTGGGCAAAACAGCATCATACGTGGACTCTAGATGACTGGAAGAAAGTAATTTTCTCCGACGAAAGTAGAATTTGCCTCGGTTAAGGCGATGATGAAGGAAAGAAGTTCGCGTGGAGACGAGTCAATGAAAATTCGACGAGGACTGTTTGCTGAGTCAAACAAAGTTTCTTGTCGTTCTAGTAATCTGGGGATGCTTGACCATTGACGGTGTTGGCTACATGCATACATAGATATTTTAGATTGTTGTCTACTTCCCACCATCAAAGATAATTTTGGTGATGATGTTATCTTCCAAGATGATAACGCTTCTTGCCATAAAGCAAAGAAAGTTAAAGAATGGTTGAACCCACATGATGTCAAAACACTTCAACGGCCAGTGAACAGTTCAGACTTAAGTCCGATTGAAAATTTGTGAAACAAATTGAAATCATTAGTTAAAATTAATAATTCAAGAAATAAATCAGAATTGTCATATTGTATCAAATTATGTTGTAAAAAAAATTGATCCTGCATATTGTAGACAATTGTATGAATCCATGCCTGAACGAATTCAAGCAGTAATTCGTTCAAAAGGAGGACCAACAAAATATTGAAATAAAATGTCAAATACTTTTTTCTCTGAGTAAACGATCTCAAATACTAATTTCCATAGAAGGGGTTCAGGAAGGGTTTTTTTTTTTTTTCCCAACCAAAATTGCCTCAACAGTGTTAGTATTTTTCCATTACAACAGTAACAGTTTCATAATAGACTATTTTTGTCCTTTGTTCTAAAACACTGTGAATTGACTATTTGACTTTTAAAGTTAAACATATGTCAGTGGACTGCCAATGTCAAATACTTTTTACTAGGTTGTAGTAGAAATTGGTTAGGTTAGGTGATTTAATAATTACTTAGAATCGATTACAATCGCCACCATAGAAGTTTTCACTTCGATCGTGCGGCCTTAAACACACACCCGTTTTTGTTTTATTTTTTTTTGATAACTGATTTAACACTTCGTCGCTTTAACACCTCGATCTGCCAGTTGCTTAGACTTACGATGTTTATGGAGAAATGTTTCTGTGAACGTTTCCACTTCACGGTAACTTCATTAACAGTACACAGCAGGAACATGAATTCTTCATAATCTCTCTGAGGCAATGACCTAATGGGCGACTATAGTCATGCCACGTTTAAATTGTCGCTAGGGTCGCCCTAGGACCAAAAATCTACGAGTCAATTTTCTGTAAACTGCGAGTCAAGAATCTACCTCAAGCTGTAAACTGCGAGTCAAATTTCATAAAATGCGAGTTAAATTTTAGATTCTTTTCAATTTTCATAATTTTACATGCATCAACAATCTCTATAGTTGTGATGCACACCGTTTGAATGTAAAGAATAGCCAAAGGGGGGGGGGGGGGAGGGAGGCGCTAAAGGGCTGCAGCCTCCCTCCTCAGGAGTCGAAAAGGAACTGCGACAAAAGATAAAGGAATTGTGTGTGACATTATTTTCTTTTTAATTTGGGAAGCGAGATAATATATCTAAAGCTTTACTA